>OY978527.1:21452056-22052056 GCA_963854835.1 Megamerina dolium
GCCTGTATGTCAGCAGCCGGAGTAGGTGAATTGGTTTTTATTGAGGGGACAATGGACAAAATGAAGTACCTCGAGATTCTGAAAAACAATTTACTTCAAAGTGCAGACAAACTGGATTTGCGGGATGAATTTCGGTACTACCAAGATAATGACCCAAAACATAAATCTGGGATTGTGCAATCTTGGCTTATTTGGAACTGCCCACACTTGATGTCTCCACCACCACAGTCACCTGACATGAATGTGATTGAAAATCTTTGGTCTATTTTGGACAATAAAATAAGAACACACAAGATTTCTAATAAGCAAGACCTAAAGAAGGTACTGATGGAGGAATGGAAAAAAATCACACCAGACATCACTCAAAAATTGGTGGATTCAATGCCAAATAGACTCCAGGCTATCATTAACGCTAAGGGATGTCATACTAAATATTAAAATCAACTTACTTTGTTTTTAGTTTGAACTTAAAGAGACTGTACGAAATAAGCTGTGACATGAATTTTCCTATTTTATTCTTATTTTATTTTTTTATAGTGTCAAACACTAAAATTTTGAAAAAGTAAATTTTGGAAAATAAAAAACAAACCTTCCTTTCAAAAATGGCATTTATATTTTGTTCAAATTTTTGCTATATTAGGAATTACGACTGCAGCAATTTTTAAACTGTCACTGTACGAAATAAGCTGGGAGCCACTGTATATATATAAATATATATATATATATGTATATATAAATATATATATATATATATATATATATATATATATATATATAAATATATATATATATATATATATATATATAAATATATATATATATATATAAATATATATATATATATATATATATATATATATGTATATATATATATATGTATATATATATATATATGTATATATATATATATATATATTTAAATATATATATTTATATATATATATATATATAAATATATATAAATATATATAAATATATATATATATATATATATACATATATATATATATATATATATATAAATATATATATAAATATATATAAATAAATATATATATATATATATATATATATATATATATATAAATATATATATATATATATATATATATATATATACATATTTATAAATAAATATATATATATGTATATACATATATATGTATGTATTTATACAATATTTATATATATAATATATGTTGTATTTTTGATATATAAAATATAATGTGTGTGTGGCTATTTTCTTTAGTTGCAAGTAAATACTTCATACATTTTTTATTTATAGAAAATAGCATTTCACATATGCTACTTCTACTAATCTTCGCTGGCTGTAGGTGTGGATGAGCCATCTCTATGCTGTGGCTCTCATGCAGCATTTGCTAGTTGCCAACGGTTTTTCTTCTGTCTTCTCTTATCTATTTGTATTTCTCTTCCCCCTTTTGTTTTCAAATACATTTGGAGTCTCTCTCTCTTTCTCGCTTTATTGATTGCAAACAAAAACAATCGTATATAAACGATTACCTTAAACGTTAAATTGTGTAATATTCTAAACGATTAAATAATTTTGAAATTCTTTTGTTTTCTTAATTGTTTGTTCTTGCAGTATTTTTGAAACAAAAAATCCTACTTTCTTTGAATGTATTTTTATATACATGAGTTCTGCTTTTGTAAATTTATAATTATTTTTTATTTCTATATATTTGTTTTGAATTTTTTTGTAACATAGTGTAACCAATATGCATGCTTCGTCTGAATTATGATAGCAGCGGTGGTTGGCGGTGGCAGTTGTGACTATTTTTTACATATGGTTACGAGTGTTCTAAAACAAATTGATTTCCGCACAAATGGTGGTGCAATGCACTTTCAATTAGATGCTTGATTTATTAATGAATTTAATCGTATGCACCGAATTTCAGCGTAATATCTTTATATTTTCGTGCTCAAAGTGTGAAAACATACTGTAACGAGTATCGATGGATATTCACGACTAATTGTCATGAATAACTAATTGTCATAAAGCATTGAAACGAATATCAACAAAAAGAAATGGACGATAGCCAGCACAAATCAACGATAAAGAAAGAGAAGAATTTCGATTACGATAAAGTAAGATTCTGCAGTGTTGCCACAGAGTATAAATAGGACCAGTTTGATGACAAATGAATTAATTCAATTCAAATCATCAATTCAATTCAGAAAGTGATCGAGGCAACATCACACGATAGTACATTAAAGAACGATTGTAAATAGAAGTACTGATTAAATAAATTGTTGTTGCTTATAGTTAATACAAAAATATGTGTAGCAGTTATTATTGACAGAATCCAGTGATTGAACAGGGTTGATTCGAGTATAATTAAACGTTTACAAAATAAAAATATACTACATACTTCAACGATTACGCTCATTTTCTAATGTATCCGTTAAGTGGTCAGACTAACTTTTTATATAAAAAGTTCAATTAATTTTGCGCGTAAAATGGGAAATTATGCATTCAGCAACATAATATTGTATGGGAGATAGGCGTAGATTACATTCGAGCACGCCCTTTTTCTAATGTATCCATTTTGCGATCAGGCTTACTTTAAAACCTTAGTTTTAGTTCTATAGCTTCATACTCGTATTTATTTGCGCAAAACATGAAAACATGTATACTGCAGCGTAAGTGTGTATGGGCGGTAGGCGTGATTCTTATCCGATTTAGTCCATTCTTGAAAATCCCTAATAATTAGTTTATCGTCATCGAATACGCAGAAAGACGCACGAATATTTTAACGCGTAAAAAGAATAAGAGGAAAAAAAAAATTTGTAAACATAGTTGCCGGTGAAAAAAGACGCATTGTCCGAGATTTACATTATATATTAGCCGTTTTTAATAGCCTGATATTTCTTTATTTGAACTTTGCTGAATATTTTTGGTTCTAAGTTTTGACTCTTTTGTATTTAGTGTTTCATATGTTTCTTTTCATTTTGCTGAGGAAAAGAAGATAAGCCAAAACTAAAAATATTGATTGATAAGTGATAATTTCCCTGATGAGGGTTCATTACATATTCAATTCCAGTAACTATTTTCAGTAAACAGTAAACATTTTACTGATTAATGCAAATCAAATATTTTCACTGCAATTTTTTCAGTAATCAGTAAAAAAATTTCAGTAGTCAACCCAAAAATTCTTTACTGCTATTTTTTCCAGTAATGAGAAAAAAAATTTGTTCACTGCAATTTTTTCCAATAATCAGTAAAACAATAGTTTTACTTCAATTTTGTTCAGTAATCAGTTGTTCAGTTGTTCCTATTCGCAAAGGCAAAATTGAATAAACGAAAGTGCAAATCTATAGCGAAACTTATTATTGCAAAGTAATTGTAGAATTTGATGCTGGAAAAAAAAATTGCTATACATATAAGCTAAAAAGTAATAAAGGCTTAATCATTGTAGTCAAAGGCGTCGAACCCAACGTTGATATTAACGAAATCAAACTCGCCCTTCAGGAAGAAGGGTTTCAAGCCAAAAAGGTATTCAACATTCTCAACAATAGCAATATACCTCAACCGTTATATCGCATTGAACTTAACCTGAAACAAAAACTCTAAAAAAAAGTTGAAGTACACCGCATATATAAAATTCACAATCGAAGAACCCCATAAGAGAACTGAACCTCCTCAGTGCAGAAACTGCCAAGAATATGGACATACTAAGACATGTTGTACCCTGCAAAATGTTTGTGATTTGTGGAGATCTTCATAAATCAAACAAATGCCCAAAGTCTAAAGGCGATGCTAGCTTGAAAAAATGCAGCAATTGTGGAGGCAAATATACCGCAAATTATAGAGGTTGCCCCGAATATACAACCCTAAAGCTAAATTTCTCCTCTAGCAAACAACCTCTAAAACCAGTTGAGCAAACTCAAGACAGAGACATAATCTTGATACGACACAATTCTTCTCTGCAATCCCAAACAACAATCAAACCAATTCATACGCTAGCGTGTTAAAACAAAACCCACACCAACAAAGCAATGTAAATAATGAGCAGAAACACTCACTGCCCACCCAACAGCCAAGTACCCTTAAACATTTGCTTCAAACATTAATTCAGAATATGAACCAATTCATGAACTCAATGCAAACAATGATGCAAGAAATTTTTTTTTTTTTTTTTTTTTTTTTTTTTTTTTTTTTAACAAGCTTTTTTATTGGATCTATCTAAAATTACTTAGAAACTAACAATATGTAATCAAATCTTACAAACTAAATAAAATTATGTGATATTCCCAACGTTCCATCACAATTTGTTCAGTCACGAGGTATAGCAATTTCACAGCATATTCAGTGTGTCTTTTCTTTTTAATCGACGATGCCCCGTGCTCAGCAACAATTGCCTAGCAAGGGGATTCGGATGACTGTGTAATTTTTGAATGTAGCTTCTGCAAGACATTGCAACTTCCTCAGAAATTGTGGGTACATTTAAATCTCGATGGATGTTAACGTTCCTCATATACCAAGGCGCGTTTACAATAATTCGCAGACACTTGGATTGTATTCGCTGCAATTTTTCGATATTTGAGGGAGATGCGGTGCCCCAAAACTGAATACCATAAGTCCAGATTGGCTTCAGGATTGCTTTATATAATAGCACTTTGTATTCGAGATTCAACTTTGATCTTTTGTGTATCAGCCACCATAACTGATTAATTTTAAGCTTGATCTGAGTTTTCTTTGCCTCTATGTGATTTTTCCAGGTCAGCCTTCTGTCGAGGTGAATACCCAAGTACTTTGTTGAGGAACATTGTGGAACTGATTGGCCATTAATTTTAAGTGGGGGACATGTATCTGGCCTTAGCGTGAAGGTTACATGTACGCTCTTTGATTCATTGACTTTTATACGCCATTTTGCTAGCCAGATTTCGAGAGAATCGACATGAGTCTGCAGGAGTTTAGTAGCTTCTATGGGGTTGCAAGATGCAAGAAATGATGAAAAATCAATCGATGTTACTCCAAACATTGCTATCCCGACCATGAGTTGTCTCAAGATATGCCACTGGAACGCCAACGGCTTAAGCCAGCACCGTTTGGAGATAATTCAATTCCTTGAATCCAGCCAAATCGACATAATGATGATATCTGAGACCCATTTCACTGACAAAAATTGCTACCAAATACCATATTACAAACTGTACACCACAAATCATCCGCATGGTAAGGCACGCGGAGGAACTGCCATATTGATAAAAAGCAGAATAAAACATCATGTTCTCGAAGATTTCAGTAGCGTCTACTTGCAAGCAACATCTATATGTCTGGAAGAATACATCTCTAAGCTAGTAATATCTGCGATATACTGTCCCCCAAGATACAGTATTACCGAACAGCAATATAAAGAATTTTTCTCAACTCTTGGTAACAAATTCTTGGTTGCTGGTGATTTCAACGTCAAACACACTCATTGGGGTCCCGCCTAATAACTCCAAAAGGCAGAAGACTATTCTCAATCGTTACTAATTACATCTACGATGTAATCTCAATTGGCTGACGTACAAGAGGAAGATACCCGATCTCATAGACTTTGGAGTCGTCAAAGGTTTGCAGATGGGAAATATCTCCACAGAGTGTAATTATGATATTTTATCTAATCACTTAACCACGGTAATAACTATATAATCAGTAAGCCCCCAAGACAATTTCGTTAGAAAGAAAATAGACTGGTTCAAGTTCAAGAAATATGTAAATTCCCATTTATCTCTAAGTACTGTATTAAGAAATGGACACGATGTAGATTCAGCACTCGAAAAATTCAACCAATTGCTCACAATACTTCTCAGCTCAGCCATCTGCACAAGGGTGTATAAGCAATCAAACTATACCCCACACACACCAGCCGACATTGAATTGCTAGTAAGACAGAAAAGAAGGCTCCGAAGGCAATGGCAAGGATTCAGATCACCGAATCTGAAAACACAACTACAGCACTGCACTCGAAAGCTAAAGCAAGCCCTAAAATATAACAACACCAAAGTGTTGGAAGATCAAATAACCAAATTAACACCTGGTGAAGCGTCAGACTACTCTTTGTGGAAATCAGAAAAAACTCAAATCGGCCAATTCTCACTGATTCCCCCATCCGTTTGAGTGACGGTAATTGGGCTAGAAGCAACTGTGAGAAGGGTTTGGCTTTTGCAAACCACTTAAAAACGGTGTTTACACCCAATCCACCCTCTTCACAGTCCTCACTACCAAAATTAACTTCTCAACCTTGCTCAATAACGCTCAAAATTAAAAAGAAGGACATATTCCAATCAATTTACAAAGACTTAAACCCAAAAAAAAAATCACCTGGTCCAGATAAAATTACCGGTAAAATGATAAAAGAGCTACCTCCAGCTTCAGTAATTCATCTCATGCACATTTTCAATGCTATCCTTCGTATTAAACACTATCCCAAATGCTGGAAAACTTCAAAAATTATTATGATAACAAAATCAGGAAAAGATCCTACAAAAGTTGCAGTCCTGCCTCTACTCTCTAAAGTATTCGAAAAGCTACTTGTCATGAATATAACTCCATTTGTTAATCTCAACGAACTGATTCCCCAACATCAGTTTAGATCTAGAAAACAACACGGCACAGTAGAGCAAGTTCATCGCATTGTAACTCTGATGATACGGCAATATTGTGCTCTTACTCTAACCCCATAGAAGCTACTAAACTCCTGCAGACTCATCTCGATTCTCTCGAAATCTGGTTAGCAAAATGGCGCATAATAGCCTAGACAGACGGCAGCGTTAATCCGGATTACCGGCGCACTTAATCCGAATAAAATATTAACCTGACAGACGGCAGTATTGCGGATTAACTAAATGGCTGATTGCTGTTTTATTAGGTCTGCTCACTTACATTACTATCACTATAAATTTCTGTCATCTGTCACTCTCCATATGAGAAAATCTACAAGATGTACGTGAACAGAAAACTATCAGAGACTTGTAAACTGACATTCACAGTTCGTAATTGACAGCTAGATTTATTTGTTCGCCAACGCTTTTCATGTTGAAAACTGTTAACAATTGTTGAACGTTTTTTGTTAGCGAACACACCTAATATTTTGTAAAATGGATCGAGAAAAATTCACAATAGAAAATTGCCAGCAGTGTTGCCATCGCAAATTGCCGTAATCCTCTTTTATTTTGAGGATTAACTGCAGTTAATGCCCGAGTTAATTCGAATTAACTCGGTAATCCGGAATTAGGCTGCCGTCTGTCTAGGCTATAAAAGTCAATGAATCAAAAAGCGTACATGTAACCTTCACTCTAAGGCTGCATACATGTCCCCACTTAAAATAAATGGCTAATAAGTTCCACAATGTTCCTCAACAAAGTACCTCGACAGAAGGTTGACCTGGAACAATCACATAGAGGCAAAGAAAACTCAGATCAAGCTAAAAATTAATCAGTTATGGTGGCTGTTACACCAAAGCTCAAAGTTGAATCTCGAATACAAAGTGCTATTATATAAGGCAATCCTGATGCCAATCTGGACTAATGGTATTCAGTTTTGGGGCACCGCATCTCCCTCAAATATCGAAAAATTGCAGCGAATACAATCCAAGTGTCTGCGAATTATTGTAAACCCGCCTTGGTATATGAGGACCGTTAAAAACCATCGTGATTTGAATATACCCACAATTTCTGAGGAAGTTGCAAAATCCTGCAGAAGCTACATTCAGTTAAACAATCATCCGAATCCTCTTGCTAGGCAATTGTTGCTGAGCACAGGCCATCGACGATTAAAAAGAAAAGACACATTTAATAATCTGTGAAAGTGCTAAACCTCGCGACTCAACAAATTGTGATAGAACAAAGGGAATATCACATAATTTTTAATTAGTTTGCAAGATTTGAATACTTATTTTGAGTTCCTCGGAATAGTAGAAAGATTCAATAAATTCATAGCATTTGAAAAATAAAAAGGTAATCAGTAAAAGTTAATGCAAACTATATTGCATTATCAGTAAAAAAATTATATTTACTGCATTTTTAGTGGTATTGCAAAGTGCCCACATATGCTTACTGGTAATAATTAGTGTAGTTTATTTTTTCAGTAATCAATAAAAAAATATTTTTACTGCAATTTTTTCCAGTAACCAGTAAAACAATATTTTTATTTCAATTTTGTTCATTAATCAGTAAAAGCTTACTGGTAATGCAAACTAAATTGCATTATCAGTCAAACAGATGTCTAATGTCATGCGAGCCATGCCCAGCATTTGGACATTGCTCTGAGATGATGTCGTTGATTCTGTGCATATAGCAGATAAGCACCTTGCTCCATCCTGATTATAGCTGGGAAAGCGGCACTCTGGTGCTTCTAGGGAGGATCAGCACTGCGGCGACAATGGGCGGAGGGCGACCATTGAGAATAATATTGCTGGTGTGTTTTTCAATGGCAGATGCAACAGCGTTTTTGTGTAAGCTGTTTAGTGCCCAAATTCGATAAACGTAGGCAAGGCCCGCGACGTGATTGATATGTTCATCATGTGATCTCATCGTTTTCCTGATATTACGTAGAGGCGCTTAGTTTGTAACTGGACCATGATTACGGTGATTTGGAAGATGGCATGAAAGGAGGAACTGCTTTGTTAGTAGTTTATTATGCTCCTTGGATTTGAGCAATGGAGTCTCTTGGTGGAGATGATCTTCATGTGCCACCTTATGGCAGGCTGTAACGATTTGCACTGTGGAGCTCTGTCTTGCTTGGAGTGTCCGCCACTGATTGTTGCCAATTGCCATCGTCCATACTGGGGACGTACGCTTTGTACGTGTCCTTATCCTTATTTCAATCCAATCCTGCGGAGCCCTTAGCACATTGTTCCGCTTTTGAAGTTTTTTGGTGTGCGCAGTGAACGTAATTAGGATGTTGAAAATAACCTCGAGTATTTTGGCATTATTGACAGTGGGTATGACATTACCATGAGCGCTGTTCTCACTTCTCTGGTCCAGGATGTAAAGACCATCGTAGTTGACTTTTCAGGTGACATAAGATTCTTCGATCGAAAAAAACGAGATAAATCGGCATTATGGTTGTTGATGATGCTGCAGAACGACCTGATGTCCTGACCTGAGGCCTATCTGTATGTGTCACACTCTCTCTCTTTCACACTGGGGCTGACTTTGGCTTACACTAATGCTTTGATAAAGCCAATTTACTATTAATTTGGGATTTTGCAATCAAGAAACATTTTTAGTATTATTAGCCATCAAAGTTAACGTGATGGAAAGAGTTTTGTTTTTATTTCAAATTGAGGATAACAATAGTATTGAGTTTTTGGATAAAATAATAAATCACAATTTATTCACAATATCTTTCATCAACTTAAACTTTTATTAAAATCATGTTGCGTCTTTTGTACTTTGGTATTTTGATAAGAGTTGAAGAAGCACTGCTATGTCACGAAACGCATTATTAATCAAATCAAATGATAGGAGGTGTAATGAATAAATATGCTAGAAGCTAGGGTAGGTCATCCCTGTGATGTGTTTTCAAGAAGATTTTGACTTGTTGTACATCTGTTGTCGCGCTTTGTTTTTTTTTTTTTTTTTGCATTTCTCTCAGATTATAATGCACAATGATTCCAGATCCCTCCATAAAATATATGTCGAGCCAAGAATGATAGTATTGGAAGATTGCGCTCATCAGAGGGGATTTGTGACCGTTGTGACGTCACACTGCACAGCTACGAGAGAAATGACAAAATGGCGAAAAAATTGAAAAGAAAAATGTAAACAATGCGGATTAATGAATTAATAATGCAACCCTTGCACCAATGTGAATTCCTTTAGATGCACTGCAATGTCAGGCACCAGAAGAGCCTCAAAACCTTGACAACTGGGGAGAGGAGCGATATGTTAAAAATTACCAATGTTTCCAATGATGCATTCACAACTTGAGATAAATAGCTTATGACCAATGGACGCAGGTGTTTTAGGACAACGGATGATAGGCCATCTGGTCTGACAGCTTTGGAGCCCTTAGTTTTCTTGACAGCGGCTTCGGCTTCTCCGGGGCAAACGCGTCTGATGGGTAGTCGAACTTTAGTGCTCTGAGCCCTTGATTTTAGATGCACACTATTCTGCGTTGTCCACATGATGACCTCCGAAAGAGATTGCTACTTAGGTATTTCTTATATGCTTATTTGTCAGACCTCGGATGGTAGCCCATAGTTTCCTGAAGCCACTAGCACAATCGTCCATATGGTTCACCCACTTGGATTTACGGCGTGCATTTACGAGCTTAGTGTTGCCGGAGTTTAGGGTGTTAATTCTTGGGTAAGCAGAATTCATATAACGGATTTGGTCACGTTCTCCTTGAAGAACCACTGCCTCAGTGGGGAAATTTGAGCGATGTTGGGGTATTCTATCTGCCGGAATTGATATAGACATCGCCTTCTGTTGCGCTGCCCACCAGAACACTAGGGGGAGGACTCTCCTGAGCAAACATACTCTAGGTGAATTTCTGCTAATTGGCTTTTACGAAGTTCATATATGTCCGCTTTGCATTGTCAATGAACTCTTCTGTTTATCTACGGAGATAATGATTTGTATATCGTCGGAACTCACGGTCTTGTCCGCCTTCCACCAAGCATACATAATTAGGGGGGAACTCACTATGGCCAGGTAGGATGAGTTGGAGCAGTTAGAGCTCTAGTAGATAACCATACATCAATGATGATGTTGAAGTGAGAGCTAATGATAATGATTGGTATATCGTCGGAACTCACAGTCTTGTCCGCCTTCCACCAAGCATACGTAAGTAGCGAGGAACTCACTATGGCCAGGTAGGATGAGCTGATGCAGTTAGAGCTCTTGTATGGTAATCTTCATTGATGGATGATTCTATTATTACCGCCAAGAATGTGCGTCAATGATAGAAAAAAGCCAGCGCTGCAGCTCGTGACAGGCGAAATGTAGACATTAATGATTTTGATGAATGCCTGATCCGCTTTTATAGCAATGCCATGTACTTCCATGTGGTGGACTTTAACTATTGGCTTAGGGAGGGGGATGGGTCTATACCTTATCGAACTGTGCACAATAAAAGCAAGGCCTCCTTCTGTGTCTCTCTCTCGGACATTCCTTATAATGTTGTAGCTGGCGTGGTTGGTGAGGAGGAAAACAGCTTTGTGGTGTATACGTTGGCAGCAGACGGGGCACATCCATATATGACGTAGGTTGAGGTCGCTGCACTTGTGAAGTTGGTAGGGATGCACTGATGAAGTCAGCAATCTGCAACAGTTGGTTATGAAAGTTGTACTCCAGTCTCTATAATTGTGTAGCATGTTCTGTGACACCAGTTGCCACAGTTGTTGCGTTTCGCTAAGATAGCATTTCGGAGAATGCGAAGGCGGCAGACTGAACATAGCCAGATGACGTTAGTTGCGTGTGGTTGAGGTTGAGGTTTGTGACTGCTGGGTATAATTACATTCCAGCACTGAACTGAGGACCGTATAGTACTTTAGTGCCTATCGGATCGGATCGAATTGGAACTTTATTATTAAATTTTTTAAAATATATTCAATAGTTGTACTTACATTTTATTGAAAAAAAAATTTCGAAATATCGAAGCCTAGTGCTTTTGTGCGACTTAAAAAGGAGTTCGTTCTAGCATAACGAAAGTTTATATGATTGCAATGATTTTTGTTTTTGTATTTGATGTATTTGTTCCAAAACTATTAAAACGATTTAAACATTTTATAGTTTATTATTGTATAATTGTAGTATACAAAATATTGATCCACTATTAATCATTTTTTCTGTACTTTGCAGTATCAGCGGCTTATGTGACAAGCACGGCAGCTGGTGTCGATTCAACGGGACGACGTCATGCGCCACTGTATGGACGTTTTGTGGTCGAAGAGGAGCTTCCACCCGCACATCGTGATGTTATGCATCATGTACGATTCTTCCAACTATTGTTTTATTTTTCTTTCTTTAAATTCTTTCTTTTTATTTGATTTGATTTACTTTTCCAAATTTTTTCCAAAGACAAAAAATCAAACAAGACAAATTTTCTTTTTTGTCTTGTTTAAAAATAATCGGACTGAAAATCAAAAAAAAAAAAAAACAAAGAAAATCAATAATTAAATTGTTTAATTTTTCCATTAAATATTTTCTTGTTCATAATATGTACCACTTTATTATTATTTATAGACTTTATCTTGTCTCGTTGATTTGCAGCGAATTAGTCCAGCATCATCGTCTGAGGTGCGAGCGATGCAAGCCCGAATTCCATCGCATTTTCGTGATCCCGCAACGGCGCCGCTCAGGAAATTAAGTGTGGATTTAATCAAGACCTACAAACATATAAATGAGGTAAATTCTGTTATTGATTATGAAAGGGCGGTATAAAGTATATTTGTTAGGATAATTTTGGGCCGCTGAACATTAAAATGGCACTCATTTGAATACTTAATAAAATGTTTTCTAGATATTCCCGAAAGACCTGCTTTTTCGCGCTTTTTCAGTTACTAGCAAAAATCCCGACATCAGTTTAACCATATGATGAATAAATTGCTTCTTTCGAAAAGTGTGGTTTTGTGTGGTCCTAGAAATTTGTGTCGATCGAATAAAATTTGTCTGAGTTATAGGTGATGAAATTCGAAAAAGTGCTTTATACCTTTTTTAAAAATTACACATTTTCAGTTATTCCATTGACATGAAAAAGAAATAATTTTAGAAATTTTTAAGATTGTATGTGAACGATAATTTTATGGTGAATATTTTAAATGTTACTTTGTTCACATGAGACGTGAAATGTGGAAGCTAAAAAGCATTAATTAATAGGCAAATTAGACTTTATATGCAATATAAGTATATATATATATATATATATATATATATATATATATATATATATATATATATATATATATATATATATATATATATATAAATATATAAATATATTATATATATATATAAATATATATATATATATATATATATATATATATATATATAAATATATATATATATATATATAAAAATATATATATATATATAAAAAAATATATATATATATATATATATATATAAATATATGTATATATATATATATATATATATACATACATACATACATATATATATATATATATATATATATATATATATATATATATATATACATACATATATATATATATAACAGGAAACAGGAAAAAGTCACACGGAGCCATATCTGGAGAGTACAGCGGTTGTTCGATGATATTTGTTGAATTTTTGTTCAAAAACTCGTTCACAATGATCGCTTTGTGCGCTGGTGCATTATCGTGGTGCAAAATCCAACTGTTGTTCCGTCACAAATCTGGTCTTTTGCGACGAACATTCTCTCTCAAACGCCTCACAACGCCAAGATAATATTCTCTATTGACGGTTTGGCCCTCCGGTAAGAATTCCGAATGAACAACACCACGAATATCGAAGAAAACGGTCAGCAGCACCTTGATTTTCGATTTGCTTTGGCGCGGTTTTTTCGGTTTCGGCTAATTTTTGGCGCGCCATTCCGATGATTGTTGACTTGTTTGCATGTCGAACTCGAAAACCCATGTCTCGTCACCAGTTATGATGCGTTCGATGAACGTTGGATCGGAATTTACGCGTTCAAGCATGTCTTCAGCCACCTTACTGCTTACCTTACATCAACCAAAATATGACGAGCGGTCTCATAAGACATGTTCATTCCTTGGGCTATCTCTCGCAAACTATAATGACGATTTTCGAGCACCATTTCCTTAGTTTTGTCGACGTTTTCTTCAGTTGAAGAGGTCGAAGGCCTTCCTGAACGTGGCAAATCGTTCACTTCTTCTCGCCCCTCTTTGAACGATTTATACCAATCGTAAACTTGAGTTTTCGACATGGTTGAATCACCAAATGTTTTTTTCAACATTTCCAACGTTTTGGCACAAGAAATTTCGTTTGAAACACAAATTTTCATACAAACTCTTTGTTCGATATTTTTATCCATAGTAAAAATCGCAACGCACACAAAAGGTTGACGCCGTAACCAAACTAAATGACACATAGCAATAAAAATTCACAGAATAGTGGCTGACAGTTGTGCCAACCTGGGGAAAATTTTTTTTTTGAAATATTCTCAGAGGGAAAATTAAAAATGAGAATTTCCGATTTCCGGGTACTTATTTGACAGAATGTATATATATATATATATAATATATATAAATATATATATATATATATATATATATATATATATATAAATATATATATATATAAATATATATATATATATATATATATATATATATATAAATATATATATATATATATATATATATATATAAATATATATATATATATATATACAGTGGCTCCCAGCTTATTTCGTACAGTGACAGTTTAAAAATTGCTGCAGTCGTAATTCCTAATATAGCAAAAATTTGAACAAAATATAAATGCCATTTTTGAAAGGAAGGTTTGTTTTTTATTTTCCAAAATTTACTTTTTCAAAATTTTAGTGTTTGACACTATAAAAAAATAAAATAAGAAAAAAATAGGAAAATTCATGTCACAGCTTATTTCGTACAGTCTCTTTAAGTTCAAACTAAAAACAAAGTAAGTTGATTTTAATATTTAGTATGACATCCCTTAGCGTTAATGACAGCCTGGAGTCTACTTGGCATTGAATCCACCAATTTTTGAGTGATGTCTGGTGTGATTTTTTTCCATTCCTCCATCAGTACCTTCTTTAGGTCTTGCTTATTAGAAATCTTGTGTGTTCTTATTGTATTGTCCAAAATAGACTAAAGATTTTCAATCACATTCATGTCAGGTGACTGTGGTGGTGGAGACATCAAGTGTGAGCAGTTCAAATAAGCCAAGATTGCACAATCCCAGATTTATGTTTTGGGTCATTATCTTGGTAATACCGAAATTCTTCCCGCAAACCCAGTTTGTCTGCACTTTGAAGTAAATTGTTTTTCAGAATCTCGAGGTACTTCATTTTGTCCATTGTTCCCTCAATAAAAACCAATTCACCTACTCCGGCTGCTGACATACAGGCCCAAACCATCACGCTACCGCCACCATGCTTCACTGTGGGCTTAAGGTTCTCCTTGTTTAGCTCGGTATTAGCTTTACGCCAAACATATGACATTCCGTCCGAGCCAAAAATATTAAACTTAGACTCATCCGCGAAAATAACGGTATTCCAGAACGCAGGAGTATTAATAATATGCTCTTTGGCGAAGTCAAGTCGGCGTTGTATATTCATTTTCGAAATGAATGGTTTCTTTCGGGCTACTCGACCGTTCAAGTCATGATTGCGCAGCACACGTCGGACAGTTTCAGCACTGGATGATTTTCCTATTTCACGCTGAACCTCTGCAGCCAACTTCGGAGCGGATAACTTTGGATTTTTCTTAATTTTTCGTACAATATAACGCTCGTCTGATGCGTTGAAAATCTTATTAGGTGCTTCTCTGCCCTTGTTCTCCAACCGATTTTCGCGAACGAAGCGTTGAATGATGTATTGGACAGTTGAGGCACTTAAATTTGTCATTTCAGCAATTTTTCGCACACTCTGACCTTTCCTAAAATGGTTAATTACCAGTTTACGCTGTTCCATCGTTGTACGATGACCCATAAAGCTAAATGTTTAATTACAGCACTTTAACTATTTAAAATAATAATAATAAAAATTGTTATAATAGTTAAAAAGGTCCAAAAACTCATACAATTCAAAAAAACTTTGTAACTGCGCGGCAGAATGAAACTTACTTACATTGAAGTTTGTGTACGAAATAAGATGTGAGCTGAAAATCAGCTGATCAATAGTTTTTCTCTCTTGCACAACAAAAAGAAAAATTTTTGGGGTTCCCCGTTTTCTTATTAGGTTTACTGAACACATACACAGACATCTACATTCAAAACTTATCGATAAGTTTTTTAGTTTCGATGTTACAGCCATGTACATAAAAATATATACACTGTACGAAATAAGCTGTGAGCCACTGTATATATATATATATATAAATATATATATATATATATAAATATATATATATATATAAATATATATATATATATATAAATACATATATTTATATAAATACATATATATATATATATAAATATATATATATATATATATATATATATATATATATATGTATATATATATATAAATATATATATATATATATATATATATATATATGTATATATATATATAAATATATATATATATATATATATATATATATATATATATATATATATATATATATAAATATATATATTGTTACGTTTTTATTCTGTGAACGTTTAATTCTATTTGAATTACCTTGTTCGATCACTGGATTCTGTTAATGATAACTGCAACACTTATTTTATACAACTATATACAGCAACAATTTATTTAATAATCTCTATTTACAATCAACACTGTTTACAATCAACTATTTACTATAACACTTAAATGTACTTGCAACTTTTGCCTCTGTATAAATGTTGTCGCAATCACGTTCGGAATTAGATTGATTTTTCTTCTCAACACTGGCTCTATTTATACTCTGTTGGCAACACCCCAGAATCTTCCTTTATCGAGATTCTTCTCTTCCTTTCTCGTTGGCTTGTTCTGGTTATCGCTTATTTCTTTTTGTTGACATTCGTTTCGATGCTGCCAATAGAGTCAGTCACAATAGTGATGAGTAATCAACTATCGATACTCGTTACACTGCCCTCCTCTTAACCTTGTTCGTCCCGAACAAGTTTTTATACTTCCCCTCGATATGGCGCAAGTCGCTCCAAGTGCACTACTTTAAACTTTGCTCTTTTATTCCAGGCACGTTGAATGCGATACACTACGTCATTTATCTTTGCTATAATCTCATATGGTCCTTCCCAATGAGTCTGTAGTTTAGGGGACAGGCCTTTCTTTCGTTGTGGATTATGAAGCATTACAAGCTCTCCTTCATAGAACCCTTTTGAATTTGCTTTCAAGTCATACCTGGCCTTCATCTTATCGCTTATCATCTGCGACCGCTCTCTGATGAACTGATGTACTTCATCCAACTGTTCCCGCTTTTCGCTAGTATAATTTCCTTCGGTTGATCTCGTTGGTGTTACAACTCCAAATTTTAAATCAGCTGGCAGTCTTAACTCATTTCCAAAAATTGCCATTGCCGGTGTAGTAGCCGTCGTATCATGTTGTGCGCATCGATATGCCATGAGGAACATTGGTATATGTACATCCCAGTCTCTTTGGTATTTATCTACGACTTTTCTCAAATATTCCTCCAAGGTACGGTTAAATCGTTCTACCATGCCATCAGATTGTGGATGCAAAGGTGTTGTACGAGTTTTGTATATACCCAGCATACGGCATATCTCTTGGAATACAACTGATTCGAAATTTCGACCTTGGTCTGAGTGTAACTCCATCGGTATACCAAAACGAGTAACCCATTGGTTGACGAATACATCCGCAACTGTACTAGCTTCCTGATTTGGAATGGGGTATACTTCAGGCCATTTACTGAAGTAATCTATAACCACCAGAACATACTTGTTTCCTGCGTTGCTTATTGGAAATGGCCCAGCTATGTCCATAGCAATTCGCTCAAATGGAGCACCCACGGTGGATTGGTGCATCTTACCTCGACTTTTCTTAGTGGGACCTTTGGCCATTGCACATTGCTTACACTTCCGAATCCAATCAGCGACATGGTCATGACATCCAACCCAATAAAATCGTTTCTTTATTTTCTCGACGGTTTTGGTGATTCCCAAATGCCCTCCACTGGAGGCATTGTGATGCTCAGCTATCACTTCATTTATTCTCGCCTTGGGTACCACTAGAAGATCATTAGTGATTTTTCCATCCTCACTTTCCCATTCTCGGAATAAACATCCGTCTCGTAAGTGCAGGCTTTGCCACTGCGCCCAGTATGCCTTTGCTATTGGACTCTCATTAGCCATTTCTTGCCAATCTGGACGTATGCCCTGCTCCTTGTATTCCATAATCTTTACGAGATCTGGGTCGTTCCGCTGATCTTCTTGCACTCGTTCGGTGGTCCATGACTCCTCCGGCAATATATTCGTAAGTCGTATGTCGACAATGTGCTCCTTGCTTTCTACTCGAGAACAATGTTTACATTCCATTTTGCAAGGACGACGAGATAGAGCATCCGCGTTGCCGTGATGTCCTCCTTTACGATGTTCGATGGTAAAATCATAACTCTGCAGCCTTTCAATCCAGCGCGCCAATTGTCCTTCTGGGTTTTTAAATTGCAATAACCACCTTAGCGCTGAGTGGTCAGTTCGTAGATGAAATGACTGACCGTACAAGTATTTATGGAAATACTTTACACATTCCAGTATTGCGAGCAACTCTCTTCGCGTGACACAGTAATTTCTTTCTGGCTTCGACAGGATTTTACTGTAGTATGCTATTACTTTTTCTTGCCCGTCTATGATCTGAGAGAGCACACTACCTATTCCATAGCCACTCGCATCTGTGTCCAACACAAACTTTTGACCAGGTACTGGATACGCTAATATTGGTGCTGAACAGAGTTTTTCTTTCAGCTGTTCGAATGCTTTCTGTTGGTCCTCGCCCCACACAAATGGTTTGTTCTTTCTTGTCAACTCATGCAGACTGCTGGCGATGTTTGCAAATCCAGGAACAAATCGTCTATAGTAGGTGCATAAGCCTAGGAAGCTTCTTAGCTCGTGAAGATTCGCCAGTTTCACAGTCACCCACACTAGTTTGGAGGAACTGGATTTTGATTCCATTGCAAGTGAGCTGCCTGGCAGATTCGACGATACCTTAACTAACCTTAGAGCTATTTTGCAAAGAGAGATTGGTAAGCGTAGTGGCTCGCAACATTGCTCCACGTTCAAGATGAATTCCACTGAGGCTCAATCAATCATTGTGAATGCTAACAACTCACGCTTGCCGCTGCTGACGTTGCCGAAGTTCAGTGGCGCATACACTGAGTGGACAAATTTCTATTCAATGTTCACGTCAATCATCGACAAGCATAGCGATCTCACCAACATTGACAAACTGCAGCATCTGCGTTCCTGCTTGAGCGGCCCTGCTCTTGACACCGTACTCTCGTTGGAGATAAACGATGCTAATTACAGGAATGCGTTAGATCTTTTACATAATCGGTTTGACAATAAACGTCTCATATTTCAGGCACACGTGAGGGAGATATTCGGGTTGGATAAGGCAGATTCAAGCGTCATACAGCTGCGACAGTTGACAGATAAGGTGACAGCGCACATTCGTGCATTGCAGTCGCTCGCATCCAATGGGCAAATTGCTGACTGTATCATCGTACAATTGGTGATCCAAAAATTAGACAAAACTACACAGGCTAAATGGGAGGAGAGTTCATCGATCAGCGAGCTGCCTTCTTGGGATCAACTAGCTGCATTTTTGGAAAGGCGATGCCGAACGCTCGAGAACGTTGAGCATGCAATGCAGACACAGAGTGATCAAGCGGTAAAAACTAGCAAGAGTGTAAGCACAAATCAAAAGAAGTCATTTGTTGCTTCCAGAGGCTCAACAGCTTCTTGTGTATTTTGTGGATCTACTGAGCATGGAATTTATAGCTGTCAACGCTTCGGAAATTTGTCTCCGAACTTACGCCTGAGGGAAGTTAAGAAGCTCGCTCTTTGTCTTAACTGCTTAAAGACAGGCCATCAAATGCCAGAGTGCAAATCTGGTTTGTGCCGCACCTGTCATACGAAGCACCACACGCTCTTGCATTTTGACCGCTCAACGGCATCATCAACTAATAATCAAGCTGAGTCTTCGTCAGCTGCCACAATTCACTCCAGCGTCTTGACCACATCATTATCTGCAGTGCCTAACGCCCTAGTGTCTCCCTCTGATGCTGTGCTTCTCGCTACTGCCGTCGTTCTCATACGAAATCGTGCTGGAACTTTCGTGCCTTGTCGCGCGCTTTTGGATTCTGGCTCCCAGATGCACTTCGTCACAACTCGCTTTGCAAACCAACTGCAGTTACTTAAATCAAAATCGGTTGCTACAATTTCCGGCATTGGAGATGCCAATTGTTCAACTGAAGGTTACTCAGTCGATCTCGTTCTGAAGTCTCGAACTTCAGATTTCTCAACAAGCATAACTGCCGTTGTTGTGCGAACCATCACCGACAATCAGCCTGGCTGCTCTGTTAGCACCAAGCACTGGAATGTTCCGTGGAATATACAACTAGCTGACCCCAGCTTCAATTTGCCACAGCGCATTGATCTGCTCATCGGAGCAGGATTATTCTTCGATCTGCTTTGTGTGGGGCAGATACGTCTAGCATCTGGTTTACCATTGCTTCAGAAAACACGTCTAGGATGGGTGTTATCTGGAGGTGTGCAGCAAGCTCCAAAATTATCATCTTTTGTTGTGAGGCAGAAATCCTACAGTGGCATCATCGTCAGCACTCAGTTAGACGACTTAGTGCGTCGGTTCTGGGAGATCGAGCACAACTTCGAGCCGATTTCTAAAGCCTCACAAGAAGACCTCGACTGTGAAGCTCACTTTCAGAAAGGTTACTCACGATTGCCATCAGGCGAATACTCGGTTCGTCTGCCTGTGAAGCGCAGCCTGGATGCACTTGGAGACTCTTATTTGCAAGCTCGTCAACGCTTCGTAAGTCTTGAACGCAAATTTGCTCGCAACCCTGATCTAAAGGCAGAATATAGTAAATTCATAAATGAATATTTGGACCTTAACCACATGTCGCTAGTCTCCAATGAGGTCAAACAGTGCAAGTATTTCCTGCCGCACCATTGCGTTATCAAGGATGACAGTAGCACAACAAAGTTGAGAGTGGTTTTTGATGGCTCTGCATGCACCACTTCGGGGTTCTCGCTGAACGACCTACTCATGGCAGGCCCAAATATTCAACTGAAACTGTTCAATATTCTTATTAGATTTCGCACATTTCCTATAGCACTTACTGGAGACATTTGCAAAATGTATAGATGTGTTCGCGTCACCCCACCGGATAACATGCTGCAATGCATATTGTGGCGTGAATCCCCTCAAGAAGACTTTCGCATCTATAAGTTAGACACGGTGACTTATGGAACTAAGCCGGCAGCATTTCTGGCTATACGAGCCATGCACCAACTCGCAGCCGACGAAGCATCGATTTTTCCCATTGGTTCAGAAACGGTATTTCGGGACTTCTATGTAGATGACTTGATTTCTGGTGGCAATTCGTTGGAAGAAGTACGTAATATCAAATTGCAGACAACCAGCCTCCTTGCTCGAGGAAACTTTAAGCTGCGCAAGTGGTGCTCCAACAGCACTGATATTCTTCGTGATATTCCCGATGTAAGCAAGGAAAGTTTTCTCAAATTTGACGATGGCAGCAATATCACCAAGGCACTAGGACTAATCTGGGATCCGATTAAAGACACGTTGCTGTTTTCATTTGCGCCACAACAAGTGGTCGGAAGAAACTCTAAACGAACTGCGTTGTCTACCCTTGCTCGCTGTTACGATCCACTCGGGTTAATGGGCCCCACGTTGACCAGGGCGAAGATTATTTTGCAACGCATGTGGAGAGATAAGCTTCAGTGGGATGAAAGTCTGCCCCAATCGTTAGACACCGCCTGGTCTACATTTTGCAACGGGTTTTCAGACATGCAGCACCTGTCATTTCCTCGTTACGTCTTTCAGCCTGGTTCCGTTTACGAAATTCATGCATTTTGCGACGCAAGTCTTGAAGCTTATGGAGCTTGCATTTACACGCGGTCCACCAAGGTTAACAACGTTCAAGTGCACTTATTGTGTTCGAAAGCCCGTGTTGCTCCACTAAAAACCATCACCGTGCCCAAGCTGGAACTCTGTGCCGCAACACTTCTTGCACAGCTCTTGGGTGAGGTTACCAGAATGAAGCTTTTTAACTGTTCATTTCATTGTTGGTCAGATTCTTCTACTGTCCTCTCGTGGCTGCGAGAAGAACCGTCAAAGTTCAATGTGTTCGTCGCTAATCGAATTTCCATCATACATCAACTAACAAAGGGCATGCAGTGGCACTATGTTCCTACAGCGATGAATCCGGCTGATATTTTATCCAAAGGAGCTACCCCCCAAGAACTTTTACGATCGACCCTTTGGATGCACGGCCCATCATTTCTACAAGAATCTGAGAACAGTTGGCCAATCATGTGCACACCTCTAACTGTACTTCCAGAATTTCGACAAAGGGTCTTGCTTGCCGCCAATAACCGCATTGATATTTCGCTTTCTTTCAAGTACATTAATTCGTTTGGAACAATGCAGCGTATTTT
This sequence comes from Megamerina dolium, assembly GCA_963854835.1. NCBI lineage: Eukaryota > Metazoa > Arthropoda > Insecta > Diptera > Megamerinidae > Megamerina > Megamerina dolium. The sequence continues at coordinate 21,474,395 of OY978527.1, forward strand.
TGGCTACGTCAGTAAATTTGTCAACGTTAAAAAATCTCCCAGATCATCACAGCTCACGTCTGCAAACTTACATCACGGAACTCAGCTGTTAATTCGCATAGTTCAAAGAGCGCAACTATGGCCAGAATATGTTTCCCTACAGAGCAAATCGTGTGTCCACTCCTCGAGTAGCATTGCTTCACTGTCACCATTTCTTGATGACCTCGGAGTGATTCGAGTTGGCGGTCGTTTAAGAAATTCGATGCTTAGCTTCGAATCGCGCCACCCGTGTATCCTTCCAAGAAATCATCCATTAACATATTCCATAGTCATGCATTTTCATCGGAAACATCATCATGCTGGTCCTCAATCTCTACTCGCCTTCATTCGTATGCAATTTTGGCCTATAGGCGGCCGAAAAACAATCGGGCGAATGCTTCACAAGTGCATCATATGCTGCAGATCAAAACCGCAACTAGTCGAGCACATAATGGCCGATTTGCCTAAAGAACGCATTCAGGCCTCGCGTCCTTTCATAGTCAGCGGTGTGGACTACTGCGGCCCGTTCTATTACAAGTCTGAAGTACGCAACAAATCGCCCCAAAAATGCTACGTTAGCGTTTTCATATGCTTCGCTACAAAAGCTGTTTGGATGGAACTGGTAAGAGATCTCTCAACAGGTGCATTTATCGATGCGCTAAAACGGTTCATCGCTACGCGTGGCATTCCAAGCTGCATCTGGTCGGACAATGCAACAAATTTTGTAGGCGCCAAGAATGAGTTCAAGGACCTTCAAAACTTAGTCCTCAGCGAGAATCACCACAAGGAGCTCCATCGCTTTTGCCTTAGTAATGGCTTCGACTGGAGGTTCATTCCACCCCGCTCTCCACACTTCGGCGGTTTGTGGGAAGCGGCCGTAAAAACAGCAAAACAACATTTTTACCGTTCCGTTGGGTCATCACTGCTTGGCTTCGATGAATTACGTACATTGGTATGTCAAATCTCTGCTGTAATTAACTCCCGTCCTCTTGCACCCCTTTCAGAAGATCCAGAGGATTTAGAGGTGCTAACTCCAGGACATTTTTTGATTGGTGGTCCGCTGACAGCTCTTCCTGAACCGAATCTTACTGTTTTAAACTACAATCGACTTGACCGATGGCAGCGTGCAACGTATATACAACAGATATTTTGGAAGCGCTGGACTCAAGAGTATCTGACTCTTCTCCAGCAACGCGCGAAGTGGCGTACACCTCAGACTAGCATTCAAGTCAATGATGTCGTGTGCATAAAAGAAGAAAATTCACCGCCTCTAAAGTGGCCTCTAGCACGGGTAATCGAAGTAATTCCTGGAGCAGACGGTGTCGTACGAGTGGCAGTCTTGCGCACATCTAGTGGAATAACGCGTCGAGCAGTGAATAAGCTGTGCGTTCTTCCCGTCAATGATTCTGTTGAAAGCCCCGATCTTTCAACGGTGGGGAGGATGTTCGGCGTAGCAACCGATAGCTGAGGCATCATCATTTGGTGAAATTTCTCCGCTCAACAAGGTGTTTTTGTGCCACCCTAATTTAGTCATGTAGTATCAAAACCTATTAATTTTATTTTATATTCCTCTTTATGCTATGTACTAGGTATATATATGTATGTACATATGAACTATTATTTATTTTTACCTAGTACATAGCATTAAAGGAACGGGATTACATTTTTTTGGTTGTTGTTGTTTTATGAACTATACAGTGGCTCCCAGCTTATTTCGTACAGTGACAGTTTAAAAATTGCTGCAGTCGTAATTCCTAATATAGCAAAAATTTGAACATAATATAAATGCCATTTTAGAAAGGAAGGTTTGTTTTTTATTTTCCAAAATTTACTTTTTCAAAATTTTAGTGTTTGACACTATAAAAAAATAAAATAAGAAAAAAATAGGAAAATTCATGTCACAGCTTATTTCGTACAGTCTCTTTAAGTTCAAACTAAAAACAAAGTAAGTTGATTTTAATATTTAGTTGACATCCCTTAGCGTTAATGACAGCCTGGAGTCTATTTGGCATTGAATCCACCAATTTTTGAGTGATGTCTGGTGTGATTTTTTTCCATTCTTCCATCAGTACCTTCTTTAGGTCTTGCTTATTAGAAATCTTGTGTGTTCTTATTTTATTGTCCAAAATAGACCAAAGATTTTCAATCACATTCATGTCAGGTGACTGTGGTGGTGGAGACATCAAGTGTGGGCAGTTCCAAATAAGCCAAGATTGCACAATCCCAGATTTATGTTTTGGGTCATTATCTTGGTAGTACCGAAATTCTTCCCGCAAACCCAGTTTGTCTGCACTTTGAAGTAAATTGTTTTTCAGAATCTCGAGGTACTTCATTTTGTCCATTGTTTCCTCAATAAAAACCAATTCACCTACTCCGGCTGCTGACATACAGGCCCAAACCATCACGCTACCGCCACCATGCTTCACTGTGGGCTTAAGGTTCTCCTTGTTTAGCTCGGTATTCGCTTTACGCCAAACATATGACATTCCGTCCGAGCCAAAAATATTAAACTTAGACTCATCCGCGAAAATAACGGTATTCCAGAACGCAGGAGTATTAATAATATGCTCTTTGGCGAAGTCAAGTCGGCGTTGTATATTCATTTTCGAAATGAATGGTTTCTTTCGGGCTACTCGACCGTTCAAGTCATGATTGCGCAGCACACGTCGGACAGTTTCAGCACTGGATGATTTTCCTATTTCACGCTGAACCTCTGCAGCCAACTTCGGAGTGGATAACTTTGGATTTTTCTTAATTTTTCGTACAATATAACGCTCGTCTGATGCGTTGAAAATCTTATTAGGTGCTTCTCTGCCCTTGTTCTCCAACCGATTTTCGCGAATGAAGCGTTGAATGATGTATTGGACAGTTGAGGCACTTAAATTTGTCATTTCAGCAATTTTTCGCACACTCTGACCTTTCCTAAAATGGTTAATTACCAGTTTACGCTGTTGCATCGTTGTACGACGACCCATAACGCTAAATGTTTAATTTACAGCACTTTAACTATTTAAAATAATAATAATAAAAATTGTTATAATAGTTAAAAAGGTCCAAAAACTCATACAATTCAAAAAAACTTTGTAACTGCGCGGCAGAATGAAACTTACTTACATTGAAGTTTATGTACGAAATAAGATGTGAGCTGAAAATCAGCTGATCAATAGTTTTTCTCTCTTGCATGACAAAAAGAACAATTTTTGGGGTTCCCCGTTTTCTTATTAGGTTTACTAAACACATACATAGACATCTACATTCAAAACTTATTGATAAGTTTTTTAGTTTCGATGTTACAGCCATGTACATAAAAATATATACACTGTACGAAATAAGCTGTGAGCCACTGTATTTCTTAACAGCACATTAATATGTATCATTTGTGGCTATTGCTATTGTTGTTATTATTCATATTATAAGTTGAAGTCATTTTCTGATGTTAGTTAGTCTTAGAAAAATACTCGATCAATAAACTGCTAAAAAAGCTTAGCAGCTCAACACCACTGTTGGAGTCAGTTCACGCCCCGCTGAACTGACTCGATTTAGTTTAACGATGGATTTGTGTTAGTGGAGCGATCGCTATCCATCTTATTCTCCTTATTTTGTCTTGCTGGAGAATTCGATCTTGATCGCTTTCGTCGTAGACGGCAGTCACGCGCCATGTGTCCTGGTTTGTCGCAAATAAAGCACTTACCAGTAAATTTGATTTCGCGTCGACCTGTTGTTCTTGCTTCAGGCTGGACTACAGATTTAAATGCCTGACACACTGCTTCAACCAGATCTGCTGTTTCTGTTTCTAGTTGGCGTACCCGTGGCAATGGTCGACACATCAAACTGGCGGCTTCAAACGTCAATGCACTACTGACTGTTTCGGCATAAGTATTCCTGGGTGACATGACTAGGGCACGCTTTGTCTCTCCATCACGTATGCCATCTATAAATGCCTCTATTTTTATTTTTTCGACGAACTCTTCCGAATTACCGGAGAACGCTAGATGACATAAGCGCTCAATATCGGAAGCGAATTCCTGAAGACTCTCATTACTCCGTTGCACTCGCGATCTCAATTCCACTCGATGTAATTGACTCTTGTATTCATTTCCATATTTTCGCTGGAGTGTGTCCATCAGTGACTGATAGCTACCACGATCTTTCTCTGGAATCATCTGTAACACCTCGGAAGCATTACCTTTTAATGCGACTATTAAAGCAGCAGTCTTGTCGCTATCATCCCATTGATTCTTCGAAGCTGTTGTCTCGAATTGAAGCTTGAAGATATTGAATGGCGTGCTTCCGTCAAATGTTGGTGGCTTTAATTTGATTGTACTTGAATCTCTAATCACTGATGTGGCTGTTCCATTTATTTTTAGTTGATTGAGTTCGTGCTGTAATTTCTCGAACTTGTCTTCCAAGTCATCATGTCTGTCTACATGTTCCTTCAGCTTATCATCCAAATCATCCACATGTTCTTTCAGCTCTGTGACTTTGTCATTAATAGCTCCGGAAATTTCCTGAAATCTAATCTCAATTCCCTTTTGTAGTTTTGCGATGACATGTCCTTGACGAGCCGAATGTTCTTGAAGCTTGGAGTCAATTTTTTTCTGGAATTCTCCCATAATGTTTTCTTGGCGAGACGCATTTTTTTGTAGCTGTTGTTGTTGCTGCAGCATCATGGTTTTCATGAAATCCATGAGTTGACCACTCGAATCTATTTTGCTCTCTTCCTCAGCGTGCACAACTGCTTGTATATCGGCTTCCTCGAAGAACTCATGTTCTTCTACATTAATTCCCTTAGCCTCCATAGCTTGCCTCAGCCTCACCAGCAGTTCCGCCTTTGCACCTGATGACGTTAGATTCATCTCTACCAACAGCTTTTTAAGCTGGTCCACTTTTAGTTAGTCAATTTTCACCATCTTTACAGAATCCCACTTCTGACACCAATTGTTACGTTTTTATTCTGTGAACGTTTAATTCTATTTGAATTACCTTGTTCGATCACTGGATTCTGTTAATGATAACTGCAACACTTATTTTATACAACTATATACAGCAACAATTTATTTAATAATCTCTATTTACAATCAACACTGTTTACAATCAACTATTTACTATAACACTTAAATGTACTTGCAACTTTTGCCTCTGTATAAATGTTGTCGCAATCACGTTCGGAATTAGATTGATTTTCCTTCTCAACACTGGCTCTATTTATACTCTGTTGGCAACACCCCAGAATCTTCCTTTATCGAGATTCTTCTCTTCCTTTCTCGTTGGCTTGTTCTGGTTATCGCTTATTTCTTTTTGTTGACATTCGTTTCGATGCTGCCAATAGAGTCAGTCACAATAGTGATGAGTAATCAACTATCGATACTCGTTACAATATATATATATATACAGTGGCTCACAGCTTATTTCGTACAGTGTATATATTTTTATGTACATGGCTGTAACATCGAAACTAAAAAACTTATCAATAAGTTTTGAATGTAGATGTCTATGTATGTGTTTAGTAAACCTAATAAGAAAACGGGGAACCCCAAAAATTGTTCTTTTTGTCATGCAAGAGAGAAAAACTATTGATCAGCTGATTTTCAGCTCACATCTTATTTCGTACACAAACTTCAATGTAAGTAAGTTTCATTCTGCCGCGCAGTTACAAAGTTTTTTTGAATTGTATGAGTTTTTGGACCTTTTTAACTATTATAACAATTTTTATTATTATTATTTTAAATAGTTAAAGTGCTGTAAATTAAACATTTAGCGTTATGGGTCGTCGTACAACGATGGAACAGCGTAAACTGGTAATTAACCATTTTAGGAAAGGTCAGAGTGTGCGAAAAATTGCTGAAATGACAAATTTAAGTGCCTCAACTGTCCAATACATCATTCAACGCTTCGTTCGCGAAAATCGGTTGGAGAACAAGGGCAGAGAAGCACCTAATAAGATTTTCAACGCTTCAGACGAGCGTTATATTGTACGAAAAATTAAGAAAAATCCAAAGTTATCCGCTCCGAAGTTGGCTGCAGAGGTTCAGCGTGAAATAGGAAAATCATCCAGTGCTGAAACTGTCCGACGTGTGCTGCGCAATCATGACTTGAACGGTCGAGTAGCCCGAAAGAAACCATTCATTTCGAAAATGAATATACAACGCCGACTTGACTTCGCCAAAGAGCATATTATTAATACTCTTGCGTTCTGGAATACCGTTATTTTCGCGGATGAGTCTAAGTTTAATATTTTTGGCTCGGACGGAATGTCATATGTTTGGCGTAAAGCGAATACCGAGCTAAACAAGGAGAACCTTAAGCCCACAGTGAAGCATGGTGGCGGTAGCGTGATGGTTTGGGCCTGTATGTCAGCAGCCGGAGTAGGTGAATTGGTTTTTATTGAGGAAACAATGGACAAAATGAAGTACCTCGAGATTCTGAAAAACAATTTACTTCAAAGTGCAGACAAACTGGGTTTGCGGGAAGAATTTCGGTACTACCAAGATAATGACCCAAAACATAAATCTGGGATTGTGCAATCTTGGCTTATTTGGAACTGCCCACACTTGATGTCTCCACCACCACAGTCACCTGACATGAATGTGATTGAAAATCTTTGGTCTATTTTGGACAATAAAATAAGAACACACAAGATTTCTAATAAGCAAGACCTAAAGAAGGTACTGATGGAAGAATGGAAAAAAATCACACCAGACATCACTCAAAAATTGGTGGATTCAATGCCAAATAGACTCCAGGCTGTCATTAACGCTAAGGGATGTCAACTAAATATTAAAATCAACTTACTTTGTTTTTAGTTTGAACTTAAAGAGACTGTACGAAATAAGCTGTCACATGAATTTTCCTATTTTTTTCTTATTTTATTTTTTTATAGTGTCAAACACTAAAATTTTGAAAAAGTAAATTTTGGACCTTCCTTTCTAAAATGGCATTTATATTTTGTTCAAATTTTTACTATATTAGGAATTATGACTGCAGCAATTTTTAAACTGTCACTGTACGAAATAAGCTGGGAGCCACTGTATATATATATATAAATATATATATATATATATAAATATATATATATATAAATATATATATATATATAAATATATATATATATATATATATATATATATATATATATATATATTTTTTTTAAAGTGGGGCGTGGTAAGCACTGCACAGAGGAAAAGCGAAAAATTATTATAAACCTTAGGAAACACGGAAAAACTTACAAAGAAATTCAAAATTTAGTTGGATGTTCTCCTCAAATGATAGTCAATGCCTTATCTTATAAAGAGAAAGCCGAAACTCGTGGACGAAAGCGTAAAACTTCTGTTGTGGACGATCGGAGTATTGTGCGGTATTGCAAAACCAACCCATTTGACTCCACTAAAATGATAAAAAATGTGCTAAATCTGAAAGTCAGTGCTGAAACTGTTCGAAGACGTTTGGTGGAGCACGAATTATTTGCTCGAAGCCCCAGAAAAGTGCCGTTATTAACAAAAAAGCATGTAGCCGCACGCATACGATTTGCTAAAGAGCACATTTCTTGGCCAAAGGAAAAATGGCGGAATATACTTTGGACTGATGAAAGCAATATCGTCTTGTTTGGTGGAACTGGATCCAGGAGTTATGTCCGGCGGCCACCTAATATGGAATATCGTCCGCATTATACAAGAAAAACAGTGAAGCACGGCGGAGCAAAAGTTGTAGTTTGGGGCAGCTTCTCATATAATGGAGCTGGTCCAATACATTTGATAGAAGGCATTATGGACCAAAAGGTTTATGTGGAAATTTTAGATAAGGTGATGTATCCTTATGCTGAATGGAATATGCCACTGAAATGGATATTCCAACAAGATAATGACCCTAAACACACCAGTAAGGCTGCAAAGGAGTGGTTTAGGGTCAATGAGGTTGAGGTCATATCGTGGCCTGCTCAATCTCCCGACCTCAATCCCATAGAAAACTTGTGGGCAGATATCAAAAAAGGTGTTGCAGATCAAAAGCCTTCAAATTCTCGAGACCTATGGACAGTGGTAAAAGAATTGTGGGAGAGAATCCCTCTAAAGCGTTGCCAGTACCTCGTCGATTCAATGCCGCGTAGATGTGCTGCTGTCTTGAAAAATGGAGGCTATACAACCAAATATTAATATTAATTTTAGTTTTAAACATTTTTATAACATTTCTAATTAGTTAAGATCCAAATTTTTTGTTTTACAGGAAATACTCCTATTTTTTTGTGCAATGAATTTCTAGTTTTCATTCTGAATGTGAAATATTTATTTTGTTAAGATACTTTAAAAGGCTTTAAATGCACTTGAGAGATGAGTTCAATGTCCATACATTATTTAGGACCAAAAAAGAATTTGAAATAAAGAATATTTTTTGTGAAAATAAGCGATTTTGAATTTTTGTGAGCTCACTCCTATTATTTTGTGGACAGCTGTATATATATATTTATATATATATATATGTATATATATATTTATATATATATATATATATATATATATATATATATATAAATATATATATATATATTTATATATATATATATATATATATATATATATATATATATAAATATATATATATATATATATATATATATATAAATATATGTGTATATATATATATATGTATATATGTATATATATATATATATATATATATATGTATATATGTATATATATGTGTATGTATATATGTATATATATATATATATATATATATATATATATATATATATATATATATATATGTATATAAGTATTAACAGCTTTAGAAAATCGACACATAATTCCTACTGTTAAATTTGGAAAAATTTTCATTATGATTTGGGGATGTATCTTAAGCAGAGGAGTAGGAGAATTGGCTTTTATAGAGTCAACCATGGACGCACAACATTATTTAGGCATTTCGAAGTCATTTAATCAGTAGTGCGAAAAAATGTGGGTTGATCAGAGAGGGCACACCGCATTTCAAATTTTATCAAGATAATGACACAAAGCATAAGGCGAGTAGGGTGCGACTGTGGCTTCTTTATAACTGCGGTAAAGTTATGGATACACCAGCCCAAAGTCCAGACGTTAACCCTATTGAAAATCTGTGGGTCTACTTAAAGAAAAAAGTGGCTAAAAGGCAACCTAAAAACCGTACAGCACTTAAAACTGCTATATTGGAAGAGTAGCAAAATATACCGAGCAATTATGGCCTAAAAAAGTTGGTTTATTTTATGAATAAACGGCTACAATCCGAGATAGATGCTAAAGGTGGCCATACTAAATACTAAATATTTTACTTGATCAAATTTTAACTAATAAATATTATTAAAAAGACTTTGTATCGTTTGTGAAAAGAGTTTCTTGACACTTATAAAACTTAGTAAAATTCCTTTTTGTTGTATTATTCTTTTCTTTTGCGTAGAACTTGCAATTTTTTTTCATGAATCTTTTATAAATACTATAAATATCTATAACTAATAAAAAAAAATTTGTATATGGAAATAAAAGTTAATATTTTTGGCTAAGAAAGTTGAAAATTTGAAGTTTTTTAAATGTGTAAACTCATTCATGAGTGGGTGCCGTTGCTCAGTGGTTAGTGTGTTCGCCTTCTGATTTGTAGGTCGTGGTTCAATACCCGGCTGATGCATAACAAATTTAATATCGAAAAAATTTTTCTTTCGAACGGTACCCACCTCAGAAAAAGTGATGTCACAAGTGTTCTGCCGTTCGGAACCGGCTAAAATAAGTAAGTCCATTCTAATACTGTCCAAAATTTAAGACGCACAACAGTAATGGAAGAAAAGCTTGGCAAATGAGCCCTTTGGGGCTTTAAGTGCCACATATTTATTTATTTTTTAAACTCATTATATATATATATATTATATATATATATATATATATATATATATATATATATATATATATATATATATATATATATATGTATATATATATATATATATATATATATATATATATATATATATATATATATATATATATTATATTTATATATATACATATATTATATTTATATATATATATTATATACACGGTGTCCAATAAGTTTTAATAAAAATGTTTTTCGCTATATTAAGGCAAGTTGACGAAATGAATGGAAAAATTTTATCCAAATGAGTTGTCTTATACATTTTGAAAAATTATAAAAGGTTTTTATTTATTACGCCCCCCTTTGCTTTTTTTACTAAGCCCAATCTCTTTTCAAAAGAGTCGCATGCGGCACGTACATGATTCATGGGCATTTCCTCCCATATCTTTTGTAAAGTTTTACGTAGCTGCCCCAAATTTCTTATTTTATAGTCGTTGAGCTTTGCTGTTATATATCCCCATGCGAAGAAATCCATAGGATTAAGATCAGGGCTGCTTGGTGGCCACTCATCCTTCCTCAAAAAATCAGCAAAAAATCTCAAATTCTCTTCGCATCAGTCTTGACAAATTTTTGCAGTATGTGATGGCGCTCCGTCTTGTTGAAAACAATAGTAGTCGTCACCAAACAAGTGTTTGCAAGCAGGGAGGACTACTGATTTCAAAACGTGCTCTTTGTAGTACACAGCATTTACTTTGACCCCTTTTTCAATAAAAACAAGCGGCAATTTACCCCTCTTGCAAAATCCGCCCCAAACCATGATCGAGAGAGCACTCTGATATCTGGGGACAAATAATTCTGATTCAGGAACATCCTCCAATGAAACAGCCCATACTCGGTCGTTCTGTGCATTATGCGATTGCTGCAACACGAAAAGTTTTTCATCAGAAAATACGAACTCGTCGCCACCGTGTCAAGCCTGAATACTGCTGACTCTTTCAGCTCTCTTGTCCTTCGAAGAAATGGAAACGCCGTGAATTTTTTGTTTTTTGTACGGCTTAAGTCCAACATCTTTTTTTAAAAGCAAATGAGCAGATGACTTGCTTATTTTTAAAGAGGCAGCTATTTTTCTCACGGAGCGGCACCTTTTTCGTCGAATTTGCTCTCTTACAATTTTGATATTGCTCTTCGTCCGGGCAGTGCGTGGACGGCAACTTTTCGGTCGATTTTCAGTAGACCCAGTTTCCTTAAATCGTTTTATGGTCTTATAAACAAAATCGCACTTGATTCCACCTTGTTTCAATGATTTGAAAATTGCATATGGCTTTATGCCTCGCAAAAATTGATTAATAATTACTTCGCGCACGTTCTTCATCGTTTTTATTTAACTCAACTACAGCTGAAATGAAATGAATTCTATGACACGCTGCTCAGAAATGTAACGGGATTTCATATATGTCAAAATAAAAACATACGCCTACTTTCTGTTATTTAAAATTAACGGAAAACATATTTATTAAAACTTATTGGACACCGTGTATATATATATATTATATATATATATATATATATATATATATATATATATATACATACATATATATATATATATATAAATATATATGTATATATATATATATATATATATATATATAAATATATATATATATATATATATATATATATATTTATTTCTATATATATATATATATACATATATACTTATATATATATATATATATACATATGTATATATATATATATATATATATATAAATATATATATATATATATATATATATATATATAAATAAATATATATATATATATATATATATATATATAAATATATATATATATATATATAAATATATAAATATATATATATATATATAAATATATATATATACATATATATACATATATATATATATATACATATATATACATATATATATAAATATATATATATATATATATATATATATATATATAAATATACATATATATATATATATATACATATATATATAAATATATATATATATATATACATATATATAAATATATATATATATATACATATATATATATATTGTAACGAGTATCGATAGTTGATTACTCATCACTATTGTGACTGACTCTATTGGCAGCATCGAAACGAATGTCAACAAAAAGAAATAAGCGATAACCAGAACAAGCCAACGAGAAAGGAAGAGAAGAATCTCGATAAAGGAAGATTCTGGGGTGTTGCCAACAGAGTATAAATAGAGCCAGTGTTGAGAATTGACAATCAATCTGCTACCGAACGTGATTGCGAAAACATTGATACAGAGGCAAAAGTTGCAAGTACATTTAAGTGTTATAGTAAATAGTTGATTGTAAACAGTGTTGATTGTAAATAGAGATTATTAAATAAATTGTTGCTGTATATAGTTGTATAAAATAAGTGTTGCAGTTATCATTAACAGAATCCAGTGATCGAACAAGGTAATTCAAATAGAATTAAACGTTCACAGAATAAAAACGTAACAATTGGTGTCAGAAGTGGGATTCTGTAAAGATGGTGAAAATTGACCAACTAAAAGTGGACCAGCTTAAAAAGCTGTTAGTAGAGATGAATCTATCGTCATCAGGTGCAAAGGCGGAACTGCTGGTGAGGCTGAGGCAAGCTATGGAGGCTAAGGGAATTAATGTAGAAGAACATGAGTTCTTCGAGGAAGCCGATATACAAGCAGTTGTGCACGCTGAGGAAGAGAGCAAAATAGATTCGAGTGGTCAACTCATGGATTTCATGAAAACCATGATGCAACAGCAGAAACAACAGCTACAAGAAAATGCGTCTCGCCAAGAAAACGCTATGGGAGAGTTCCAGAAAACAATTGACTCCAAGCTTCAAGAACATTCGGCTGAATTGCGTATGGAAATTCAAGAAGGTTCGTCTCGCCAAGAGGGCGTTATTAGTGATTTGCGTATGGAAATTCAAGAACATTCGGCTCGCCAAGAACACGTCATCGAAAATCTACAAAAAGGAATTGAACTTAGATTTCAGGAAATTTCCGGAACCATTAATGAAAAGGTCACGGATTTAAAGGAACATGTAGATGATTTGGAAGATAAGTTCGAGAAATTACAGCACGATCTCAACCAACTAAAAATAAATGGACCAGCCACATCAGTGATTCGAGATTCAAGCACAATCAAACTAAAGCCACCAACATTTGACGGAAGCACGCCATTCAATATCTTCAAGCTTCAATTCGAGACAACAGCGTCGAAGAATCAATGGGATGATAGCGACAAGACTGCTGCTTTAATAGTCGCATTAAAAGGTAATGCTTCCGAGGTGTTACAGATGATTCCAGAGAAAGATCGTGGTAGCTATCAGTCACTGATGGACACACTCCAGCGAAAATATGGAAATGAATACAAGAGTCAATTACATCGAGTGGAATTGAGATCGCGAGTGCAACGGAGTAATGAGAGCCTTCAGGAATTCGCTTCCGATATTGAGCGCTTATGTCATCTGGCGTTCTCCGGTAATTCGGAAGAGTTCGTCGAAAAAATAAAAATAGACGCATTCATAGATGGTATACGTGATGGAGAGACAAAGCGTGCCCTAGTCATGTCACCCAGGAATACTTATGCCGAAACAGTCAGTAGTGCCTTGACGTTTGAAGCCGCCAGTTTCATGTGTCGACAAATGCCACGGGTACGCCAATTAGAAACAGAAACAACAGATCTGGTTGAAGCAGTGCGTCAGGCAGTAAAATCAGTAGTTCAGCCTGAAGGAAGAACAACAGGTCGACGCGAAAACAAGTTTACTGGTAAGTGTTTCATTTGTGACAAACCAGGACACATGGCGCGTGACTGCCGTCTACGACGAAAGCGATCAAGATCGAATTCTCCAGGAAGACAAAAGAAGGAGAATAAGGTGGATAGCGATCGCTCCACTAACACAAATCCATCGTTAAACTAAATCGAGTCAGTTCAGCGGGGCGTGAACTGACTCCAACAGTGGGTGGCCCCATCATTCACATTTCACAAACTACAGCGTGTGCCAAGCAGCTTGACTATTGATGGAAAATTGGACAATATGGAATTCATGTTAACCCTGGACACTGGTGCATCACATTCTATAATCAAGAGCGATTTGGTAAAGAGGTTTGAGCCTTTAATGGGAATAAAATTGCGTACAGCAACGGGTGAGGATGCACAAATTCTGGGTAAGATAAAGAAACGAGTATCTATTGGAAATTGTACATGGGAACATGAATTCATTGTGGCCGACATCATCGATGACGTAATAATTGGTGTTGATTTTATGATTGACAACGGATTTACTTTAGATTTAAATCAACGGATACTGCGTTATGCAAATGTCGAATTACCATTGAACATCGGTTACAAACGGAGTGGAAACATGAAACGAGTACTCGCATGTCAACGCCAAGAGGTTCCAGCAAAATCAGAAGCGGTGATTTGGGCACAGATAAATGTGGATGATGGGACAGGCAAGTTGTGGTTAGTGGAAGCAGATGAAGAAATACAAAATAAAAACATCATACCTGGTAGGACGTTAGTGGAACCTAAAGAAAATGGAATAGTACCTGTGCGAATATTAAATCCAACTAATACATCTACAGTTGTGAAGAAAGGAATGGTGATTGGTCATTGCCAGGAAGTCACTGCCGTAGTAGACTGCGAAAAGAGTTCGTCGATAAAAAGTGAAAGATCAGGAACTGTCAGGGCGGAAATAAAAGCACAGATGGAAGAATGGGCAGGTGTGCTTACCAACCAGCAAAAAGAAAAGGCTTTACAACTATTGGAGATGTACAGTTCAATCTTTTCTTCAAATGGAAAAACTGGAGGACGAACAACCATCGTGAAGCATCACATTGACACCGGTGATTCTAGACCAATTCGTCAAACACCACGACGAGTTCCATTGACCAAAAGAGAGGAAGCCATTAAGCTGATTTCCGATATGCAGAAACAAGGTGTTATTGAACCATCAGCGAGTCCATGGAGTTCACCAGTTGTGCTGGTAAAGAAGAAGGATGGAAGTACTCGATTCTGTGTGGATTACAGAAAGCTGAATGAGATTACGAAAAAAGACAGCTATCCACTGCCAAGAATCGATGACACTCTGGACACACTATCTGGTGCGAAGTGGTTCTCAACTCTTGATTTGCAAAGTGGATACTGGCAAGTGGAACTTGGTAAGGAAGACAAAGAGAAAACAGCTTTCAGTATTGGCGATGGTCTATGGCAATTTACAGTCATGCCATTTGGTTTATGCAATGCACCAGCTACTTTCGAACGTTTGATGGAGCGAGTACTCAGTGGACTACACTGGAAAACGTGCTTGGTGTACCTCGATGACATTATTGTGATGGGAAAAGATTTTAACGACCACCTGGAAAAGTTGAAAGAAGTATTTGAGCGTATACAATCAGCAGGGCTTAAACTGAATATGAAAAAGTGTTCACTCTTCAGGAGAGAAGTTAAATATCTTGGTCAAAAAGTAACAACAGACGGGGTACATACCGACGAGGAGAAAGTAGCAGCAGTACAAGAATGGCCTATTCCATCGAATCTTCACGAGTTAAGAAGCTTCCTAGGCTTGTGTACCTACTATAGACGATTTGTTCCTGGATTTGCAAACATCGCCAGCAGTCTGCATGAGTTAACAAGAAAGAACAAACCATTTGTATGGGGCGAAGACCAACAGAAAGCATTCGAACAACTGAAAGAAAAACTCTGTTCAGCACCAGTATTAGCGTATCCAGTACCTGGTCAAAAGTTTGTGTTAGACACAGATGCGAGTGGCTATGGAATAGGTGGTGTGCTCTCTCAGATCATAGGTGGACAAGAAAAAGTAATAGCATACTACAGTAAAATCCTGTCGAAGCCAGAAAGAAACTACTGTGTCACTCAAAGAGAGTTGCTCGCAATACTGGAATGTGTAAAGTATTTCCATAAATACTTGTACGGTCAGTCATTTCATCTACGAACTGACCACGCAGCGCTAAGGTGGTTATTACAATTTAAAAACCCAGAAGGACAATTGGCGCGCTGGATTGAAAGGCTGCAGAGTTATCATTTTACCATCGAACATCGTAAAGGAGGACATCACGGCAACGCGGATGCTCTATCTCGTCGTCCTTGCAAAATGGAATGTAAACATTGTTCCCGAGTGGAAAGCAAGGAGCACATTGTCGACGTACGACTTACAAATATATTGCCGGAGGAGACATGGACCACCGAACGAGTGCAAGAAGATCAGCGGAACGACCCAGATCTCGTAAAGATTATGGAATACAAGAAGCAGGGCATACGTCCAGATTGGCAAGAAATGGCTAATGAGAGTCCAATAGCAAAGGCATACTGGGCGCAGTGGCAAAGCCTGCACTTACGAGACGGATGTTTATTCCGAACATGGGAAAGTGAAGATGGAAAAATCACTTATGATCTGCTAATGGTACCCAAGGCAAGAATAAATGAAGTGATAGTTGAGTATCACAATGCCTCCAGTGGAGGGCATTTGGGAATCACCAAAACCGTCGAGAAAATAAAGAAACGATTTTATTGGGTTGGATGTCATGACCATGTCGCTGGTTGGATTCGGAAGTGTAAGCAATGTGCAATGGCCAAAGGTCCCACTAAGAAAAGTCGTGGTAAGATGCACCAATACACCGTGGGTGCTCCATTTGAGCGAATTGCTATGGACATAGCTGGGCCATTTCCAATAAGCAACGCAGGAAACAAGTATGTTCTGGTGGTTATAGATTACTTCAGTAAATGGCCTGAAGTATACCCCATTCCAAATCAGGAAGCTAGTACAGTTGCGGATGTATTTGTCAACCAATGGGTTACTCGTTTTGGTGTACCGATGGAGTTACACTCGGACCAAGGTCGAAATTTCGAATCAGTTGTATTCCAAGAGATATGCCGTATGCTGGGTATATACAAAACTCGTACAACACCTTTGCATCCACAATCTGATGGCATGGTAGAACGATTTAACCGCACCTTGGAGGAATATTTGAGAAAAGTCGTAGATAAATACCAAAGAGACTGGGATGTACATATACCAATGTTCCTCATGGCATATAGATGCGCACAACATGATACGACGGCTACTACACCGGCAATGGCAATTTTTGGAAACGAGTTAAGACTGCCAGCTGATTTAAAAGTTGGAGTTGTAACACCAACGAGATCAACCGAAGGTAATTATACTAGCGAAAAGCGGGAATAGTTGAATGGAGTACATCGGTTCATCAGAGAGCGGTCGCAGATGATAAGCGATAAGATGAAGGCCAGGTATGACTTGAAAGCAAATTCAAAAGGGTTCTATGAAGGAGAGCTTGTAATGCTTCATAATCCACAACGAAAGAAAGGCCTGTCCCCTAAACTACAGACTCATTGGGAAGGACCATATGAGATTATAGCAAAGATAAATGACGTAGTGTATCGCATTCAACGTGCCTGGAATAAAAGAGCAAAGTTTAAAGTAGTGCACTTGGAGCGACTTGCGCCATATCGAGGGGAAGTATAAAAACTTGTTCGGGACGAACAAGGTTAAGAGGAGGGCAGTGTAACGAGTATCGATAGTTGATTACTCATCACTATTGTGACTGACTCTATTGGCAGCATCGAAACGAATGTCAACAAAAAGAAATAAGCGATAACCAGAACAAGCCAACGAGAAAGGAAGAGAAGAATCTCGATAAAGGAAGATTCTGGGGTGTTGCCAACAGAGTATAAATAGAGCCAGTGTTGAGAATTGACAATCAATCTGCTACCGAACGTGATTGCGAAAACATTGATACAGAGGCAAAAGTTGCAAGTACATTTAAGTGTTATAGTAAATAGTTGATTGTAAACAGTGTTGATTGTAAATAGAGATTATTAAATAAATTGTTGCTGTATATAGTTGTATAAAATAAGTGTTGCAGTTATCATTAACAGAATCCAGTGATCGAACAAGGTAATTCAAATAGAATTAAACGTTCACAGAATAAAAACGTAACAATATATATATATATATATATATATATATATATATATATATATATATATATATATATATATATATATATATATATATTGTCTACGCCAGAGTTTGACGCGTGAACTGTTTGTTTGTCTTCATTTGAGTGGGTTGGCAACCCTGTTACTTATATAACATTTCTCTCTTCTGGCCGCCAAAAGTAAGCAATAAAGGTATTTCGTCATACTTAGGCAACAATAAAAGGCATTGATTTGACTCGACTAATATACCTGCGTTTGATCACCAATATAGCGGTAGTGTGAAAAAGAGTCACTCTCAACCTAAGTTGCTACAGTGTTAACGAGTATCAAATAATTGAGTTCTTTGTGCAAGATAATACGTTACAAATTGAATGAAGTAGTATACAGTGGTTCCCAAACGCGTTTATACATCGGATACGAATTTTCTATACGGAAATATCACCGCGGCTCATTACAATGGAGTAATTTTATTGATTGTGAGTTAATTTATATTACATCTCCCTACGTCAATTCCGGAATTCAGCGGAATCGAATACGAATTAAAAATAAACTCAAGGTCATACTTTCCATAAGTTGGCCCACTAGTGTAACCTTGTGAGTTAATTTATATTACATCTCCCTACGTCAATTCCGGAATTCAGCGGAATCGAATACGAATTAAAAATAAACTCAAGGTCATACTTTCCATAAGTTGGCCCACTAGTGTAACCTTCAATTTGGCTACGGAAGACTACGTCTTTCGGATTAATCTCTTGCCGGGCACATTTTAGCAACCCATTTTTTGATAAATCGTGCGAACTGGCAACATAACTCCAGATTTGCCAGTAATTCTCTCTCGTTTTCAAACTTTATCCCGTATTACATCTGTGATTTTACAATGGCTAATAGGATGTCACTTACGATCTCTTCAGAGCTACCGTGGAAGATATTATTGGATTTGATAGCAATTTTCATGCCATCAACCCAAAAGCTCATGACAAAATTAGTTTGGAGGCACAGAAAAAACAATTTCAATCCCTATGGAGTGATTGCAAAACGGCATATTACTCCCTCATAACACAGGAAGTAGCAGAAGATGTTGACGTTAATCAAATTAAAGAGGCATATACGGAGTGCCTAACCTCTTATGTCCGGTGCCTCTCTGCAATCAACGCTAATCTTCACGAGTTGAGTTCCGAAGTGGTACCTCCTGCAGTTTCCTCTTCTCCCGCTGAAAACATACCCCGTCAACCTTCATTTCCTGCTGTTCTTCACGAGCTCAGTTCCGAGGTGGCATTCCCCGCAGTTTCGACTTCTCCCGCAATTCCGCATTCACCCACATTCCGCATTCACCAGCATTCACCCGTAAAGACTGAACATTTATCCCCCGCAATACAGCTGCCTCCATGTGACACTAAGTGTTTTTCGGGCGATTATGTTTCCTGGCCAAGCTTCCGAGATATGTTTACGGCATTATACCGTAATAACCCCCGTCTGTCGCCAGTGGAAAAATTATACCACTTGCTACAAAAAACCCGAGGTGAAGCACATAGCATAATTCAGTCTACTCCCTTGACTAATGATGGCTTCGCACTAGCTTGGCATAATCTCGAGGAGAGATATGAAAATAAGAGAATTCTGGTCAACTTACAGTTGAAATCCCTTTTCACTCTCCAGCCTATAACTAAAGAAACAGGCCCGCATTTGAATCGCTTACAGTTCACACTAAGCACTAAGTCACTGGGACGCTATTTTTGTTTATTTGTGTTCCACAAAACTCCCGTACACCACCTTGTGGCTTTGGGAGCAATCATTAACTTCGACTTCGATGCCTTTCTTACAGATCGGTATCAGACTTTGGAGTCAGTCGCAGATATCCGAAGTGGAGTTCGGCAATCCAGCCAACCACCAACTCGGCAACTCAGGCAACCATCGAATCAGCAACCCGGTCGATTCAACCCACCCCAGCGTACAAATAAACCTCGGGTAGAGTCACACAGAATTAGCATATTATTATTTATTATTTTTATTATTATTTAATTCCATTTTAGTTCACATATAAGATATAATAATCTTTTACATGCGCAGAGTAAACATGAAATAACAACTTCAAAGATATTAACATATATCATGCCAGTGTCTCCAATCACGGTTGTCCATTGTGTCGAAAGACACACCCTCTTCGCCATTGTCCCGATTTCCTGAAGTTATTGGTTGATGAACGCTACAACGTTTTGGCAAACTCTCACAACTATAATAACTGCAAAAGCCGGTATACGTGCTCATCGTGTCGACAAAAGCACAATTCCCTACTTCATAGGCTAGAGAATGTTTCCAGAATTCGTTGTGATGCAATTCCCATGTCAACTCCCACTGAAACATCAGCTGAATGTTCTGGTCAGGGTACTTGCACTTCTCAGCTGCGAATTGTTGCAAAAGAAAAATGCAATACAACTTTGGATACAGCTCCCATCACGACAATCCTCCGTTTAGACAAACTCCCGCATTCATCACCTCGTACTAAATGCGATAAGCACCCGACACGGAGTAATAACAGAAAACACCCCAAATGTTCGGAAAAAACTCTCGCAATAACTAAAGATGTTAGTTCGTTGCATAGTACTGTCACGAAGATATGCTGCCCGCTATGTAGAGGCAGGCACATCCTGCGACACTGTAAAGAGTTCTCCAATCTTACAATTGAAGAGAAAATACTTTTTGTGTATCAGTACAGAATTTGCAACAACTGTTTGGCAACATCACATACCGTTGCAAAGTGCCACAGCAAGTTTTCATGCCGTATCTGTGGAAAGCAACATAATTCACTGCTTCACAGAGCACGGCATGACCCTAATCCGAAGTTTAATGTTCGCCGTTTCTCTACTCTCTCTCCAGCTGCAAAAAATAGATCTTACAGATCTTGTAGAAAACGAACGCAGCTTCCGATCAGGATGTCTACAACCCGTAGTAACACATTCCCTACAACGAAACTCAGCGGAAAAGTGAGTTCGAAGCATTACTTCCCAAAGAAGCCTCGTTCATTCGACGATAGAAATGATTCACGAATGTCAACGCATTCGCCAAGTACTGGCCCCTTACGATTACTATCACGGAAATGCTGATATGAAAATTGTGGCTCGGGCATTATATAATCATTTTAATAACGTTCTTGAGGATTATGTGATACTGACTATCATACGAATCCCTCTCTCACTTTTAACAGTTCTTCGTAACTACACTCATCAAGTTTGTTAGCTTCTACGAAGCATCAAAAGAACTGTGTGCTACCATAATTTACCTGCGTATGAATGGGCTCAGGTGTTAACATCCCACTATTCGATACTTTTCATGACCCTAGTCAACCGTCGTAACATCATGAACCCGAAGTTTCACATTATAGATCAGTTAGATGTATTACATACTCCGCTAATCCTGCCAATCTGGCATTTCTGATTACTATATGTGAACTATACGGAATATCTTCGTTCATTTTTCACGTGCTCTACGAGCCAATGAAGATAAATTTTTAAGTACTCTACACCCGATTTCTTCCAGAATCATTAACATTTCCAGTGACTTTTAGTTTTTGTTCGAGACTTACCGTATACTCACTCTCACGAAGATGAACTCAGAGTATTTAATTCTATTTTCATCAATGCACCAAATCTCAACTTCATACTTCTTTAGCAACTACGTTGACCCAAAATCCCGTACATCTGTCGTACAAAATGTCGTTTCGAGACGCGTTTGAAGTTTTAGAAACTCGCTCAGTGTCCCGGGAAATTTTTTAAAAAATCGTCTCGTTACCTCGTTTAAATTTTTCTGGCGGGCTATAGATGCATACTACATTAAAATACACACCTCATAGAACATTTCAAGCAAAAAAAAAAAATTCTATTTTTTCAAACCGTCAAAGTGGTCTTCCCCCTTAAGATCCGTATTAATAGATTCTCTCAGATCATAAGAACGTGGCCTGGGTTCAGATTCTGTGTGGAAAATTTTATGCAAGGACCTTAGTTTGTGGCTTTATAAGATCGAATTGATACAACAAGTAAGGCTTCATGATCATCGTTTGCGAGTTCAGAAAAAGGACGATTGAACAATTGAACATGTTGATCTTGTATATCATTAAGTAAACGAGAATAGAGTAGAGCAATATTTCATGAAAAAATCACTAAATCACAATAGTTTCCAGTACCTAAATACAGAAATAAATTATGAAGAACCTTTATTCTACATTCCGTTACACGTTTTTTTAAACATTCAAGCAACTGATCCGACAATGAGCTTTGCATTTTCGAAAGATTCCTGAACAAAAACACTTCTGCTTCAATTAATGTAGTAGAATTTTTCGATAGTTCATTAACCGCTATTTCTAATGGTTTAAGTATGTTGTTGAACTCAGTCAACATTTTTATATAATGTTCATTAAATGGTTTTAGTCCTAGGTCTTTAAGTGCATGGTTCATGGTCTAATTATTATTTGTAATTGAAGTTTAGAAAAAAGAGTGTGGCTTCTGCCACTACTTTTAAAATTCTTCGTTTTGTTTACATTTCATTCTACTTTCACATTATCGTGGTGATTTGTTAGCGATTTGAGGATTGCAAACCACTTTTAATCACTAAAACCATATTCTATAAACACTTTTTGTTAATTTTCAAACAATTTTACCTTTTTTTCATATATTAATTATCGTACTCAACCACAGCACTCTTTTTGTTTTCTTTCTTTGTTCTCTTCCTTCGTACCAATCAAACATGGCGCTAAAAAAATGACGCGATTCCAGAAATCTAATTTTTTTTGCATTTATTACGTGACCTTCTGTAATTGGACATTGTACATGGTTAACATTCATTTTTCCAAAGAAGTTTTTAAGCTTTAAAGCTTTAAAAACTGTGAAATCATTTTAGCCATGAAATTCTACACCCTAGCCGACCAAGAGTTGCACAATGTGCAGTTTGCCTTCGTGTTTTCACACCAATGATTGCACATAACGATGTGTAAGCACGATGTAATGCTTTTGTTTCTCGATTGCTATTTAACTTTTGACGAAGCAAGACTGTTGCGCATGTTTGAAAAAAAAACAGTGAAGACAAAAGTAAACGACAATATGCTGCAATGTTTCCTCACCATTTCAAAGCGCACAGTTTTTATAAAGCCACAGTAGAAGCATTCCATTTTACAGACACACTTATGCAATTTTTTTTCCCTCCCAATATTTATTACAACTGCCAATTTTCACAGAAAACCCGGTGAAAATCGATTTGCAAAAACCTAGTCGATCACCCTAACTAATATCAAATAACTATTAAGATTCGCAAATGTTATGTGACCCAAAGTTCACATTGAATTGATGTGATAAACGAAAAAAGAGAGTACAAATTTTGATCTGTATGTTGGAACCTAAAACGACGAAATATTGAAAGCCTGATTGTACCGAAGACATCTCTGATCGAAATAAAAAATGTCGACGAAATAATAAAGATGGCAAAAGTCGAAATTGACATATTTTAAGTAAAACTACTTGAAGTTTAACGATATGTTTTATTAGTTTCGTTGTTAATTATAATAGCATAAAATTAATAGATCTATTCCAGTCATTTTTCAGTTTACTTACAAATTATTTAAACAATTTCACTCAGATAAACAATTACTGAGACCAATTTGAACTTTTGTTATCGGTGTTGGATGATCAGAGACTTTTTGGAAAGCTTGTTTTGTATACAAGTTTTATGTTTATGTTTTGAAGTTCATTGGTTTTGATGGTATAAAATGCACTTGAAATCTAGACGACTTACACTACAAATCATTAATTAGGCTTAAAAATATCTCCACCACGATTTACTTTAATTTCTTTGCATCTGGTCAACATCTTAGTAAAAGGATATCATCCCAAGAATTCTTGGCTGTGCTCCACATCTCTGAAGTAATTTTTGGGTTTTGCGGTCCTTACACCATTTTTAACATCTTTCCAGAGATGCTCAATCGGATTTAGGTCAGATGATTGTGGCGGCTATTCCAAAACCCGTACTTTGTTGTCTTCAAGCCACTTTTGTCTTTTCAGAGCTATATTACGAGGCGTTGTCATGTTGCAACTACCATTGTATTGGCATTATTTCTTCCCCATATGGCACCATTGCTTCTTTTAGGATTCTTGCAGCATAAAAATTATTCCCGGTTTTAAATAATAAGAGGAGTTGCCAGAATGAATTTGTTATTATTGTTCCGAACAGCTAATATTGGAAGTATTGGGAGTATAAATAAGTTCGTGCAGATTTGATAACAGTGTCGCTATTAGTTTATTATTCCATTGTTTCATCTGGCAGCACCGTCATTTTGAAGTGTCATCGTTAGACTTTCTTTTTCAGTATCTGTCATTTCAAGAAGTGTAAGCAATATACTTTCTGTGTGTTCCGAAAATGCCAATTTTTGAACCGAATAATGTTTTTTTGCGGGGAGGTTTACTTCATTACTTCAATATGAAGAAAAAGGCTGCCGAAAGTCATCGTATTTTAGTGGAAGTTTATTGTGACCATGTTTTAGCTCAACGAACGTGTCAGAAGTGGTTTACACGATTTAAAAGTGGCAATTTTGATTTGGAAGACGAAGAACGACCCGGAGCGCCACCAAAGTTGGAGGATGAAGAATTGGTGGCAAGCCTCAATGAAGATCCATCACAAACGCAAGATGAACTCTCAGAAACACTTGGAGTCACTCAGCCAACAATTTGCCATCGTTCAAACGCAATGGAAATTATCCGAAAAGTAGGAAATTGGGTGCCGTATGAACTTAAGCCAAGAGACGTCGAACGCCGTTCTTTCACGTGTGAACAACTGCTCCAATGGCAAAAAAAAAGGGTTTTTTGCATCGAATTGTTACTGGCGATAAAAAGTGGGTCCTTAACGATAATCCAAAATGTCGGGTAACGTATGTATACCCCAGCCCAAGCCGAATATTCATGGCGAGAAGATCATGCTGTGTATTTGGTGGGATGACCTGTTGAAATCGAGTCACACAATCACAGGGGATCTGTACCGTCGACAATTGATTCGTTTGAGCAGAGCATTGGGACAAAAACGTTGCCAATTCGCCGATAGACATGTCAAAGTTACTTTGCAACATAATAATGCTCGGTCACATGTTGCGGCGCCCGTTAAAACGTACTCAGAAACGCTCAATTGGGAAGTCTTTCCCCACCCGAGGTATTGTCCAAACATTAATCCTTCCTATTACTACTTGTTCCGATCGATGACACACCGCCTGGAGGAACAAAGCTTAAATTCTTACAAAGAAGCCAAAAATTGGGTCGATTCATTGATTGCCTCAAAAATGTCGGTTTCTTCCGACGCGGAATCTGTATGCTGCCAGAAATATAGAAAAAGTAGTGGCTAGCGACGTACAAAACTTTGAACATTGAATGTATAGCAAATTTTTAAAAAATTAAGTAAACCTTAACCACTGTCTAAATCCCTTTAGACAAGTCATATGGTTGGTCCCTGAAAGGAAGGAAAATATATGTTAAGTTAAATAAACACTTACTTTTTATTAACGTACCTGAATTTCATACTTACCATATGGTATATTCGCCTCTCGTGCGACGATCGACCGATCAATTCGAATTCTAAACATCGTGCCATTCCCCGCATATTCTATTTTTTTTATAAACAAATCTTAAACGTGACAGATTGTAAATATTATATATTGTAAACATATATATTGTGACTTCAAGTAATAATTAAAGGCAAAATAATTTTATTAACTACAACCACTTTGTATTAATTAAGAAATGTTTTTGTTTAGTAACTCAGTAGACAAATTTATATTATATAATGATAGATGTTTATTTAGTTAGCCTTGAAAGATGTGTCAAAACAATTTTTTTAAATAGTCATTCTGAGTAGTCTTCAGTGAAGATCAGTAGCCATAAATCGCGATGGAGCAAAACGCAAGACATGGAAAGACATTAAACCAGAAGTTTGCAAAATCATTTACAATAGTAGTAGATGCTAAAGGATAAAAGGATTTGTTTAAAAACACTTAATTTTTACGCTGTCCGGTTGGTCGTTTGACATGAAAAAATATTTTTTTTCATAATTACCGCCTTTAATTTTAAAATGAAGTGTGTTTTTCATTTCTTTAATGAGCAATTGTTATGTTAAGAATCTGTCAACTGCATATATATAATTTTTTTCGGATTTAAATGTATTAAACGTGTGTGTTTACTTAAAAACGTAATAAAATAAAATAAAAAGCGCTGTTCGTTTAGACGTTTGATCCACTGTATATCTTAAACATGGAAAAATGTTTCAAATTATAGTATCTAATAAACATGCCCCTGAGGAAGTTGCCAACGAAGCGACGAAACATCGGACAAAAAAATGGAATAATTTCGATTTATTCGCATCATACCCATACTGATCATATTAGCCTGTCAGCAGCGGATTGTTGCAAAAACGGAAAACAATAAAATAATAAAAGGTTCCATTTGTTTTTTTTAATCTAAAAGAGATAAATTTTAATCTAAAACGCATTTCATGATTCCAAGTCACATGTGTTTTTGTTTTTTATGGAAGCCATGATGATTTATAATATATACCTCTTAATTTATTCCTTTTTCTACTAGTCATTGTTGTTTTTCAATTTAGGATCCACTATTTTTCGAAATAAATTCTCTGAAAATCCAAAATTTATTAAATAAAATCATAATGAAGCTTCTCTTCCAGTATTGTTGCCGTGTAGAATTTGGAGAAACGACCATTTTACGGTTCCGAATGGCAGAATTTATAGTACATAACTTTTTCTGAGCTTCGTCGCAGAGCACTTCTAAGAAACTCTTATTTGCAAAGTGTTACTTCCGGAAGAATTACCAATTGCTTGTCGATATGTGGGCACCGTTCTAAAGAAAAATCTTCTCCATATTAGAGTTGTCACAATTGGGGAATGAACCCACGACTTAGTGATCAGAAGGCAAACACACGAACACTGAGTTACGGCATCCACTGCGAAAAACTATGGTCTCTCTTCTCTTCTAATATTGTTGATGGTATTGGACAGTATTTATAGCGAATCTACTTATATTAGTCGGTTCCGAACAAGAGAACTCTTATGGCATAACTTATTCTAAGCTTTATCAACGATCTTTTATTTAAGAAGCTTTTCCTTCTTGACAAATTACTAATTGTCAAAAGAACTACCAATTGTCTGCCGATTAGTTTGCACAATTTTGACAATATAAACGCTGAAAAAATGCTACAGAATTGGTTGCACCAAAGTATATACAAACTACGTGTGCGCTGAAAGCCTATACCCAATACAGTGCGCTACGACACGCATAATTTTATTGTAGTAGATTTCCGTGTATGATTTACTTTTTATACGAAGTTGCTTAATTTTAATCACAACAATAGCTGCGTTCTTTTGCACACGAGTTGCAAAAGAACACTGACTTATTTGCCGAACTGCATGCAAAGCAACAACAAACATAAGCGACATCGTCTATTTTAACCGAGTTCAATTGAACTTGCTTATATTTTAATTGACCTGAGTTATAGTGTTGGAATATAATAAAACAGCACTATTGTGAATAGACTACTGGAATGTGCTTGGGAAATTTCAACAACACGTCAAATTATTGTAAATATAAACAAAAATAAGCATAATATAGCAAGTACAAATAAAAATTTATTTTAAATAAACGAATAAAGGGTTATCCATTTCGCGGTTTCAAAAGTATAGGGCTAGAATTCGACATCTGTCAAACTGAGTTGTTAAAACAATTTCTTTCTTTTTCAGTTCAAAGTCTGACATTTGCGAAAATGGATCGCTTAACTATCGCACAACGCATTAAAATTGTAAAAACCTACTACAAAAATGGTGATTCTGCCACAGCCACATATCGTGCTTTAAGAGGAGATTATGGTTTACATAATCGTCCAACTACGCAAGCAATTGGCAAAATTGTGAAGAAATATGAAGAGACTGGATCGGTTACAGATATTGTAAGGCCTGTGCATCATCGTTTCGCTCGTACCACCAAAAATATCGCTGCTGTAAGTGAAAGTGTTGCCGAAGACCCGAATGTGTCGATTCCTCGTCGTTCTCAGGAATTAGGACTGTCTTACGGCACATTATGGCGTATTTTGCATTTGGATCTACACCTACATCCATATAAAATCCAGCTCACACAACAACTGAAGCCAGCTGACCATTCACAACGACGTAGATACGTCGAATGGGTGCTTGAACAACAGGCGGTGGACGGCGATTTTTCGAACAAAATTTTCTTCAGCGAAGAAGCACATTTCTCACTCGGTGGGTATGTTAACAAACAAAATTGTCGTATTTTTGGTTCTGAGAATCCTCAAGTAATTGAAGAGAGGCCACTACATCCACAAAAAGTCACTGCTTGGTGCGCTCTTTGGTCCGGAGGTGTGATTGGACCTTACTTCTTCGAAAACGACGATGGAACGACTGTCACCGTCAATTCGGAACGTAATGGTCATATGATAACCGACTTTTTTTTGCCTGCTATTGAAGAATACGACTTAGAGAATATGTGGTTTCAACAAGACGGTGCCACATGCCACACAACTCGAGCGAATATGGCTTTATTGCAAGAGAAATTTTCTGGCCGCGTAATTTCTCGTCGTGGCGATATCAAGTGGCCACCAAGATCATGCGATTTGACACCGCTTGACTTTTTTTTGTGGGGCTACGCGAAAGACCGTGTTTATGCAGATAAACCTTTAACTCTTGAGCACCTAAAAACCAACATTCGTCACGTTATGGCTGAGATACCGCCCAATATGTGTCAAAAAGTTGTCGAAAATTACCTCAAAAGAATCGATTCTTGCAACAATTCGCGTGGTGGTCATTTAAATGATGTAGTATTTCACACATAATGTCAACGTTCAAACTTTATAATAAAAAAGAAATATCATGATAAAAAATATTTTATGTGTTTTATTTACATTTACTTTTGAAACCGCAAAATGGATAACCCTTTATTTACCACAGATTCCGCAGCATTGTTTCTTTTTTGATTTTATTTCGTTTATAAATTTCACGAACAACCATATATACCACCAGCGTTGCTAAGTAACTAAAGGGAAATTATATTCAAGTAAAAGAAAAGATATATGTATGTGAGGTTTTGTTCTTTTGCAATTCGCTTACAAAAAAATGCAGCTAATCTACTGAGTTTCTTGTAATAACACACTGAAATAGACTCGAAATAAAACTGTTATTAGAATTTGAGTTATGGACATTTTCGAAATATGAAAGAACACACTTGTGTATTTTTATTCGATTCAAATATGATAGGAAGAAATGTTTCACGTGAGATTCCTGATAGTCTTGAATATACAGATTATATTAGTATTGTTCAAAAGTCTCCTATATTTCGGCGGTCATCTAGACGTATTATAATTATTCGTCTTCTCTGTTTTGAAATTTTGTTAGATAAGAGCGACGCTTGTTAACAACCAGCTAAAAACGGTTTCGTGCAACGAACTTCATATAGCATTTGAACTTGTTTACTCGCAATTTGAGTTCATCGACCGGAAATTCCATTTTTTTTTTCAAAAGGATTTTTCAATCCTCGTCGGCTACATTGAGAAGGGATGAATAATGGGGTGGGGATACAACGCCACCTCAAAACAGCGACTCAAGCCTCCGCCAACGCAACAACAAAATTATTTGAACTGTGCTATGAAATATTGTCGCGTCTCTCCTGTTATTTAGGTTCAGCCTCCTCCGGATTAATTTTTTTTTTCAAACAAACAAAAATTGACTTGGAAAAAAAAGTTTTGAGTTCAACGTTGAAATTATTGCTGCAACAGAGGTCTATTATAAGGAGATTGACAGCTCATTATTCGAAGCTTAAAAAAGTTGGAGCATAGTTGAAATAATCAGATTTTGTTAAATAAATTAATTCTGTGTCTCACTTATCACGGACTCATTAGCCCACCTTCTTAAACTAGATTCGCTATTTTCTTCATGCAGGTTGTTTTTGAACCGTAAACTTTAAAGCTTTTAACCTTCCTTTTGAACTCTAGATTCCTCTTTAACTTGTCCACAACGTTTCTAGTAAACGATCCTCAGACGAGCTCGTTAAAAAAACTGGTCTTGCAATATCTTTCGATTAAAACTGTGATAAATCGTTTATCGTCAAAGAATAAATTAATAAAAATACAAATTTCTCCATTAATCAGAATTTTTGTTGGGCTTGTAAAAATGATAGTCCTGCAATATCTTTCTGTCGATTAATCAGTTAAAGAGTATGGTTAATCAATTTTTTGATTAATTAGTTAACAACTAATCAAAATAGGATTTAAGCGATTAAAGAATTTTAGTCGAATTTTGATTAATCGAAATTGAAATTATTCGATTATACAGATAATTGATTAATCGGATATTTTGATTAATGAAAATTTTTGAACAAACGATTAATCGCACAGCCCTAGTTTTAATAAAGCAAATGTCTAACAATTGAATATAATACGATTTTTAATCACTTTAAATAAAATTTTGTTTGCGGGGTTTTGCTTTTTTGTTGCAGGTTTATTATGCTAAAAAGAAACGACGAGCCCAGCAGACACAAGGGGATGATGATTCATCGAATAAAAAAGAACGCAAACTATATAACGACGGTTATGATGATGATAATCACGATTATATTATTAAGAATGGTGAAAAATTTTTAGATCGTTATGAGATTGATTCCTTAATTGGTAAGTTAAACTGAAAGATAATATGTGGCGAAAGAAAACCAATATATATTATAAATGTCTCTCTCTCTCTCTTTCTCTATCTGTATCGAATTATAGGAAAAGGTAGTTTTGGGCAAGTTGTCAAGGCATATGATCATGAAGAACAATGTCATGTGGCAATAAAAATTATTAAAAATAAAAAACCGTTCCTAAATCAGGCACAAATTGAAGTCAAACTACTGGAAATGATGAATCGAGCAGATGCTGAAAACAAATATTATATTGGTATGTACACATAATGAAATAATAAAAGGTGCTGTACGTGGGATTCTATCTCTTTCTAATTTGACAATTCTCGCTCCCTAGCAAATTAGCAATGCTCTTCGTAAACTTACTTTTTCATTTTTAAAGAAATTTTATAAAAAATAGTTTATAATTTATCTTCTTATGTGGCCATAACAACCGAATATCGATTTAGGCCGAAAATAACAGGCTTCGCCAGCCATCTCTGTTCTTCGCTAGCTGGCGCCAGTTAGAAATTCCAAGCGCCGTCAGGTTCTCCAGTACTTGGTCTTTCCACCTGAGGTTTGGTCTTCCTCTTCTGCGTCGTCCTCCAGCGGGTTCCGAGTATAACACCTTCTTAGCTGGAGCGTGTTCTTCCATTCGCTCGACATGACCTAGCCAGCGCAGCCGCTGGATTTTGATGCGCTTTACTGTGTCAATATCGGCATACAGCTCATACAGCTCATGGTTGTACCTTATTCGGTACTCGCCACCAACGCAAATAGGTCCAAAGATCTTGCGTAGGACTTTTCTCTCGAAAACTCCAAGCATTCGCTCATCCGAGGTGGAAATTGTCCAGGCTTCAGCGCCATATGTTAGGACAGGCATGATGAGAGACTTGCAGAGTGTAGTTTTCGTTCTTCGAGAGAAGGCTCGACTTCTCAATTGCTTACTGAGCCCAAAGTAACACCTGTTAGTAAGAGTTATCCTACGCATGATCTCCAAGCTGACGTCATTACTGTTGTTAATGCTGGTTCCAAGATAGACAAAGTCCCTTACTACTTCAAAAGCGTAGTTGTCAACAGTGACGTGCTGTCCAAGACGCCGGGACTCTTTGTTTGTTGACACTAGATACTTCGTCTTGCCCTCGTTCACCGTGAGACCCATCCGACGTGACTCTCTTTCCAACTCTGAGAATGCTGCACTGACTGCTCGCGTGTTCATGCCGATTATGTCAATATCGTCGGCATACGCTAACAGCATGACACTTTTGTTGAAGATAGTGCCATTATGTCGTAGATCAGCAGCTCGTATTATTTTCTCCATAATAAGATTGAAGAAGTCGCACGATAACGTATCACCTTGTCTAAAACCCCGTTCGGCATTAAACGGTGCGGAGAGATCCTTCCCAATTTTCACTGCACAACGGGAGTTATGCAGTGTCATTCTACAAAGTCGAATGAGCTTTGCAGGAATACCGCATTCAGACGTAGAGGTAATCCCTTACCGGACTGTCGAAAGCGGCTTTATAATCAACAAATAGGTGGTGTGTGTCGATCTGTTTTTCTTGGGTCTTCTCCAGGATTTGGCGCAGTGTGAAAATCTGGTCGATGGTGGATTTACCAGGTCTGAAGCCACACTGATACGGTCCAATCAGGTTGCTGAGCATAGGCTTCAACCTTTCACACAGTACGCTCTATAGAACCTTGTATGCGATGCTCAGGAGACTTATTCCACGGTAGTTGGCGCAAATTGTGGGGTCTCCTTTTTTATGTACAGGACAGAGAACACTGAGCCTCCAATCATCAGGCATGCTTTCATCCGACCATATTCTGCTTATGAGCTGGTGCATGCGGGTGAGCAGCTCATCGCCTCCGGTCTTAAACAACTCGGCAGGCAGGCCATCAGCACCTGCAGCTTTGTTGTTCTTCAGCCTTAAAATGGCCGTTTCAACCTCGTCATAGTCGGGTGGTGGAACATTAACACCATCATCTGTAATTGGGGTTATCGGGCCATCTCCTCCACTGGCGGAATTGTTCGTAGCATCGCCATTCAGTAACGTGGAGAAGTGTTCCCTCCATAGGCTCAGTACAGTCTGGACATCTGTAACCAGATTCCCATTTCCATCACGACAAGAAGAGGCTCCGGGATTTAAACCTCCACTCAGGCGCTTGATATTTTCGAAGAATTTTCGAGTCTCATTCTTGTCGGTACACATCTCTATCTCCTCACACTCGCGTCTTTCCAACTCCCTCTTCTTGCGCCTGAAAAGACGTCACTCTGCACTCCTTTTCTCTCTGTACCGCTCCTTAACAGCTCGCGTTGCGCCTGCTCGCAGGGTTTTTCTGTAGGCGGCGTCTTTCTCTGCGGTAGCGTCGCGACACTCCTGATCTTACCACTCATTCCTCAGAGGCCGGTAGTAACCGATTACCTTCTCGGCAGCAGTAGTCATGGAGTGGGATATATGTGTCCACCGTGCGCATGTATCATCAAGTGGGAGAATGTTCTGCATAAGCAAATTCGATAGTCGAGTGGAAAATGCATCTGCTGTCTCTGGTGATCGCAGCTTACTGACGTCGAGCTTTCTCTGTGTGGGACTTCTCTTGTTATTTGCGACACATAAGCGTGTGCGCACCTTAGCTGCAACAAGGTAGTGATCCGAGTCGATGTTGACACCACGGATCGATTTCACGTCCATCACACTGGAAGCATGCCTTCCGTCAATCACCACATGATCAATTTGGTTTCTTGTACGTTGATCTGGAGACAGCCATGTCGCTTTGTGGATGTCGAGGTGCTGGAATCTGTTACCACCAATTACCATGTTTCGTGCTGCGGCGAAGTCGATCAGCCTCATTTCGTTATCGGAGGTGTTCTGGTGGAGGCTGAATTTTCCGACAGTTGGACCAAGGGTACCTTCCTTGCCCACCCTGGCATTAAAGTCGCCAAGCACGAGTTTGATATCGTGGCGGGTGCAGCGGTCATAAGCTTCTTCGAGGCGCTGAAAGAAGCTCTCCTTGGTCACATTGTCCTTCTCATCCGTCGGAGCGTGGGCACATGTAAGGCTGATGTTGAAAAATTTTGCCTTGATGCGGATTGTGGCCAGCCGTTCGTTCACAGGCGTGAACTGTGAGACAAGATGTCGTAGTCTCTTGCTGACCAAAAATCCACATCCTAATTCGTGCCTTTCAGCGTGGCAACTGTAGTAAACGTCACAGGACGCAGGGCTTTTGGAGCAGCCCTGTCCTGTCCATCGCATTTCCTGGAGAGCGGTGATGTTAGCTCTGTATTTTTCGAGGACATCAACCAGCTGGATAGAGGCACCCTCCCTATAAAGGGACCGGACATTCCAGGTGCATATCCGTAAACCATTGTCCTTTTTTCGTTTGCGGGGGTCATCAACAAAAGCGGTAGTCCTTATCCGAGGCATATTTGTTTTTTATGTGGCGGGTCCCAAACCCAACGCACAACCTCTAACCGAGGAGATTTTCGCCACTCACTTCAGCCGCCTCCCAGCGGGTGCCAGGAAGACGTTGCCACATGGAGGGCTCCAATTAATAATAATACTTATACTTACTTATGTGGCCATAACAACCGAATATCGATTTAGGCCGAAAATAACATGCTTCGCCAGCCATTTCTGTTCTTCGCTAGCTGGAGCCAGTTAGAAATTCCAAGCGCCGTCAGGTTCTCCAGTACTTGGTCTTTCCACCTGAGGTTTGGTCTTCCTCTTTTGCGTCGTCCTCCAGCGGGTTCCGAATATAACACCTTCTTAGCTGGAGCGTGTTCTTCCATTCGCTCGACATGACCTAGCCAGCGCAGCCGCTGGATTTTGATGCGCTTTACTATGTCAATATCGGCATACAGCTCGTACAGCTCATTGTTGTACCTTATTCGGTACTCGCCACCAACGCAAATAGGTCCAAAGATCTTGCGTAGGACTTTTCTCTCGAAAACTCCAAGTATTCGCTCATCCGAGGTGGAAATTGTCCAGGCTTCAGCGCCATATGTTAGGACAGGCATGATGAGAGACTTGTAGAGTGTAGTTTTCGTTCTTCGAGAGAGGGCTCGACTTCTCAATTGCTTACCCAGCCCAAAGTAACACCTGTTAGCAAGAGTTATCCTACGCATGATCTCCAAGCTGACGTCATTACTGCTGTTAATGCTGGTTCCAAGATAGACAAAGTCCCTTACTACTTCAAAAGCGTAGTTGTAAACAGTGACGTGCTGTCCAAGACGCCGGGACTCTTTGTTTGTTGACACTAGATACTTCGTCTTGT
Organism: Megamerina dolium; assembly: GCA_963854835.1. Lineage (NCBI taxonomy): Eukaryota > Metazoa > Arthropoda > Insecta > Diptera > Megamerinidae > Megamerina > Megamerina dolium. Next base: position 21,509,254 of record OY978527.1, read on the forward strand.
CCTCGTTCACCGTGAGACCCATCCGACGCGACTCTCTTTCCAACTCTGAGAATGCTGCACTGACTGCTCGCGTGTTCATGCCGATTATGTCAATATCGTCGGCATACGCTAACAGCATGACACTTTTGTTGAAGATAGTGCCATTATGTCGTAGATCAGCAGCTCGTATTATTTTCTCCATAATAAGATTGAAGAAGTCGCACGATAACGAATCACCTTGTCTGAAACCCCGTTCGGTATTAAACGGTGCGGAGAGGTCCTTCCCAATTTTCACTGCACAACGGGAGTTATGCAGTGTCATTCTACAAAGTCGAATGAGCTTTGCAGGAATACCGAACTCAGACATTGTTGCGTAGAGGTAATCCCTTACCGGACTGTCGAAAGCGGCTTTATAATCAACAAATAGGTGGTGTGTGTCGATCTGTTTTTCTTGGGTCTTCTCCAGGATTTGGCGCAGTGTGAAAATCTGGTCGATGGTGGATTTACCAGGTCTGAAGCCACACTGATAAGGTCCAATCAGGTTGCTGAGCATAGGCTTCAATCTTTCACACAGTACGCTCGATAGAACCTTGTACGCGATGCTCAGGAGACTTATTCCATTCCAATTAATAATAATGGTATTTGTTAATGAGGGGTAGTCATATAGCTTGCTCTGCTTACTATGTGACGGCGCTTTCATTATTAATAGTTTATAATTTACTTTTATGTAAAAACAATGGGGGTGCATTACTGGCGTTTTTTCATCATTGCTTTTAATCCTTTTTGTTCAGAATTTATATTGAATTTAAATTATTTCAATTTAAAACTCAATTAGTCGGTTCACATCGTGTACTGTTGTATAGTTTGATAGTTTTGTTCCAAAATTTAATTAACAAAGAGGGTAATTTTGACGCTTTCGCTTTGAAATAAGTGTAAAGAGGAAAATGAAAAGACAGCTTTTTGAAATCTATCAAAATGAAAAATTCAAAAATTTTTACATATTAATCCCCTGGTTGTGCATAAGGGTCAAACATCTCAAATGCATTTATCTGTTTTTTCTTTTCAGTTATTATTAATTTTATTCCAATTATATACAAGTTGCTTATTTGTTTCAATAGTTAAAAATAAAAAAAAATTCTTAAAACCCATTTTGTTGTTATAAAAAAATTAAAGAATAAAATTCATCATCTTGTACTCTACTAGAGGATTAATAATTTTGACACTGCCTGAAAAGGTTTTGACATTTTGCGTTTTGACAAAAATAACATTTAACGATAAAATATACAACAGTCTGTATACAAGTATTGTGTTCGTATACAACTTTCATTTACAACATAAAACTTTACAATACCGTGTAAAATGCTCAAATAAAAGTATGAACAAATTAAGTAATTGATTAAACAAATTTAATCGAAATTAGGTTATTATATTTCTGACAAAAATTTATAAATTTTTAACGGAATGAAAACTTCATTTTTTTAATACTGGCTTATTTAAATACGAAAAAATTTATAATTTCAAGGGAATTCTAAATTATCTAAAAAATTGTGTCTTTTTCTAATTAATACGGTATAAATTATCTTTAATACCAAGAATCACAGATATCCATATTTCATTTTATCCTAAAATAAGTATATTTTACCTACGTTTTCATAAAAGGCCTTAAATTATTCCCCATTTTCCCGTACTTCCAAAATACAACATTGAGCTTGGAGAGTGTCAAAACGTGCCTGTCACTACGTACAGCACCTTTTATTATTTCATGGTATGTACATATATCTGTAGAAAACAAATTAAAAAAAAAAACTTAAATGTTAATGTTAAATTTCGTCTTCTCTGATATTTCACAGTTAAACTAAAACGGCATTTTATGTGGCGTAATCATTTATGTTTAGTATTCGAATTGCTTTCCTATAATTTATATGATCTGCTACGAAATACGAATTTTCGTGGTGTCTCATTGAATTTAACACGAAAATTTGCACAACAGCTATGCACTGCACTGCTCTTTTTGAGTACTCCAGAACTGAATATAATTCATTGTGATTTAAAGCCCGAGAATATATTACTTTGTAATCCGAAACGATCAGCAATTAAAATTGTCGATTTTGGTAGTTCATGCCAATTGGGACAAAGAGTAAGTTGTGTGGAATGTGTACAATTTATTTAATTTTTTTATTTAAATCACATTTTTATGTTCTATTACAGATATATCAATATATACAATCACGTTTCTATCGTTCCCCAGAAGTACTATTAGGTATACCATATGATTTGGCTATTGATATGTGGTCATTGGGTTGTATACTTGTTGAAATGCATACTGGTGAACCATTGTTTTCCGGCTGCAATGAAGTGGATCAAATGAATAAAATTGTTGAAGTACTCGGTATGCCACCAAAATATCTATTGGATCAGGCGCACAAAACACGTAAATTCTTTGACAAAATTGTCACCGATGGTTCGTATGTGTTGAAGAAGAGTCAAAATGGTCGTAAATACAAATCGCCGGGGTCGCGAAAGCTACAAGATATCTTGGGTGTGGAGACGGGAGGTCCCGGTGGCAGACGGCTAGATGAGCCGGGTCATTCGGGGCCTGATTACTTGAAATTTAAAGACTTGATTTTGCGAATGCTAGATTTTGATCCGAAGACACGTGTAACTCCATACTATGCCTTGCAACATAATTTCTTCAAGCGTACCACTGATGAAGGTACCAACACGGCAGCTGCAGCCGCGGCCGCAGCAGCAGTAGCAGCAGCCACTGCTGCAAATCTAGCAATATCATCACCATCGGTCAGTTCATCAACATCATCACAATCGGCAGCCATGTGTTTGGGTGGTAGCCAAACTCAGCAACAGCAGCAACAACAACAACAATTATTGTCGGTTGGTAGTGGTAGTATTGGCGGTGGCATGGTGCAATATCCAGATCAACAAACATACGGTAAGCTGTCTTACGTTTTAACATTTGAATATGTATCTACATCACTATCTATTAAGCAAAAGCCTTTAGTACACCGAACTTATTTTCAAATTTCTCGAATTTGCGATGGCATGGATAATTGTCATGTATTAAATTCTATTTACACTATTTATTATTATTAATAATATTTTATATTTAAATTAGTTCCTTTGTAATTACATATAAATGACATTATGTATTGACGTATTTATTGATTTGATTTCTTTTGAGCGAGTATTCAATTATATTTATTTGTTGTTGTAATTGCATAATTTCTTCTGTTCAATTTTATTTGTATTGAGTTTTTATCTTCTAGTAATATATACGTATGTATGTAGTTTTGTTTTATGAAATAGTATCGATTTTCTATTCACCACACATATTATATGAGCCGTTCACTGCACAAATCGATTAACTCTAGACTTTTTGGAACTTAAATTTAACTGTCAAAGCACTTTGTTCAGTCATACTTTGCTTTGTTACTTAAATTAAGATATATCGAAAAGTAGAGTTAACCGATTTGTGCAGTAAATTGCACATATGTACCTTATACAATACTTTCACTCACTCCTATAACACTAGTGGATAGCATCGAGTCGATTAAAATTTGTAGTAGCGAATTAAGCAGGCATACATCTAATTTTTTAAGCTTTATCTTAATTAAGTATTAATCTCCCATCAATATATTAATCTTTAACAAAAGTGAGCTAATTCAGTAGGATATCAAACGTATCAAGAACATTTTATTCTAGGATAATTATTTGTATTTGTTGTTTTCAGTTGAAGCCATACACATTTTTAATTCAATTGTGTTTAAATAATTCACAATGAGCCTAGTAATACATATATGCGAGCCGCACATCTTGAATGCATGCATGCATTTGTGCCACCAAAAATTCGAACAAATCATTAGACGGGATACTCTTAATCTTGTTGCTGTGCTTATTAAATTTGTATATGTCTAAAAATATCCTCATTCCACTGATGTAATTTTAATGGATATTCTTTTTCCAGCTCTGAATTGAAACTTTACCTCGACACTATTTAAATTTGATTTTTGGGGTCTTGTGAAAAACAACCAAATTTGCCTCTTTTTTTTATCATAACTTTGACATTTTATACCCGATTTGCTAATATTGTATATGGTTAAATTTGGTCTACGCCGTAAATCTGCTGTAGAATTAATATTTATCAATTTTGTAGCAATAGTTCAAAGCGTAAACAACTTTGAGTTACTGAGTCCACTAGCCGAATCTGAGCTTGAATGCCAACAACATCTGAGAAGTAAACATAACATATCAAGACATTTTCAGTGATGAAGAATATTTGCAAATCGGCCATCAAATGTCAAAATTATGATAAAAATTCCATTTTGGATATTTTCCTCATGGTCAAAAATTTCTCTGCAATTCTGACGAAAAGCTTTCATCAAGTTGGAGATAATCTACTTCATAAGATATTATACACCTTCTGAAGTCTTAAACATTCTGGTATCACCCTGTGTTCTGCAAATTATTTATAATTATAATTTGGTACTTGTGTAGAAACCTTTACTTCTGACTTTTCATACCACAATATTATTATGAATTAATCAAATGAAAATCATATTTGTTGGGACGCAAGTGGGCGTGGCAACAATTTGTTTTTTTTTCTCGTAAATTTGATATAGCAAAATTACTTTTGATAGTAAAATTTGCTAAAAGCTATTTAGTCTCAATTAAGGCTATTTGATTAATCGTTTAATCAAAATTTGGTTAATCAATTATTTGATAAACCTAAATTTTAATTAGTCGAAATTAAAATTACTTGATTAAACAGAATAAAAGTATTGGATTAATCAGAATAAAATATTGAAAATATACAATATGTTATATTTTTTCCAATAGAAAGTCAACAGGAAGCTTTTTGAAGTCACGAATGAAAAACTCAAAAAAAAAAGGAACTGAATTGACAATTTTTTATGTTTTAAATTCCGACTAATCTAATTATTTGTATTTTGTATTGTATTGTATTGTATTTATTCGAATTTTGATTAACCATATCGCATTAAACGATTAAAATTTTGATTAGAGTGATTAAAGGATTAAAATTTTGATTAATGAGATTCATGAAACGCCGAAATTGTTATTAATCACACAGTTTGATTAAACGATAAATAACATAACCCTAGTCTTAATAAAAAAACAGTATTCAGCTAAAACGAGGGTTGCCTTTTATATTTTTAATAAGTATGAAAATGCAATTGATTATCATCAAAAATGGTTTTATTGTTTTTCAAAGAATTCACTATGAAGGTTTATACACTTTTGCATGCCCTCAAACCAATTTTCGAAGCACTTTTGCCACTCCGACTGAGACACCTCTAAAATATGGTTTTTGTTGTGTTGGGTGATCGAATTTTTTCATCATTTCTTTGGACCAATAGACAAAAGCCATTTTTGAGCGATTGTTAAATTATGCGGGATCCATCGAGAATAAGTCTTTCTGACAGCTAAGTGTTCATGCAATATCGAATGCCCGACGGTGGAACTAATGCTTAAGTATGCCTCTAACCCACAGTATGTCTTTCGTTATCAGTTCACGCACATCATTGATGATTTCTGGCATAATGACTGATTTTGGACTACCTTCACGAAATTCATCCTGGAACGAACGGCGATCACGCTTGAATTCGTTAAATCAGTTATAAATTGTCTGGAGGGTTGGTGCTTCATCGTCAAATGGCGCATGAAGACAATGGAAGCACTCTTGTTGAGATAAGTCACTTCGAAAATCGTAAAAAATCATAGCTCGAAAATGTTCACGAGTTAAATGCATTTTTGACTGAATGTTCAAGTACGCTTATGCTAAAATGGAAATGTCAGATTTGACGAAAACGTACTAAATTATACTTTTTAAAAAAATATAAAAGGCAACCCTTGTAGCAAGAAGTAGTACGAAATGGGTTAAATACAACCGATTTCAGAAAAGTGGCGTAAATACAGTGTAATGGCAACGAAAGTACTATATAAAACAATGAATTCATATATGCATTAAGTTAACTCATTCTTCATACAGAAAACGCAGTTTTTACCAGTACATCATGAATATCCTTAAATATTTCTTCTATTTAGAGTGGCTTCGTAAGCTAATTTTTTTTTTTGTTTTTTTGAAAAGCGAAAAGAAACGAGTTTTCTATGAAATTATCACTATGTTGTGTCCACTACGATATTTCGTCTCTAGAACGAACCATTCGTGAGCTAAATTTTTTTGGAAAAACTTCGAAATTCGAGTTTACTATACAAAACTTTATTTTATAACATCCATCGAAATATTTCGCCTCATTAAATGCTTTTGAAAAACCCGTAAATATGGAAAAACTGAAGGTTTGAAAATTTTTTCCGCATAATTAACGATATCAGATAGCAGAAAAATATAATGTGCAACGTAATGTGCAATATAAGGTAAACTTCTTGTTGCACTGGTAAAAACCGCAATTTTTACATTCAGTACATAATATAAAATTATCGAATATCTCTTGGAAACAGTCAAGCAGCTAATCGATTTGAATGTTATTGCTATTCATATTAACCTGGAAAGATTAGCAATTGTATCGTTATCAATCGTTGTGTGGCGATAGCTTTGTAGCGTTTTCAAATATGCGTAATTGCCGGCTCTTTGTGATCATTTTTTATTTTGTAAAAATAATATTAATTAAAATTTTGCGTTGCATACAAACAACATTTGTTCTTTATTTTCATTCCGACATAAGTGTATTATTATGTAATTTAAAAAGAAACTATAAATATAAAAAAAAGTAAATTGTATAATTGAAATAATTAAAAATAAAATTAATGAAAACTCAAATAAAATCTTGTAAGTCATGACAACAAATATATTTACTAACTGAATTTGTACTTATTTCTCTTCTTCTTCTCTTTTATGTATACGAAATATAATACAATAAACAAAAATTTACACACACACATACACACACACCTCAATTGCATTTGTAAACATAAAAAATTAATTCACACATGCAAAAATTATCAATTAAATATCATTTATCTGGATGCTATTAACATCAACAACAACAACAACAATCAACATATTTTCATGCATTTGTTTATATATCGCAAATGATATATATGCTGACGGCGGAATATAAAACACAGACGATCGACGATGACCGGCAATGCCTCGGGAGCAGCAAAGCAGCATTACATCAACAACTTCAACATCATCAACTTCAACATCATCATCAGCAGCAACAGCTTCCTCAGGTTCAACAACAGCAATGGGAACAATAGCAGCATTAGGGCACCAGCATCTTGTCTGAAACAACAGTTCACATGCACATATGACAATGCGTTAGTAGTACAACACATCATCACCATCACATTAGTAACAACAATAACTGCAAAATGAAACAATTGATTGTCATCCAGCACACACATCCACATACACACACAATATTTTATACCGGTACCACATTTCACCGAAACTTTAAAGCGGAAGGATGAGTAAATATGTAAAAATATTGAATAATGCAACGCCATCGAGTCTCGTTCCACTTAATAAATGTGCATTCTTCATTCTTCATCAAATGGAACAACAACAACAAAAACAACATGAACACGAACAACACACTCTCAAACACTCCCTAATATCTATATCAAGCAAAATGTGTAGCATACTTATTAGTTGATAGCATTACGATTATATTTAAATACTCGTACATTCATATATATATATATACATACATAGTATATATGAGATATATGTATATATATATATGAAAATAATTATAATAATACATTATCATTGTATTTATTCCATAATAATCATGTTGTTCATCAAATATTCATTTTTTCTCTATTTATTCATATGTATTATTTCATGAGACAATATTAAAGCCGACTTTGTAACAAGCAACAGGTCAGCTCTGTTTTTTGTTTGTTTGTTTTATGTTTGATCCTGTATAGGCATTAGTATATGAAAGTATTGATTCCACCACAGCTTCGCTATTAAAAGAATTATTATATATGTATATGTATTATTATATTATAGTTGCCTTTTTTTTATTGAAAAATTTGTATGTCGCCCTCTTTGGTACTATTATACTTCATTATAAGTTTGCGTTTGTAATTAATATAAAATCGAAATGAAAATAGTATTATGCTAATTTTCAGACTGCGCAGTCTAGGCTTTTATTTCAAGAAAATAATGCATTATTTATTTATAAATGAAGTGTTTTAGAAAAATGACTATTTAAAAAAATTTTTTTTTATTCCATGAATTTCAAAATAATATCACATTTGGCATTTTGTATTTTGACAATAAGTCATAGGTAGTTGGTGATGCATGCTAAACTCGAGCTAAATCGATTTTCGGTTGTAATGGCCACATAAGAGGAAGAATTTAAAAAAGGTAAAGGGATATGCAGACGGACTAGAATCTTTAAAATGAAACCAGTTTCAAAATTTTGTCATTTTTTATTTACAAATAGAGAGCTAATTTCAAAAAAAATTTTTCTAAATACCAGCTAACTTAAAAATATTGTTTTTTAATTCAGTACTTCTAAATATTTGTCGACAAAATACAATTTTTAGGTACGCGTCATCTGCCCATTTTGTCCATATTTTTATACTGTCACTTTTAGAAACTTATTCCAATTTATCGATATCCGTGAGTCTATCTATGTGTCACTTGGCTGGTTCACACGATAACTTGAACAAATGTTGATATATTGCAATGAAATTGGACGTGATCGGAGAAGGCATACGCCATTGAACATTAACATTACTTTTTTTTATTACATGGTATATATTTCATTGAATTTGCTAACTTCTGCTTAGAACTAACAATAAATTTTCAAAAAGAAATACATTCGCATTTTGAAATTACTTATATATACACTAAATCCTCAATGCCAATGCTTTAGCTATTACGGTTTAGCAAAGAAAAAAATATGGATATATGTCCTTGGCTTTTTAGTAGGCGTAACGCCAAAACGTTGGGATGCCTCTCAAGCTTTGCTAAATAGTTCTTAACAAAAAGGAAACTTCATCAGTTACAATCTCTGTTAATGTACCAAGGAGCAAGGAACGATTTTAGATTGGGTTCTTTGGTTTATTAGAAACATTTCCATTATTTATGGAACAAGAGTTCATTTATGTGGCAGTCTAGGATGGGTTCGCAGTAGCGCATCCAGCCAACCCAGTTTTCCCAGTTGATGGCAGTTTCGCCAATTTACGTAGCCAAGGCGGCTGATATCAAGAATACCGAACTTGGCTCGTGTAAGATCGCTTGTGGCATGGCGCGCAATCCTGCGGAAACCAAAAATCATTCAAGTACATGTCTTCAATTTTCGGCCATGAAAAATCGTTTATCATGCCTTATATAGTGCTTGCCGTTGCCCGATATGGCAACATAAAAAAAATGGGCCAATGATGCCACCGCTCCAAAATCCGCGCCAAACAGTTACTATCTGACGATGCAATGGCTTCAATTGGATCTGGTAAGCAAATAATGCGAGACCTTTGTGCAAAATTCGCATCATGCTGGTGCGCGAAATTTTGGGTTGTTGAGGTCGCAAAATGTTGAGTTGGGGAGACGATGTTCCAGGATTGAGTCGCACACCCTCGTCTACGGCCACCTGATTCTCGTCAGTGCGCACCATACAATGGCGGGGACCATGACTGTTGTCCACTAGCATGCCAGTCTCACGATCCATTTGCACAAACCTGCGTGTAGCAGATGCGGTGGGTGATTCATTTCAGCGAAAATTTATTTTCAATAATTGCACTACTTGGGCTACATAACATTGACTTTGGAAATAAGTTTGCATTATTTCTCAACATTGTTCAAGTGATTCGTTACGTTCCACGGAGATATAATAATTGAATAATTGATTTCTTTAAGGGGGATGGATGGAATTGGAACGGCGGTAAAGCAGGACGTTTGGTCCTAAATATGTTTTAGTGGGGGTTTTCCACGGTTTATTGGTACGTATGAGCAGCCCAGGTATGGCGGATAGATACAAGAAGCATGCCAGTCTGAGTGTGAAGACGAGGTGAAGTATCGTGTGTTCTTTTGGGTATATTGAATGAAGTATCTGGTGTAGTCATGTATGGTACTGTGAATGTGTGTAGCTGCTGTAATGGTGGGTATTATTGTTCGTCCATTGGTCTTATGTGGCGGGTTGACGACCACGCCCTGATTACCATGGCCAGCCGGAGCAATGCCACTGAGAGTGCACACTGATGGATGAACAATAATGGCTTTACTGACTTTGTCAAGATTTCCAGTGGAAAAGAGCTGTCACATTAAAAATAACATATGATTAAAAACAAGCATCAAATAGTCCATCCTGTACACAATTTTACCAGTTGAAAATTTTAAGGCAATTTTGATAATACACCCATAAACGAAAATCTGGGAATCCTAAAAAAAGATCTGACAAAAATTGTGTGGAATACACTATTCGCAAACCTGGAAGATCTTCAAAGCAAGTTTAAAGTAAAGGCAACCTCAAATATATTGCAATGTCAAATTGCAATATATTTCCTAATTCCCGCGATCCCATAAACTTAAAAACAATAGAAATGTGTTATCCTACGAACCTCCTTCGAAAACCTCGAAAAGAGAACTGCCAAAAATTGTATGGCTAACACTTTATACGAAATTGGAAAACACTCGAGACAAATTTAAATCAAAAATAGTTGCACTAGCAAAAGTTGTTACGAGCTAGTTCTTGCGTTTAAAGGTATTCTCTAATTTAAATACGTATGTCAATAACAATAGCTATCTTGGATGTAGAAATTAAAAGTCTTGGTAAATGTGAGATTACAAGAAATAAATAAATTTGTACTAAGTAAATAAGGAATTATTATATTATTCGAATTATTTATATACAAATATGGTTCGGTTTTTATTAAGATTGCTATTTTATTAATCTTTAAGTATTTTTATTAAAAAATATAAAAAAATTATACCTTTTAACAGAAAAGGTTATTTTTGTACAAAATGTTGACATAAATTTACAGTATGTTTTTCCATACAAATTGATATATTACATTTACTGTAATTGTAGTAGGTTTTTTGATTTTGTTTATACCTGATAAACCACATACTTCACATCGGCCTCGTTTGTTTTGTTGTCTTCTCTTTTTGGTTTCTGCTTTTGGTGGATGCTCTCTAGAACCAATTGACTCAATTTTGCTGTATCAAGACTTTGACAAACAAATTTAGACAATAATGAACGCGATATTTGGTTGGCCTGACCTTCGAAAAATGTATGTCCCATCCAAGGCAAGGCCTAACTAATATAAAAAAATTTTCTTGTGGACAGCTTTTTCATAGGTTTTCAATGTGCGCAAACTTTGACTTCGACTTTCGTTGAATTGTAATATGAAAAAATATCTGGCCATCTTTTTGGATTGGCTTTGGTAATATTTGATAATAATTGATAACATTTATCCCACATTTCACGAATCGATGCAAATTATCTTCGGTGTTTTTTTTTGACGTCGACTACACATCGTATTCGCATTACAGGCAACCAAACAGATGTTTTCGTATGCGTTTCGATATAAATGTCAAAGAGCTCTAATTAGGGTAGAAAGATACGATTATGAATTCATACAGAGGCTTTTATTGAGACTGAAGCGAAACTATAGAAAAACGAACGAAAACTGAAAAAAATAAATGTCAGGAAGTGCGAGATCGAAATACTCAACGAAAAAGAGATTATAAAGAAAGGAAAAAAAATGCCCTTTATAGAACAAAAGTAGTAGCACGGTTAATTGAAAACACTTTAAGCCTAATATTACCAAAATCTGATGAAATTTTATTTTTTGACGATTTTTATTATATGAAAATGAGCAGTCTGCTGGTTAAATCGAATAATAAATCAAATTGATTTTCATTTCAGATTGCAGTATGATTATTAAGTTCCTGTTTAGTAATTTAGATTTTTCCACGAAAACCTTGTTTCGGAAAATGACGAATAGGGAGAAAGGGTTCATCAATACATCTAAGAACGGAAAAAGGGTTTCTGGAATAATAAAAAAAAAAACAATTTGGATGATTATGGTTTGTTGCAAGAGAAAATTGTTCAAAAAAAGCAAGACTTCATTTTAAAGCAAACGAAATTGTCATTATTTGGGATTTTCATACAATCGACTTATTGTCATAATGTTACTCCATATACCAACTTTGAATAAAATAGCGTATAGTATTTCTTAAAATAGCCGTCATATTCGGTGGGTGGCATTATTGTCCGATTTTGCTTATTTTTAACACCAACCTTCTTTAAGTTATCGTGAAGCGGTGAGATGGATAGACGGACAGGCGAAAGGAACTATTTAATGAGATTTGGTATATCTATACCGGTGCCTACATTGACTCGTTAATAAAACAACGTATGCATGCTTACTCATACTATACAGTGGAGCGTATGATGATATTAAAATTTTTGTTTAAATTGTTTAAATTAAATTTTCATCCGATCTTGGTAATATTACTGTTGAGAAAAATTTAACATTTCTGATTTTTACAACTTTTTATAAAAAAAATAACTTTTAAAATCAACAACTTTTTTTTAATCGTACGAATTCTACAAAACTTTGATTTTGACCAACATTAACTCTGTGAGTTTTAACCCAGTCACTACTAGTTGTACGTCTTTATAAGCGTATTATCTTTCCAACAAAGTACTCGTTGCGTTGATCGCACAGAACACTTCAGCAATAATTTTTTTTGAATAAAGTGATACCTGAAAAAACACTAAATTACCGTTATCCATATAAAAAAAAAATATGTGGCACTTAAAGCCCCGAAGGTCTCATTGGCCGAGCTTCTCTTCTATTACTGTTGTGCGTGTTAAATTTGGACAATACTAGAAGGGACCTACTTATTTTAGCCGGTTCCGAACGGCAGAACCCTTGTGACAACACTTTTTCTGAGCTTTGTCACAGAGTTCTGTTAGAAGCTTTTTCATGGCAAGTTGTTACTGTCGGAATAATTGCCAATTGCTTGCTGACAGGTGGGTACCATTCGAAAGAAAATTCTTATCGATATTAAATTTGTTATTCATCAGCCGGGGATTGAACCTCGACCTACAGATCGGAAGGCCAACACACTAACCACTGAGCTACGGCACCCAGTACGGCACGTTATGCATATACAAATTTTTAATAATATGTTCTGATGTCAGGAGGTCTATACTAATTTGCCCTATACCGGAATTTCTTGGTATTTTTGGGCCGTAAAGTAGTGTTATTAATCCACATTACGTGAGTGGGATGCCATCGTGCACAACCTGCAGAGTTGAATTCTGTGATACTTATATTGTGAAAAATTTATGCGCAAAATGGTTCCTAGAACGCTTGGCGTGTTGCCAGCACATAAATTCCTATGGAACGTTATACATTAGCAAATTTGCAACACTGCGGTTGTGATTTGCTATCTCGAACGCTCTCATTGTAATGACCTTATGCTCGTATATCCTAATATGAGCCCGCTATCATGGACAATACAATTTTTTCGCGATTTTAAAGGATTGTTTTCTATTCTCGAATGAATTACATCTTGTACGTCATTTGACAATTGCCAAATTCATTGGTTGTATTCGAACACATGAATAGCTTGTGGTTTATTTTTTACAAGGAACCAGAACGGACCAGCTTCTCTAAAATAGAAGTGGCCTCGTAAACTTCAGGTTTTTATAGTACCGTGTATAACACCCATTGAAATTGGCCTAAATTGTACTAATACCTAATATTGTATAATTAAAGGAAAAACTTAAGTCTACCGGATATATCGCACAGGCAATAACTTGCAGAGTCAATGATCCAAATCCAATTCCTGGTTCTTTTCTTGTCAATAAAATTTGCAAAAAAACATACTTGAGAATTGCCGTAAAAAATTAAAGCCTGCTATACAAACTGCTTTTAAAATTTTACATTTACGTGTAGATATAACCATCAATGAAAATTGTACTAAGGTTAAAAAAAAACATTTTTGGAGTTCGAAAAGGGTTAAGAACAAAAATTTCGTTTTGCCCTAGGAACCTTTCAACATAATCAAAAAAAGATTGCTATTAGTAAAGTTAAAATCATTTAAGAATTCTTTAGAATTTGGTTTAAGACATTCAGGCATTGAACTTCGAAATTTATTTTTAAACATACTGTATAATTTCGAATTTCAATTATTGTCAAGCGCGATGTGACAGATTCCTTTTTAAATTACTACATACTTGTTCATCTTGTATATGAATAATTCAAAGTAAGGCCTTGTTGTAATCAGATTTCGAATAATTTTAAATTTCAATTGTTGTTAAGCAGGACGGGACAAATACCTTATTTACTTAGTACAAATTTGTATATCTCTTAAAACTCGGATAAAATTAAGTTTCAGGAGTTGTAGTAGTGGTCGTATTTGTTCGAATTCAAAACGCAAACGGAATAAAAAAATATGTTAAAATCAGTATTGAACTCCTAAACTCACTTTTGAAGTTATGGCTTTTGCGATATTCAAATTCAAATCTAAAACCGAACAATAAGACTTGTAAAAGTTCTTATGAGTGAATTAAATATTCGATTAAAGTGGCTAGCATTGGCATGTTACAATCGACTAAGCTAAAAGGAGTTTATTCAGACATGTTCATTTATATGAAATGTGAATACAATTGAAAGTAGAATACAGAATATACCACTGAACGATTGATGCTTATTATTATATTGTATGTAATCATAATTTTATCATTTTATTTGAAATTTATGTACTACTATAATTAGTTCGATATTTAATTCATTTTTAATTTTAATTTCTATATGTTTAATTTACTTATTATTTGTCAAATTTAATTAACAAATGTAAATTAAAAAAAGGAATAAAACTTGAATAAAAAGTGATAGATTTTAGCACGCGCATTCTGTTGCAAAATTACATACAAAAATTATAATTTTTCTTATAACGGTTTATTAAAAAGTGAGCGGGTGATTCATTTAAAAGTACTTTTTTCAGTAGGTTATTTATGTCAGATCAAATGAACAAACTGTTAAACTAACGTATTTTTGTTCAGTATTGTTTTAAATTTCGTCACAGAAAGACTTGCCACAAAAGAGCGTCTATAAAAGATTCAGCTGTGATGTCCGCTTAGAGCAATGGCTGATCAGCTAAATGGTCGTGCTTCTTAATGAATCACCCATTATTACCATGTCATAAATACTTTTTATATGGAAATAAATGATTAAATATGTATTGCATGTTTTTTCAAATAAATATCATACCAGAAACACTTGAACTTGTGAGAATACAGAGATTAGTTGGTTTAACAATGTTGTAATCGAAATTATTACTTAAAAAACATGCAAAAAACAATGAAATTAATAATAAACAAAAACAAATAAAGTGCGCAAATACATTGAAAATTTCAAATGAGAAATTGTACTTGAAATGAATAAAGATTTACAAAAATTAAATAAAAAATTTCCTACTAATTTTATATCTCTCCCAAAACCAAGTTATAAGAAACTAATTTTTTCGGCAAACTAAAGAAATTAAGAGTAATTAAAACGAAAAAATTATATCGTAATTAAACTACAATATTATTGCATACTACTTCAAAGAAGAGGGAAACTTATTGGAAAAACAAAAAAATTAAAATTAAAAAATAAAAAGTCTTAAATAAAGTCTAAAAATTTACTACAAAATAAATGCAAATAAAACGAAAATTTATCATTTTCTTTTAGAATACCTTTTATTATTCGTTTTATTGTACTTTCTTCCTAAGCTTTCGGACTACTTTAAAAATAAGAAATAACGATAATAATAAATACTCATAACAAAACTAACCACAACTACCAGTAATAATAAAAAAAAAATGATAGAATATTATTACTATTTACTACTAGCTATGTATTTATTAACACTAAATCATTAACTGGAAATCATGCTGAGAAAATTATTTACAAAAACAAAAAAACTTGGGTAATTCACTAGGTGTCGTAATGTTGTAAAATTTTACAATCGTTTTTTTTTAATTTCTGGACTTTTATCCCTAAGCGGCTCGATACAATTATGCATTCCATGTTTATGAATTGTTCTTGTAACTTTTATGTGTAGAAAATAGCACACAAAATATGACGGTGGCTTTTTACATCGATCATAGTTTTGTTCAACTTGAATATTTGGCATTTAACTTTGTGAGACCTTGTGAATCACCTAAATATTGATATACATACACATATACACACACACACATATATATATATATATATATATATATATACATATATATATATATATATACATTTGTATATATATATATATATATATATATATATGTATATATATATATATGTATATATATATATGTATATATATATGTATATATATATATAGATAGAAGATAAAGAATGTAAAATAAATTTAGAAAAATTTTCACAAAGCAAGAAAAAAAACCAAAATCAAATCAAAGTGAAAATGAAAACACAATTAATTTTTTTTACTCTATGGCAATGTTTATCTATTTTATTTATGTTTTTTTTATTCTCCTTTATCATCCCCACGCTTTATATTTTATATGTTTTCATTATATTTCGATGTGCATTCAATTAAATTCATCATATCACATTAATTCCCATCACTCTTGTATTTTGATTATAGTGTTTTAATTACTCATTACTCAAAATTTTCTATTAATTTGGATCAATCAATATTCGATTATTTTATCATTAAATCAATCTTCAATGCTTCGTCCACTATATATACGATATATGGTGGACATTTATTTCGAGTGATATGATATATTTATTAATTTTTGCATAGTTTTCAATCCAATTTTTTAAAATTATGTAGGTTTTTTGCATTCTTTTGAATTTTACCTTTACTGTTCGATTTCGCCTCTAAAGAGACAGTCCCGATTGTCGAATACCGAATAATTTTAGGTACATTTAGCAAGGGAGCCGCATTAAGTGGTAAATATAGGGGCTAAATATGTTTGGGAGAATTGTTTGGGGTGAAAAATGTTACCGCACTAGTCTTATATATTCCTATTGTTGACGTGCTCTAGGAGCCCGATGGGGACGTATTTAATATAAAAGCCAATTTTGTAGGAGAGCTCACAGGAGAAATAAATTATTGGTGGTGGTCAAATATTTTACTTCTGTAGAGACAACTCATAAGCACCTATTTTGGGGTTATTTGTTGAATTTTAAGCGGTTTTAGGTTTATTTAGTAGAAGTGACTAAAAAAGGGATAATGGTAGGGACTAAGTAAGCGTAGGATATTTCTTGGGGTGAAAAAATTATGGACGCCGGGCACACATTTTACTCTTATAGAAACTCCCTAAAGGATGGACATAGGGGGTAAAAATATTTGGTGAAAATATTAGGAATAAAAAATTAGCGAGGGTTTGTCATACACTTTACCACTATAGGTGCGACTCCTGAGCAGCTGTGGGTATATATGTCTACTTTCCTATCTTTTGGCAGTATTTTGAACTCGGATCGAAACTATTTTACATCGATTCCACCTTTGCCATTTTATTACTCAATATTTTTAACGGAACCTGACAAAATCATACTTAGAACACATGTTATACATGTGATCAGGTTGCTTTCACTTGGTCAAGTCTTCCCAACAGTAGAGGATCTTTGTTGTCCTCCATAAAAAATAAAAAATCAAACATTGAATATGCAATGAAAGCATTTTCATATTTCACACACTATAATTGAAAATTTGAAACAGTGTTTTACGTTTCTATATTGTGATGTTATATAAATTTCGATCGAAAGTAAAATTCAAACACTAAATATAAGGAATTTTAGATATATGCAAAAGTACTAAAAATCTCAGTTTCTAATTACATTTCATATTAAAATTATAATGTAAACTAATGTTTTGTATGATTTTCAAAGAAATGTGGTTGTAAGAAATTTAAAATATTTGATTTCCCCCATTTCAAATTTAATTAATATTGATTTTTAATCATTCTGCAAATAACACATAATAAATAAATAAATAAAAAAATGCTGTGTAAGAAAAGAAAAACAAAAACCATGAATTAATTCATTACAAATGAAATTCCATATAATTTTAATATAGAAATTAAATTGAAACAAACAAAAAAATAAAATAAAATTACAGAAAATATAAAAAAAAAATTAAGATTAAGAAATACGAAAATTGCATTTATAGGTGATTCAACCACCATAGAGTTCATTGTATGTAAAACTAAAATTTAATATTACTTTAACAAATTACAATATAAATACGAATAATTAATGAAATATTAAATTTAGAAGTATCTAGCTGTATAAGTGCATACACACATAGGTACATACATTAATATACACGTATGTAATATAAATAAATTTATTGCTAAAATGAACACACTACTCACACACTCAGACACATAAATACTGATTCAGCTAGGTAAGTTAAGGTACTCGTTCATAGAATTTAGGTATATTTATTGTATGTATGTATTTATAAATATATATATAAATATGGAATATGGTTTATCATTAATATGCGAGTATATTCTCTCGTTTTTTCACAATCTCTTTCATCAACCTTATTATGTATCATATATACTAACAATTACATATATATACATTTGCAAAGCGAAAAATATACAAATAATACTACTAATATTAATGAAAAATAGCATACAAAATCATACACACATAAAGTACTTTAAGCAAGACCTTGATCGGTCTAAGTCTTTCGAAGAATATACCAATCAAAATGAAAATTTAAATTACATTTTATGTGATCTCGAAAAAAGAAGAAGTAAGAATCCTTGGAGAAAGTTCTGCAAAATTACCATTACTACTTAAAACTTTTTGTAGATTTACCCAATTTTGCTTTTTGCTAGACCTATCCCTAAGGGGTATTCCATTAAAATATCTACAGGCGTTTCTCCGCTTTTTAAGTATCCGTTAATGCAGTCATATTTTTTTTCTGGGTGGAGGGTGTTAATTCAAACATCATGTATTATGTGCTTGTCTGGTTTAACTGTATATCTACAGAATCCGCAGTTAATAGTGGTTAGTAGACCCGTTTTACAAAGGTGACACCTTGGGTTACAGTGTCACCATCCCGCACAGGTTAGAGTGCGAACAAAATCCGTTCAACTTATTCAATGACACCCACAGATAGATTAAAACCCGAAAAGGCTTTAGGACAGGTGTAATATGCCCAACAACACAATTCAAATGTTACAATCTTTTATGCAGAGCTGTACACATATAACAGCGGTAACCATACTATAACCAACAAGAATCAACATACTATATGAATTCTCGTTGATGGACATCTTAGAGACTTTGCCTTGAAGATTTTGGAATTCACCATTCTAAAACGCACTAACACAGTGCAATTCATTCGTAGGCACGGGCGATCGACACTCAAGAGCTGATCTTCTCTCTCGATACGCCATATTCGGTTAGAGCAGGGGCAGGAGGAAATCCAGACCTAGTTCATCAAGCAAACCTTCTCCACTTTCTCATGCTACTGCTTTATCATAGAGGGTACTATATCGAAAGCCTTCTACAGCTTTTGATATGGCAGCGTATGCGAATTTTTATTTTAATTGAAATTTCTTTTAAAAGAATAAAAATATATTGGACATACTTCGCTAACAAATACCTACTTACATGATTCATAAATAATATGCATACAACGCGAGTGCTGAGTAGAGTTATTCAAAAGAATTTGAAATAATATTTTTTCTGAATATTGTATACCCTAAAGATGAAATTATTTCAGAACTTTGTCATTTGAAGGAAAAGGTTACAAGAATTTTAAATTTGACTAATCAAAAAGTCGACGTTATAGCCTAGACAGACGGCAGCCTAATTCCGGATTACCGGCGCACTTAATCCGAATAAAATAATAACCTGACAGACGGCAGTATTGCGGATTAACTAAACGGCTGATTGCTGTTTTATTAGGTCTGTCCACTTACATTACTATCACTATCAATTTCTGTCATCTATCACTCTCGATATGAGAAAATCTACAAGAAGTACGTGAACTGAAAACTATCAGAAACTTGTAAATTGACATTCACCGTTCGTAATTGACAGCTGGATTTATTTGTTCGCCAAGACTTTTCATATTGAAAAGTGTTAACAATTGTTGAAAGTTTTTTGTAAGCGAACACACCTAATATTTTGTAAAAGGGATGGAGAAAAATTCACAATAGAGAATTTTCAGCAGTGTTGCCAGCGCAAATTGCCCTAATCCTCTTTTATTTTGAGAATTAACTCATAGAGTTTATGCGGATTAGCTGCAGTTAATGCCCGAGTTAATTCGGATTAACTCGGTAATCCGGAATTAGGCTGCCGTCTGTCTAGGCTATTAGAGAGGATGAACATTTGAATTAATGAATTAACTAACCGAATATGATTTCAGGTATTTAGACGAAATGTAGTTTCATCGAGATATTTATATGTACATACATATTATAATTTTTGCAAATCGGCGATCGATCGTCAAAGATTTTGACTATTTTAATGGTGCCATATTGCCTCTCATCGTAAACATTAAAGGGCGGATTTTTCAAAATCTGTCACAGTACGACAATATAAAACTGTTTGTTGCACACATAAAAAATTCGATGAGGTTTTGAAAATAGAAAAATAATTAAAAATTTGTATCGACGATTTTCTGTACAATATCGGAATTTCGAGAAAATCGATTTCAGAATTTTTATAAAGATTTTTAAAAATTCTAACGAATTTGTTTTTCCTATTTTCAAAATCTCTTTGAATTTTTAACGTTTGCATATTTTTGTGGTGCTGTGTAATTAATTATGCGCGCCTAAATACTGCTGCTGCTGCTTTAGTTATTTGAATAATTTTTGTAATAAAAAGAAAAGGAAAAATTCAACAAAAAATAAAATAATTATAATAAGATTAAACAACAAGAAGATTAATTCATTAAATAATACAAATCATAGTATGTAAAAAAGGGTTGACAAAAAAAAATGTAAATTATAATAGATTAATGCAACAAATTAGCAATGAGAGTCGACATAATTTTCTAGGTTAAAAGCAACCATAATAATACCTAATCGTAATAGTAACAACAACAATACCCATTCCTTAAACTTATACCTAATTAATTTATGAAGAAGCAAAAATAAAAATTATTAAAACAATTTAACATAATAACTAAAAATTACATATAAATCGCATTATTTAAGAAATCAATAAAATAAATAAAATCTATAGATATATACTAGTATATAACATATATATATATATATATATATATATATATATATGTGTATATATATATATATATATATATGTATATATATATATATATATATATATATATATATATATATATATATATATATATATAATGGAAGCAAAAAGGAAAAAAGAGAAACCTTCACATACGATATTATTTGAAGAGTTACAGTAAGACCAACAGCAAGCAGCTACCTACAATGTAATAAAAACGAGATCAAGCACATGTAATAGTAATAGCAATAATAATAATAATAATAATAATAATAATAATGATAACGATAATAATAATAACAATAATACTACTAATATGAAACACAACAACAACAAATTTTATTAACATTTTCAACATTTCCAAAAAATAATAATCAAAACATTGACATAATTACATGTTGTAATAAAATTTAAATTAAAATAAAATTACACTCTGTGCAATTACAATACAATTACAATACTCATAGCTGGTGAAATTACTCGTATAAAGGCAAGTTGCCAAAAAATAGGCAAATATGTAATTTGTAAAATTATTTCAAAACATACACACACACATTTTAATATATTTAAGAAATAAATGCAAAAGAGAAAACGCAAGCAACAAGAGTATGATTATAAAAACAACATAGGAAAGAACACGAAAGTACGGTGCATATGGTCTTCTAGAAGAGCAAATGCAAAATATTATTGCAAACTCTACATTTATAACAACAAAATGTACAGATCTGCTTTGACTTTGCACTTGAAGGTATGCATCACTAAAAACCTCTAACTTATATTTGATATGCTTTTGCTATATATGGAGAAAAAGCAAACATATGGTCTTGCAAAAGAACATAGGCAAAAATTTACAATCACAACAATAAAATGTATAGTTCTGCAATTGAAAACAATGCAAACAAAATTAGTATAATTCATGATCCGATGGAAATGGTCCTGCAAACCAGCGTATCTAAAAATACTATTGCAAAGTTGGAAATCAGAACAAAATGTGCAGAACTGTAATTACTCTGTACTTGAAAGTATAAAAAAAAATAAATAAATAAATATGTGGCACTTATAAGCCCTTCTGATCTACAGGTCGTGGGTTCAATGTTCAGCTGAAGCATAACAAATTTAATATCGAAAAGATTTTTATTTTGAACGGTACTCGTCTGTGTGCAGACAATTGGCAATCCTTCCGGCAGCAACAATTTGCCATGGAAAAGCGTCTAAAAGAACTCTTTGACAAAGCTCAGAAAAAGTAATGTCACAAGGGTTCTGCCGTACGAAACCAGCGAACATAATTAGGTCCCTTCTAATACTGTCCAAAAATTTAACACGCACAGCAGTACTCGGCTATAGAGTCCTTCGGAGCTTATAAGTGCTACATATTAATTTTATTTTATTATACGTTAAATTTACAAATGCAATAGTTAAACGTGTTATATGTAATTTGAACAGGGTAGACAGCATCATTGATGCACGGTAACACAATCGGCCAAAATTTAGCCTAAGTGCGCCCGCTTTGGGGGATGGCCGCACCTAACCTAACCTATATGCAATTTTTTCTCCTTTATTGCATTTTTAGTATTTTTATACTAGTCCATTGATCACACTGCAAAATCACTGCGATACGACGAATGCCTTTCACATTACAAATTGATATTTAATATTGCATTTCAAAATAAATTCTATCTTGCAATTTGAAAGTCGCCGAACATATTGTAGTGATTTTGTTTTTTGCAGCCTGCGTACATAGTATTGATAGATAAACTCACATTCACTGTTACAGAATGGGAAAGTGCGAATTTACACATATTCGAGTGAAATAAAATATAAATTATGGTAAATTTATTCCAAATATTTGCCTTTTTTGCAAAATTTTGCAAGACCATATGCACAAGATAGTGAATATTGCTAATGGAAATGTTTGATTCTGCAATTATGCAAGAGCATATGCACAAGGTAGTGAATACCACAAAATTGTTAGCCGCATAGCATTAAAGGGAGCTTTAATTCCTGTCAATATGATTCATGATCATGTTAGAGTAGCTGATGTTAATTGTAAAAATTTGATCTGGCAAATTGTGTCTGGGCAGTTTATGTTATAATAAAAGGCTTTAAATCTGTGCCCACAAGACGAGGTAATAAGAGACACATATTAAATTTCGAATTAAAAGCGTTCTAATCTTTAATAATCTATATTTAAATTTAATCAATATTTGACGGTTCAACAGCAATAACAGATATCAGTTTGATCTGTCATGAACATCCTGTAGACTTAAAGGGAATATAGCACTTTTTTGCTTTGACCTGTTTCATTGATCTGTTTTTAAGTAGAGAAGGGGAAAAGTGTTTTTGAACACCACTGTAAGCAAGGAATCCTTTAACAATCCATTATGAATGTTAACATTGATACGAACTATGACTAGTAGGGATACTAGCACACAGTGGAGACATTTTAATTAATCAAAGTGTAAGAAAGAAAAAGACCTATGTAGATTTATTTCACACCTGAAATATTAATTTTATAGAGATAGCAGATTGGTTTCCAATGTAAATGGGGTAGTTCACCTGCGTCATCATGGTGGGCCTTACTTGGCCTAAATAATTTTACGCAAGCAGACAGCCGCCTAATCTAAAGAGATAGCAAAATATATAGATCAAGAGATAGAAAATAATATTGCTATGACGTTTTAAGGAAAGTGTGATATGTGAAAAGTTGTCCAACTCACTTTAAACGTATTAGAAATGTTTTCTACAAACTTGCAAAACTAGAAAGAATTGATAAATTTGTTGAAGATGCTAAAATAACTGAAAGCTATAATGGTGACATTTCACAACAACCCCAAATATTAAATTTATGAATTCATTATATATTTATAATAATTTTTTATGACTTCGTTATATACAATATTTGTTTACAAATTTTTAAGATTTTCTTAAATTTTATTGAATATATAACCACTTCGATCTGCATAAAAAATAAAGCTGAGACAGTTCGCTTTTGTTTTAGAAGCTCGCAGCGAAAATTTTCAGCGTCTTAAAAATAAACTTGTTGTAACTTGTTTTATCATCATTTCACGACTTTTTATTCGGTCGAATATCGAGCTGTAATCTACATGACTACAAAATTTTGAAAACGATGTACTTGAGAATTACTTTCCCGTGGTGTGGATTCAGAGGGCTGAACAACATCCAGATATAACTACATTTGATTCACAAATGATGTTGCTTATGTGATAAGTGACTTATGTATCAGCTTTTTCATGGTAGGGACATGTTAAACCGTCAAGTGCTTTTTGTACTGTCTGATTAACAACTTCGTATATATACCAATACTCATAGTTTAAGTATATAATTTGGTTCTCAATATACAGTACGTAATGGTTCGATTCCCAATCAGAAATAAAATAATTGACTAATCCTTTTTTAATAGTGAAGTTTTTCAATTCTGAAAAGGGCGATCTTCTTTGTTTTTAGATGGTGATCGAACATGACAATGGTTTTTTTTTTTTTTTACTTTCTCAGACGTACACATCTTGAGAAATTTAAGTGAAATACCAGAAAAGGTCAGCATTCCGCTTTCTTTCATTAAATGGATAAGAAAAAAAACCATTGTGAACAATAACATCAGTATATCGTGGTTGATCTTTGTCTGTTCATTTTTGCAATAATTTAAGTAAAACCATCAACATGGTAGAGCGATAAAGGAATTGGTGTTAATGGATATACTAAAACTTTATCAATATCTAACGTTTTTTCAAGAGAAATGCGCAAAAGATGACCGAATAAATATCACTGAATGCGCAGTTCTACAACCTTTCCAGATGCAGATATTTTTTCCCTCAATAGCACTGGCAAATCTTTCAGCATCTACAGAACATTCTTGTATAAAATCTAGTCGCTGTTTATTGCCACTTTATCTTCAATCAATAAAAATTTTGCAATTTCATTTTTATCTGCCTATCCAGTGGAAGTGATATACAAATAAGTTTTGTTTAACAGCCGAATTATGTAAAACGCCATGCGACGCATTACTTCGATTTGCCTGCAATTTGTTTTTGTTCTATTCAAAATGCAAAAACAAAACGAACGCAAGAAAAAGTGATTCGTCGTGCCGCGTTTTACATAATTCAGCTGTAAATTAGCTGCGAAGGGATCAACATTTTCTTCTGTATTTGCGATCAATGTTGAATCTGATAGGAATTCATTTTCGTTCGACTTTTTTTAAGTCTGCAGTTATATCTCGGCGTTTTTGTAATCCATAATATGAATAATTACACTGTTTTAGCTTTTGGTACAAACTTTTTTTTTATCAACGTTCTAGTAAATTCTGCTGGTTAGGGGTAAGCTTACTGAGTTGATCGGTACCCGCCAGAGGACTGTAACACGTCAATTTCCCACCTTTTTTTTCCCAAAAAAATTTTTTTTTAAGATTAGGAGAAAATCCTACTTACAAATTTTTTCTGGAGAAAAACTGACATAAAATAAATTTTCTTCGCGAAAAACCTGATTTTTCTTTTTTTTTTTTTTTTTGAAAAAAAATTGAAAAGGATTTAACCATACAATGTGATTTGTATACCATTCGAAAGCCAGAAAGCTAATATATCTGAAAATGGGCGGAATTGGATGAAAACTACACTCAATAGATGAGGTCAGTTATGCATGAAAATAAACTGGAAATATGGAAACTGGTGTGATCAATAGAAAAGCAAATCTACCTCTTATACAAGGACATTTTATCGTATACATATTTTCACATTTTAAGCCCGAAAGTATAAAGTTATGAAGCTGAAACTTAGTATACACAATTAAATTTGCCAATAAGTGGAAGAATTCGAACATTGGTGGGATCGGTTGAAGTCCAAATCACGCTTTTGTATAGGAAGTGGGCGAGATTTTCATCTGATTCCGCCTATTTTCAGAAATATTAGATTTTGTACTTACGGATTGTACGAATTTCTGGCAGATTATCGATATCGAGGCAGTGTTTGCATAAAATCAGGGCCATTGGCCCAAAGTGATGAATTAACCAATTCTGTTGGTGAAGCTCCTTTGTGCCTTTGTTTATTGCTGCAGTTGTCAAAGTTGAGAAGACGCTCCTTTTTGCCATCGGCAATACCACAAAGTATTTCAGAATGGTTATAACACCATTTTCTCAATTTAAAATTTCCCAGTGCTAAAAGATCGGTGGTTCGTTGTTTTATAGTACGAACTTCTGATATTGTGCTGCCTTCTGATATCATGTTATCGATATAAAAATCCCTTAAAACGGTTTGTGAACCTATAGGATATCTTGACGCTTCGCCTGAGCATACAGCTAGGAACGCTACTGGTTTATTACCGTAAGTCACTGTATCTAATTTGTAGATCTGCATTTCATCATCGGGTGAGTCTCCCCACAAGATACATTGTAGCATATAATCTGGAGCAGAAACTATGAAACACCGATACATATTGCAAATATCTCCTGTTATTGCGATAGGATACGTGCGAACATGAAGAAGCGTGCTAACAAGTTTAGGCTGGATTTTAGGACCAGTCATGAGTATATCATTCAGTGAAAAGCTTGAAGTGGTTGCTGCAGGACCATTAAATTTAACTCTAAGCTTTGTAGTAGTACTATTTTCTTTAAATACGCAATGATGCGGAAGAAAATATCTACATTCATGAAAGGCCATGATGCTAGAAACCAGAGACATATGATTTAATTCTTTGTATTCATTCATGAATGATCTATATTCTTTATATAAGTCTGGAGTTTTGCATAGTTTGCACTCTAGATTTTCAAATCGGCGAATAAGATTCTCCTAACGAGTTAAACCCAATTTTTGTCGGTAGGCGAACTGTATATTCGCAAGATGGAAATCGCGAAACGTATTTCTTGAAATACGCTTCATATTCAAGCGCTTTTTTAGATGCCTTGGCGATAGGTTCTAAAGCGTGTTCTATTTCCCACAATATCTCGATACCAAGACTACATGACTTGGTATCGAAAATATACGAAAATATGGTTCATATGGGAAATATGGCTCACGGAAATATAGCTGCCAGATGACCTTTGTAAGCCGACGAATAATGAGCGTTTTTCAGCACGGTGCTTGTCGCCAGAAATGATCCAGCCAAAAAGCGTTTTTCGTAGAAGAGGCAATCCAGGTGACAACTGGATCTGGCCTACACATAGCAACTCAAAAAAAAAGGCCCGCTCCAATGACCAAATCAAGCCGCTGAGGCATGTTCAAGTTAGGATCAGCAAGTTGAAGATTGGAAGGAACGTTCCAATTCATCGTAGTTACCGGGGAGCTAGGCTGGCACTCAGTAATAAATTGCGATAAAACGGCATTGATGGCACATTGACGGCTCTTTGCTTGTACTCACGGTTTTACTTATCTTTGAAACTTGCCGTGTTTGTTCTTCAGAATCATGCTCGATGTTCTCCGGCATACGACATCGTTTTTCCAAAATATCGGAAAACATTTCCCACGAGGGCAGCTCACAAGCTAGGTAAGACTTCAACTGGACTTTGGCAATGGTATTGCGTACGAAATGTAGAGCAATGAGGTGCAGCGATTCTTTTCGCTATTTGACGCTCAATAGCTGGTTTAAAGAACTGAATTTATTAAAAATTAAAACAATATATAATAGTTTGCCGCATAAAGTAGAATTATGATAATAATGTAAAAAACAGTTAATTAACAAAGAGCAAAAAATAAGAGAGCGAATAAAGATTACGTAAACCTCATACAATAGAGAACAAAAAATATTGTATTACAATCAAGGGAGGGCCACCTGATGGTCCATATATAATAAAAAAAAAGAATACAAAACAAAAACAAGAAATAATCAGCAATCATTATCAGCTTTCAAAATACAACATTTGATTGACTACAAATACAATTGGGTGCAGTCTTTTGCATCGATTAAAATGTTTGTCTTTAAAAAAATATTACATATTAGAACCACTCGCTAAAAAGTCTGAATTGAGCATAATATTTGTTATCAGTGAATTTTCCGACATCTTTAAAAAAAGCCATCATCGCATGAAATGTTTCTACATGGATAAACAAATTGTCGAAACGTAGTTTTTCCTTTAATTGTAATTGTAGTGAGACTTAAGCTATTACTAAATCGTGTGTTACCTGCGTATATGTATCTTCGCTTTCTTCAGTGACTTTTTGTCTTTGCTTCAAAGTTTCAATAACAACTGAAGTAACATACTCGTTAGCGAAGCATTTATGGTAGTTAAATAAGAATCTTTCTGCACACAAGTATTACCGACGTATATTAAGCTATTATATCCTACCTATAATTTCTTGTTTTCTATCTTTAGCAAGTGCGAAAGCTCGAGACCAAATTAATCTTTTTCAAAGCTTCAAAATTATCGGTTGTATGTTAGTCTACCGGATTTAAAACATCCATTAATCGTTCATCCTTGCTTGGTTGACTCTATAGATTGTATACCTAGTACAATATTTTCTCTTTTTTTCTCTATTTTGGTAAATGATACCGACGGTATCGGGCAACGTACTTTTGCCACTTGGCGTGTCTACGAAGCAATCGAAATTATTAAAAACATGCCTACCTATTGAAGACCGATACATTGGCTAGAGTATTAATTCCTTCTCTAAGTACTCTCTAATAACAGATTTGTGCTAGACATTGTTTAATAATGGTGTAGAATTGCCAAGGACTTAAAGGAAATGCATTAAATAAATGAAATACAAAAATATTTTCTCATATTTTAAATAATACAGTTTGGTTTTGTTTTTAATTTTAATTAAACGTTTAATATTTGTATTTATTTCTATAATGTTTGAATATAATTTGTTGTAATTTGCTTGAAAAAAACGTTTGTTGTAATAAGTTTAAAAATACTCCGTTTATATATGTATGTTATTATACGTAATTTAATGTTTGCCGATCTGCACTTCCCACGCCGCTGTCATGAAGAGTAGATAACGAATGATGATACCAAGAGAATGTTAACAACACAGATCAAACAATAATTAATGCGACGTGCGCCACCTAACGGGTACTTTCATCTGTTTAAGTACAGGGTGACTTATACATATTTATATTTATAATTACAGTGAAATTCCTTATAACCGGATACTCACAGTCGCAGTGAGTGGTTAAAGGGTGGGCGGCAAAAAATGCTATGTTTAAATTGCCTCCAAGTAATCAAAAATTGTCGTTTATTTGATATTTGGCACGAATTTGTGAATAAGTATAATATTTAATAATTAATATTACATATTATGTACATACATTTATAGATAAAGTACATGCGGTGTACAAGCCTTTACGTTTCAATACTATTTTGGTTGAAAAAAATTGTGTAAGTTTTGATTGCTCAAACATTGGTTGTTTTAATTTGAAATCTTCATTTTCAAAATAACTCTCGATATATTTACTATGTCGAAAAGCTACAGTAATTTTTCGCAAATTGTTTCAAACGCGCAACAAGTTTTAAGGTTTCATAGTACGATGTTACTTACTTACTTACTTATGTGGCCATAACAACCAAATATCGATTTAGGCCGAATATAACACGCTTTGCCATATTCTTCTTCTGAACCACTTAAGTCCATCGCCTTGTTCTTCACAGTGTAGATATTTTCATATATGTCATCATCGGCAAGACTCTCATCAATTTCCGAAAATCCTGCTTTACGGAAGCTGTTTTGGATTGTTGTTGCTTCTACTTTATCCCAAGATGCTTTGATGAAATAAACAGCTTCAAGCACAATAATAGATTTTGACACCTCTGAGGCTGAACTTGCAGTGTCAGTTTTATGTAGCAATGTTTTAAAAGTACGATTCTATAAACAACTTAAAAATTTTGGATTACTCCTTGATCAAGTGGATGGCTTACTGCCGTTGTGTTTGGACGCAGAAAAAAATGTTTGTTTTTTATTGAGAGTCTTTCCTTAGACAATTTACCTCCTACGCATTTTTCGGATTCAAGAGCAAAAGTTTTGTCAAGTAATGCTCGAAAGAAAAGCACGGTTTCATCTACTTGTATCTACTCAACAGAGGTGGCAGCTTTCTCTGAACTGTTCGACATCATTCTGGTATACATCCACAGCATCACCAGGTATGCACTTGAAAGCAACATTATTTCTTGTGCGCCACCTGTTTAACCATCCATATTTAACCACCAGCATTAAAATTAGATACACCTCATTTGACTGTTATTTCCATTGCTTTTGCCTTTACCTGTTTAACCATCCATCTGAAGCATTAAAATTAGATACACCTCATTTGACTGTTATTTCCATTGCTTTTGCCTTCACAATAAGGCCAGATAAAGGAATTTGTTGACTTCTAGCCTTAGGGAACCAATCAAAGCACATTCTGTGTATTTCAAAACTACCTTCGCCTACCTACAGAGATCTTCGCTTTTTAATGAACGAATTGCTTCTTTATTTTAATTGATTTCTGCTGCTTATTTTTTGCCAATCTTGAACCTTTGAAAACCAAAAATTGGACACAATTTCATTTTATGGGCATTCAACTTTATCTTTTTGCAACTTCAAGCACAGACAATTTGTGTTTTTCAAACACGATAATAATTTCCATTTTTTCTTTAATGGACAGTACTTTTTTGTGCTGTGTTATTAGGAGTTTATAAAAATACAATTCATATGCAACGAACATTAATGAAATGAAAAAGCATTTCTCTATTTAACGGATACGGCATGAATGTGTGCATACACTTAGCAGAAAAAGTGTACGTACAAGAAGTAAACAATTCTTCGTTGCACTAAATACCAATAAGGAAATAATTTTTCTCAAAAGATATTATTTTTTATTTAAATGTTAGAGTATTATGTACACTTTAAGCCTAAATACATTAAATTATAATGTACAGAAAAATTATGATAAATAAAAGAATTCAAAAGCACCTGTTAATTGGTCCGAAAAAGTAAACGTACAAAGATAAGATTATATGATAAATTATTGTTTTTTGTGGGTTTTTGAAAAGATTAGTAGCTGGTTGGGTAGCCTTTTCGTTATAGGACTTCTTGCAATCGGTTTGGCATAGACCTGACTAACTTGGAAGTGTCCTCCGTTGAAAATAAAATCACATATTTAAGCATTTGCTTGGAGGTGATGGTGTGCTGCCTTATCCTGCGCTCAAGCAAATCCCACAAATGTTTAATAGGATTAAGGTCAGGTGATTGTGCAGGGGTCTTACATTGATGCGGGACATTATATAATATCCAAATCTTCACATTATGGGCAGTATGCTTCGGGTCGTTATCCTGTTGATAGTGCCAGCCAGAACCCAGATTTTCAGCACTCTGCTTCAAGTTTTTTTTTTAAATATTTAAATAAGCTCTCTGATCAATAATTGCCGCAATGAACACCAAATTTCCGACTCCATTGGCAGCCATTCATCCTCACACCATAATACCACCTCCGCCATGTTTAACCGTGCCCACAAGATTTTGCGCATGAAGGGCTGTGCATGGTTTTCGCCACACAAGCTGACGACCTTTAATACCAAACAGGCAAAACTAGCTCTCATCTGAGAATAGCACCTTCTCCCAGAACTCTGGCGGCTTATTTATATATTGTTTGGCAAAAGAAATTCGTTATGAGCGAAATAAACGGCTTCCTGCGAGCTACGCGGCCACGGTAGTTGTATTTTTTTAAAATTTTGCGCACGGTGTCATGCATGGTTTTGTTCAACTGTTCCTTAACATTTTGAGCAATTTTCATTGCGGTCAGTCGATGATTATCCTGAACAAGCCGCAAAACACATCTTTTTTCTCGTTAGGTCAGAATGGAAGGTCGTCCTGAACGCGGTTGCTACACTAAAGTTCCATTTTTTTGAAATTATTCATCACCATTTGAATTGTGGGGTGCGCTCTCCCAAGGGTTTTAGCAATTTCACGGAAAGTTTGGCCTTCTTTCCATAATTTTATTATAATTTTCCGTTCGTCAACTCCAATTTCCTTTCTTTTTGAATTCATCTTTATTAAAATTTTTTAAATAGATTATTCAAAGCACAAAATCGAACCACGATACGTATTAAATAGAGAACTTGTGAAAAATACACGATACGTATTAAATAGAGAACTTGTGAAAAAATTTTTGATGGCACGAGCGATCGAGCAAATGAGCGGGGAAGTCCCGTTTTCGTTTCTGTGCGTAGACTTTTTCTGACCAATTAACAGGTGATTTTGAATTCTTTTATTTCTCATAATTTTTCTTTACATTATAATTTAATGTATTTGGGCTTAAAGTAAACATAATACTGTAACTTTAAATAAAAAATAATTTCTTTTGAGAAAAATTGTATCCTTATTGGTATTTAGTGCAGCGAAGAGTTGTTTACTTCTTGTATGTACACTTTTTCTGCTAAGTGTATATGTTAAAAGGGGAATTACCAATTTCGTTTTCATCAACACAAATACGAATGGAATTTGTATTAGCGGCAGTGTTGTCAACTTTTAAATTTCAAAAGCACATGTTTCGGTTTTCTTTTTTATTTTGTCCGTTTGTGAGAGATATGTTATCAAAATGGTGTGAAATACAGTGTCCGCGTTTGATTATTTGAAAAATATTTATATGGAAAAATTAAGAAAACGCTGTGTCTACGAAATTTGTGTGTTAAAAGTTTTCTTTTGCTTGGTAACTTACAGTAAAATTTTACATAGAATATTTTTCCATACACACCAATCCCGTAAAATCAGGTTTTGTAACAACTCTGTATACAAGTAAGTACGATATTAACCCTTCATAGGTTATTGCGGTTTTGACAAATTTCTGTCATTCGAGCTGTTCAGAGGCCTGTAGTAAAATATTATGAGCAATAATTTTTGATACATTTTAGCCGGTTTTCTCCTGATTTATGAGTATTTTTTACGACTTTTTCAAAAAGGGACCAAAATGACACATATATGGAGGCATAGGGTTAATATGTTGCAGAAAATATTTCCCATAATTTTGTCCATAATATTGCTCAACACACCCCATACCTCAGAAGCAAGGATCGCATGGTTTCATATGTTGTGGGAATGGAGCAAAGGGGGGAAAACTTTGACCCCCCCTAAAATATTATTGCGATGTAAATTTTCAAAACGCCAATACATGTATATCTTTTTAGCCCTCTATTAGAATCTGTTGTAAGAACCTTTTAATTTTTTTAGTGTCGTATACCGTAATTTAATGAATGATAATTAACATTACTTTATGATTAAATTAAAATAATAAAAAAAGATACATGCACAGACACACAAAACACATTTATTTATATAATAAATACAAATATAATACAAAAGAAAAAAATTTATAAAAACAATGTATTAAGTATTAATAATATAATAATAATAATAATAATAATAATAATAATAATAATAATAATATAAAATTCGACAAAATATTGAAGAATCTCAATAAAACTTATATGATATAATAAAAAAAATTGTCAATCGTGTGCTTTTTCTTCTATTTTCCCTTATATATTTCTTTTTATCTAATTTTCTTTATTTTCATGCATACTGCATACTAGGCATATTGTTGAAAATTGTGAACCAAAAGTTCGCAATTTTTATTCTAGTTCTAGTTTTTTATTCTAATTTTACATAGAGGAGAGGGATCCTATATCGACCGGTCGTACTATACCGAACCCCTACGTCCTACGCTCGCAGAGATGGGACTGCCGATCGGATGGTCAATAGATCCAGTGCAACGCTACCGACATATTGACAATTAGGCGTATGTCGCCATATATACTTAGTTGGGACATAAATACTGTTACACACGTTTTATGCTATAAAATTAAAGATAATTAACACTGGACTATTTTTTATATATTGTAACGAGTATCGATAGTTGGTTACTCATCACTATTGTGACTGACACTATTGGCAGCATCGAAACGAATGTCAACAAAAAGAAATAAACGATAACCAGAACAAGCCAACGAGAAAGGAAGAGAAGAATCTCGATAAAGGAAGACTGGGGTGTTGCCAACAGAGTATAAATAGAGCCAGTGTTGAGAAGTGTGAATCAATCGAATTCCTCTATACAGAGGCAAAAGTTGCTAGTACATTAAAGTGTTATTGTAAATAGTTGATTGTAAGCAGAGTTGATTGTACATAGAGATTATTAAAAATTATGCCAATTATGCCAAAAATTTGACCGTCTGAAGGAAGTAATTGCCCAGAAGCGGCCAGCTTTGGCTAATAGGAGAGGACTTGTGTTCTATCAGGACAACGCCAGGTCACACATATGGATAGTGACTCGCCAGAAGCTCCGGGAGCTTGGTTGGGAGGTCCTTATGCGTCCACCATATAGTCCGGACCTGGCACCAAGTGATTACTACCTGTTCCTGTCTATGGTGAATGATTTATATATATATATATATATATATATATATATATATATATATATATATATATATATATATATATATATATATATATATATATATATATATATATATATATATATATATATATCAATCTATGATTCTTATATATATATATATATATATATTGACGTTGTCGTAAGTGACCCATTTTTCATCACCAGTAACCATCCACTTCAGAAATGGATCGATTTTGTTGCGATTCATGTGGTACCCATACATCGAGCTTCTTTTTGTATCGAGCCCATTTTAAAATTGCACGTGATTGGCTGTTACGGTATCAGGACCATAAACACTATTCACATTTTCAACCGTCTGGCTTGCGTTTTCGTCTTTATCGAAGAAAAACTGTAAAATATGGCGTATTTTCTCTTTACTGGTGTCCAACTTTGACGCGTGCTCGAACAATACTGAGTCAAGCAATCACAAAATTGAAAGAGTTTTCTTTCTAACGCGATCTAGCGTAACCCGATCGCACTTATACAACTCGAGATACAGATTACTAAAGCCATCAAGCCATCTATTGGAAAAATAATGGATTTATTTTTACTACACTACTATATACATATATATGTATATATTTCACTGAAAGCAAAAAAAAAACAATCATATTGCACTAAGTACTTATATATATATATATATATATATGTATATATATATATATATATATATATATATATATATATATATATATATATATATATATATGTATATATATATATATATATATGTATATATATATATATGTAGATATATATACAGTCAGGGACTAAAGTTTAAATACACCCATAAAACATCGCTTTAAATAAAAATAAAGCATTTTAACACAAATGTAAGTATGCAGTTTATTTTTAGTTGAATAATGACCAATATCGAAAACCAAAACAATTCACTTTTTTTCATAGATAACTTAAAATTCATCAAAAACTAAAAAAATACATGGGACAAAAGTTTAAATACAATACAAAATTTTCTTTCTTTAGCTGATTTTAGCTTAATTAAAAAACGTTAAACTTAAATTAATATTTGGTAGGTCCGCCTTGAGCTTTAATGACTGCCTGCAGACGACGTGGCATAGACAGAACCAAATTTTCTGTTTCGGATGTGCTGATTTCCAGGCCTTTTTCAGAGCCTCTTTAAGGGATTCTTTGTTCTTTAAAGCTGCGCGATTGATTTTTCGGTCCAATAATTCCCAAGCGTGTTCAATTGGGTTTAAGTCCGGTGATTGGGGAGGACTACAGAGCTGACGTGGAGCATAATACAGCAACCAGTCCTTCACCAAATGCGCGGTATGCTTAGGGTCGTTGTCTTGTTGAAATATCCAACCTCTTCCCAGACCCATGCTATCCACAGAAGGCTGCAAATTTTGTTCCAATATACTTTTATACACGTGTTTGTCCATTATTCCATCGATAAAAGCCAAGTGTCCCACGCCAGCTGCTGCAATTGCTCCCCAAACCATCACACTACCGCCCCCATGTTTAACGGTTGGTATTTTTGGTTTGGGTGCCGTAGCTCAGTGGTTAGTGTGTTCGCCTTCTGATCTGCAGGTCGTGGTTCAATCCCCGGCTGATGCATAACAAATTTAATATCGATAAGAATTTTCTTTCGAATGGTACTCACCTGTCGGCAAGCAATTGGCAATTCTTCCGACAGTAACAACTTGCCATGAAAAAGCTTCTTAAAGAACTCTGTGACAAAGCTCAGAAAAAGTGATGTCACAAGTGTTCTGCCGTTCGGAACCGGCTAAAATAAGTAGGTCCCTTCTAATACTGTCCAAAATTTAAGACGCACAACAGTAATGGAAGAGAAGCTCGGCCAATGAGCCCTTTGGGGCTTTAAGTGCCACATATTTATTTATTATTTATTTATTTTTGGTTTGAAGTGCTGTGCCGGGCTTGCGCCAAATTTTTACGCGACCATCGCTGCCAAAAATATTAAATTTAGATTCATCTGTGAATAAGACTCTTCGCCAAAAGTCCTCATCCATATCCTTGTACTTGTTTGCAAAATCCAGACGAAGTTGTCTATTTTTTCCAGAAATAAGCGGTTTTTTACGTGGAACTCTGCTTCGATAGCCGTTATACCGTAAAGCTCTTTGTACGGTTTTTGGGTGAACATGTTTGCCTGACACCGCAGCAGTACTACCGGCTAACTTTGGCGCACTTATTTTTGGATTTTGGCCACTTCACTTAGGATAAGGTTTACATCTCGGCGAGAAAGTTTTTTTGGTCGACCAGTTCTGGGCCTATTTTCCACTGTTTTGTAAGTTTTATATTTTCTTATTACGTTTTGCACACTTGCACAGGACAAATTCAAAATTTTCCCTATATCACGGTAGGATTTGCTTTCTTTAAAGTGTTTAATTATTAAATCTTTAACACCAGACTCTATTTGTTTTCCTTTGCCCATTATTTTGCTTTCAAGTCTACCGACAACGATGAAATCACTAATAATACTGAATAAATATGCGTAAGTGAAGAAAGCAAAAAAAATATAACGGTACTTTTCCAAAGAAATTGCAAAAACACGTGTTTTCTTGTATTGTATTTAAACTTTTGTCCAGCGTATTTTTTGAGTTTTTGATGAATTTACAGTTATCTATGCGACAAATACAAATTTTTTGTTATTGTGTTTGCTTACTGATAGACTGCAAAAAAACTGCTTACTTAGATTTTCGCAGCAATGCTTTATACGAGTTAAAATTAAGATTTGTGGGGTGTATTTAAACTTTAGTCCCTGACTGTACATGTATATACATATATATATATATATATGTATATATATATGTTTATATACTTATATATGTTTATGTATATATATATATATATATATATATATATATATATATATATATATATATATGTTTATATATATATATATATATATATATATATATATATATATATATATATATATATATGTAGTTCCGTAATTATCATTTCGATATCAATAAAATAAAAATTAATATATTTAGAGATTTTCTACACTTTCAAGTAATTCGCTTTTAAGTCAACAATAATATGTTGCTGGTTAGCGTATCTGGTACAGCGACGGTGATAGAATATACGATAGCAAAACAAACGATATTTGGATACCCAGGTTCGAAACCGAGAAGAGAAAATACGTAAATTTTTATTTGTACATTTAAATTTGAAATATATGAATCGGAAATTATAATGCAATGAATTAAGATAAATTGTTTGATGTTGTACTCTGTACCTGTAAAAAAATGTAAAATAATTTTTCTTCTACATGAGAATTATAATACAATTAATGAAAATAAATTATTTTGTTTCGAAGAGCAAAAATGGGTAAATTGTCAAATAATTGAAAAGAAAAGATAATTAAGAATTATAATGCATTGAAGAAAATTTCTAACCGTATTAATCTACATTTATATCCGTTCGGGTATAAAAGGGTACAATTGGTCTGTTCATAGGACATGCTCGAATAAAAGGGAACAGTTCACTCCATATAAAGATATCAAAAGTGCGATTAGTCGCATATAACTTTGCGACTGATCCCTGATACATCCCCGACCAGTCGCATTTTTTGCAGGGTATATATATATATATATATATATATATATATATATACAGTGGCTCACAGCTTATTTCGTACAGTGTATATATTTTTATGTAAATGGCTGTAACATCGAAACTAAAAAACTTATCGATAAGTTTTGAATGTAGATGTCTGTGTATGTGTTTAGTAAACCTAATAAGAAAACGGGGAACCCCAAAAATTTTTCTTTTTGTTATGCAAGAGAGAAAAACTATTGATCAGCTGATTTTCAGCTCACATCTTATTTCGTACACAAACTTCAATGTAGGTAAGTTTCATTCTGCCGCGCAGTTACAAAGTTTTTTTGAATTGTATGAGTTTTTGGACCTTTTTAACTATTATAACAATTTTTATTATTATTATTTTAAATAGTTAAAGTGCTGTAAATTAAACATTTAGCGTTATGGGTCGTCGTACAACGATGGAACAGCGTAAACTGGTAATTAACCATTTTAGGAAAGGTCAGAGTGTGCGAAAAATTGCTGAAATGACAAATTTAAGTGCCTCAACTGTCCAATACATCATTCAACGCTTCGTTCGCGAAAATCGGTTGGAGAACAAGGGCAGAGAAGCACCTAATAAGATTTTCAACGCTTCAGACGAGCGTTATATTGTACGAAAAATTAAGAAAAATCCAAAGTTATCCGCTCCGAAGTTGGCTGCAGAGGTTCAGCGTGAAATAGGAAAATCATCCAGTGCTGAAACTGTCCGACGTGTGCTGCGCAATCATGACTTGAACGGTCGAGTAGCCCGAAAGAAACCATTCATTTCGAAAATGAATATACAACGCCGACTTGACTTCGCCAAAGAGCATATTATTAATACTCCTGCGTTCTGGAATACCGTTATTTTCGCGGATGAGTCTAAGTTTAATATTTTTGGCTCGGACGGAATGTCATATGTTTGGCGTAAAGCGAATACCGAGCTAAACAAGGAGAACCTTAAGCCCACAGTGAAGCATGGTGGCGGTAGCGTGATGGTTTGGGCCTGTATGTCAGCAGCCGGAGTAGGTGAATTGGTTTTTATTGAGGAAACAATGGACAAAATGAAGTACCTCGAGATTCTGAAAAACAATTTACTTCAAAGTGCAGACAAACTGGGTTTGCGGGAAGAATTTCGGTACTACCAAGATAATGACCCAAAACATAAATCTGGGATTGTGCAATCTTGGCTTATTTGGAACTGCCCACACTTGATGTCTCCACCACCACAGTCACCTGACATGAATGTGATTGAAAATCTTTGGTCTATTTTGGACAATAAAATAAGAACACACAAGATTTCTAATAAGCAAGACCTAAAGAAGGTACTGATGGAAGAATGGAAAAAAATCACACCAGACATCACTCAAAAATTGGTGGATTCAATGCCAAATAGACTCCAGGCTGTCATTAACGCTAAGGGATGTCAACTAAATATTAAAATCAACTTACTTTGTTTTTAGTTTGAACTTAAAGAGACTGTACGAAATAAGCTGTGACATGAATTTTCCTATTTTTTTCTTATTTTATTTTTTTATAGTGTCAAACACTAAAATTTTGAAAAAGTAAATTTTGGAAAATAAAAAACAAACCTTCCTTTCTAAAATGGCATTTATATTTTGTTCAAATTTTTGCTATATTAGGAATTACGACTGCAGCAATTTTTAAACTGTCACTGTACGAAATAAGCTGGGAGCCACTGTATATATATATATATATATATTTATATATATATATATATATATATACAGTGGCTCCCAGCTTATTTCGTACAGTGACAGTTTAAAAATTGCTGCAGTCGTAATTCCTAATATAGCAAAAATTTGAACAAAATATAAATGCCATTTTAGAAAGGAAGGTTTGTTTTTTATTTTCCAAAATTTACTTTTTCAAAATTTTAGTGTTTGACACTATAAAAAAATAAAATAAGAAAAAAATAGGAAAATTCATGTCACAGCTTATTTCGTACAGTCTCTTTAAG
Source organism: Megamerina dolium (assembly GCA_963854835.1). Classification (NCBI taxonomy): domain Eukaryota; kingdom Metazoa; phylum Arthropoda; class Insecta; order Diptera; family Megamerinidae; genus Megamerina; species Megamerina dolium. Next base: position 21,549,344 of record OY978527.1, read on the forward strand.
TTCAAACTAAAAACAAAGTAAGTTGATTTTAATATTTAGTTGACATCCCTTAGCGTTAATGACAGCCTGGAGTCTATTTGGCATTGAATCCACCAATTTTTGAGTGATGTCTGGTGTGATTTTTTTCCATTCTTCCATCAGTACCTTCTTTAGGTCTTGCTTATTAGAAATCTTGTGTGTTCTTATTTTATTGTCCAAAATAGACCAAAGATTTTCAATCACATTCATGTCAGGTGACTGTGGTGGTGGAGACATCAAGTGTGGGCAGTTCCAAATAAGCCAAGATTGCACAATCCCAGATTTATGTTTTGGGTCATTATCTTGGTAGTACCGAAATTCTTCCCGCAAACCCAGTTTGTCTGCACTTTGAAGTAAATTGTTTTTCAGAATCTCGAGGTACTTCATTTTGTCCATTGTTTCCTCAATAAAAACCAATTCACCTACTCCGGCTGCTGACATACAGGCCCAAATCATCACGCTACCGCCACCATGCTTCACTGTGGGCTTAAGGTTCTCCTTGTTTAGCTCGGTATTCGCTTTACGCCAAACATATGACATTCCGTCCGAGCCAAAAATATTAAACTTAGACTCATCCGCGAAAATAACGGTATTCCAGAACGCAGGAGTATTAATAATATGCTCTTTGGTGAAGTCAAGTCGGCGTTGTATATTCATTTTCGAAATGAATGGTTTCTTTCGGGCTACTCGACCGTTCAAGTCATGATTGCGCAGCACACGTCGGACAGTTTCAGCACTGGATGATTTTCCTATTTCACGCTGAACCTCTGCAGCCAACTTCGGAGCGGATAACTTTGGATTTTTCTTAATTTTTCGTACAATATAACGCTCGTCTGAAGCGTTGAAAATCTTATTAGGTGCTTCTCTGCCCTTGTTCTCCAACCGATTTTCGCGAACGAAGCGTTGAATGATGTATTGGACAGTTGAGGCACTTAAATTTGTCATTTCAGCAATTTTTCGCACACTCTGACCTTTCCTAAAATGGTTAATTACCAGTTTACGCTGTTCCATCGTTGTACGACGACCCATAACGCTAAATGTTTAATTTACAGCACTTTAACTATTTAAAATAATAATAATAAAAATTGTTATAATAGTTAAAAAGGTCCAAAAACTCATACAATTCAAAAAAACTTTGTAACTGCGCGGCAGAATGAAACTTACTTACATTGAAGTTTGTGTACGAAATAAGATGTGAGCTGAAAATCAGCTGATCAATAGTTTTTCTCTCTTGCATGACAAAAAGAACAATTTTTGGGGTTCCCCGTTTTCTTATTAGGTTTACTAAACACATACATAGACATCTACATTCAAAACTTATTGATAAGTTTTTTAGTTTCGATGTTACAGCCATGTACATAAAAATATATACACTGTACGAAATAAGCTGTGAGCCACTGTATATATATATATATTTATATATATATATATATATATATATATATATATATATATATATATATATATATATATATATATATATATATATATATATATATATATATATATATATATATATATATATATATATATATATATATATATATATATATATATATATATATATATATATATATATATATATATATATATATATATATATATATATATATATATATATATATATATATATATATATATATATATATATATATATATATATATATATATATATATATATATATATATATATATATATATATATATATATATATATATATATATATATATATATATATATATATATATATATATATATATATATATATATATATATATATATATATATATATATATATATATATATATATATATATATATATATATATATATATATATATATATATATATATATACTTTGCTTTCAGTGGAATATTGTTTAGTGTTTATTTCAACAAATGAATTAATATACATATTGTTGATAGAGCTAAACTCTTTTTTTTTAAATAGTTTACGAAAAAAATTTTTCGATATTTCGATATAACTTACTTTTCAATATATCCTTTTCAATATATCGTACGACACTGGACATTACATCATTCGTTGTACTGGACATCCTTATCTGTGATTTGTTATTTTTTTTTTTTTGTTTCAATAATTTATAATTAATAATATAATAATAATTTTTTTATGGTTATATCAATCAATATTATTTGGTCATCATAACATATTTTGACATAATATACGAAATATGCCGAATGCGCAATGCAGAGAAGGGGATAAGAGTGCCGGTGAGCTACTTCGGTAGTGGTGATTGTCCTGCTATTGTTGAGGGTGATGACATTGTTGCCGCACTGATGCACATTTGTGCATCATGTAAATGTGTGGATAAATTCACACATACTCTTTCTCGGATTCCCAAACTTTAATCTTTATGAAACTTAATGTAATAATATCAGTAGTATTAGAGTAATAGTAGTAATAATGTGAGAGAGAGAGAGAGAGAGGAGAGAAAATTGAGGAATGGTAGAAGTAAGTGGAGAACTGGCATAACCAATGATGCCAGATTGCCTACTTGCTCTTAATTACAATTACAGTACGCTTGATGTGTTGTGGCATAGACACGCAATCTTTTTTCTGTAATTTGTGCTACAAATGACAACGGCGCATATAAGAAGAACCCAATGATTCTTAATGCTATATTGACTTTTTCACTTTTTTTTTACAGAATTTTTGTGCTAAATTGAATTTATATTGTAAATGTTCTTAATATTTTTTAATGGAAAAATATCTATTTCTCTCTATTTTTTCTTCTGTTCTTTATTTATTACAACTAATAGTCACATTTTTTACTCTCTTTACAGGACTTTCATTGCATCCGAGTATCCATTCCTCCTCCTCAAATTCATCATCTGCAACAGCTGCATCTGCATTAAGTAGTCAACAACCGAATAGCCTCAACAGTTTAAGTAGTACTGGTGGTGGTGTGAGTGGTGTGGGTGGTGCCGCTGTAAATATTGCTTCTATGAATTTGTTACATAGTCGTAATGTTTTACGTAGTGGTGGTGGCGATGGAGGTGCTACTGGCATGTACAAGTCAATGTATGAAAATCAGCAACATCAGCAGCAGGAGCATCAACGGCAACAGCTACAGCAGCAACAACAACAGCAAATACATCATTCACAAGCAGCCGCCGCATTGTTAGCGGCACAACAAGGCTTACAGCTACTGTCACCACCCTCTAGCATGGGCAGTAATAATAATAATAGCAATAGCCACCATCATAACAGCAGCAGCAGCAACAACATCAGCAATTACCCGCACGCTATGGACTGCGATCCACCATTGGTAACACAAATGCCACCGCCACCACCACAACAGCCAACACGTTTTATAAGCAGCGCTAACGTTAGTAGTGGTGGTGTCGGTGGTGGTGTTGGTGGTATTATGTCCTCGTCCTCATCATCTTCATCGAATGGTAATGGTGGTGGCGGTGGTAATGTTCGTTTGCGTCCAACATCTCATCATGGCTTCGTTACACAACAAAAACAAATCGGTTCTCTGGTACAACAGCAACACCAACAGGAACACCAGCAGCAGTTGCATGGTAGTTTAGCACCATCATCTCAACCGCCACCGCATTTGCAACATCATAGCTATGCACCTGCATCTTTACCTCTCGATTTAGTGCATCATCCGCTTTCGTCGGCAGCCTCTCATCTTATGATGACCGATTCGAGTGTTATATCAGCATCTGCAGGTAACTGCTCCTCTGGACCTGCATCCTACTCATCATTGCTATATCACCAGCAGCAACAGCAACAACAACACCAGCACCACCAGCAACAAAAACACCAACACCATCAGCAGCAGCAACAGCATCAATCGTCAATGGCACCTCATGCATTTGCAATCCCAGCACCACCACTACCACATTCAATGGGTGCCGATAGTGCTGGTAACATTGATATGCAAACTTCTTTGGCACATATGCAACATCAACAACGACGTGGTGACAGTTCATCACGTTCAATGGTTGTATTGGGCGCAAGCACTAGTAATATTGTCAGTAATACTAGCAGTAATACTGCTGGAGGTGGTGGTGGCGGCAGTGGTAATGGTGATTCTTCATCGCCAATGGTTGGCGTTTGTGTTCAGCAAAGTTCTGTAGTTCATTAGATTTATAATTTGTTCTAATTGTATTTACTCTCTTACAATGTATGATATAGTATATATGTATATGCACACATAGCTATTGACATACATACATATATATGTACATTAAGGCAAGTCGATTTGTATGAAGCAAATTCAAAGTGTTTTAAGAAATTTTTGGGAAGGAATTATATAATTTTAGTGGAGTTCGGGTCGTCGGCTTAATTTAAATTGATATTTTTCTATAGAAGCTATACTTTTAATGTAATAAATGAAAATATATCGTCATAAAATCCTTTGGGAAGCTTTTTGGGAAGAAAATTTAGTCAGCTTTTAGAATCAGTAATAAATATCATTAGTGATTTAGTTTTTAGGTATTTTGATATGCCTATCTAATGATAAAGCCAAAACATTGATAAGCAATTAAGGCTTTTTCGAAAATCGAATTGAAAGAAATTTAATCAGGTTTCAGGGTATATAATTACAATTGATATTTATGGATATTTCGATGTATTTAGCTAATGGACAAGTCGAAAAATTGATCAACAATTGAGTCTATAGAAAATACAGCAAAAATATAGTAATAAAAATATTTAATTTCACCTTTTGGCAAGAAGAATTTGTCAGCTTTCAAAATTTGTAATGATATTTGATGTGTTTAGGTATTTTGTTGAACCTATCTAATGCTAAAATCGAAAAGTTAATTATAAATTAAGATTTCAAGAAAATTTCTATAAAAAAGAAAATTTAGTCAGGTTTCGGAATCTGTAAATACATTTGATATTTATGGGTATTTTGATGTGTTTAACTACCGATAAAGTAGAAAAATTGTATTACAATTATTTTATTTGACTTTTTTGACAAGGTAATTTAGTCAGCTTTGAGAATGTATTTATGTCTTATGTATTACCAAATGAACATAGCTTTACCCTATTTCTATGTACACATAAGCAAAAATATATCCTTGACTGCAATTCCTTTTTTTTTAGTAGCTTAAACAAGAATTCACCTGCTCTTTAATAACATTATAACAGCAGCAGCAAGTCAAAGATTGCTTGTGCTCCTGCTGTGGTAAATATTTAGCAAAAAAATGAGAAAAAGGAAAGTTTCAGTGTAGATCTTATTCAAGCATGCGACAAGTACTTCAACCAAAACGTTGTAGTGGACCAGATTTCGGTGCCAAATATAATGTGTAAAAATTGTATTATTTAGCAGGTGAATTCTTCTTCAAGCTGCTTAAAAAAAAGAATTTTCAAGGGTATGTTTTTGATTAGATGTACACAAAAATAGGGTAGCAGATATGGTCATTCGCAAATCAATTGATATTAAAAGAGACCATTAAAAAATTGTTTCATATTTTAAAGAAAACATTAGTTGTTTATATTCTGTAGACTTTTGCGTTCTTTGTATAAAGATTTTGTCTGAGAATACGCCTAGTAAAATTTCCAGCAAAAATTTTTCTGGAACATTTTAACCCTTTAGCGGTATCACAAATGTCATTTTGTTAAGACTACTCTAACATCCCTAAAAATGCATACTTTACAAAAATTACTTAAAATACTTAATACTTAAATTTTCACTAAGCCAACATTGAAAAGGAATCGACCCGCCATAATAACATATATAAATATATAGAAACGTATGTATAGTATTTATATATATAGAAACATTTAATTTTTTGACTATAATAACCTGCATATATATATATATATATATATATATATATATATATATATATATATATATATAGTATATATATATATATATATATAAATATATATATATATATATATATATATAGGATATATATATATATATATATATATAAATATATATATATATATACATATATATATATATATATTTATATATATATTTATATATGTATATACATATATATATATTTATATATGTATATATATATATACATATATATATATTTATATATGTATATATATATATATATATACAATTAGACGCAGTCTCTCTCTCTCTCTATATATATATATATATACATATATATATGCATTTATATATATGCATATATATATATATATATATATATATATATATATATACATATATATACATATAAATATGCATTTATATATATACATATATATATATATATATATATTTATATATATATATATATATATATATATATATATATATATATGCATATATATATACATACATATATATATATCTTTCTTTCTCTCGTTGAACTGTGTCATTGCTTTTTTATGTTATTTATTTTTATTTGTTTTATACTTATTTTATATTGGACCTTGAATTAGTTTTGCGCGATTTTCGTTAAATGGCGTAACTTCCATAATTGCTTAAGCTTTATTTTTCATTATCTGTCATTTCGTAAAAGTGTAAACAACTTATTTTTATTAAGCTTCAAATGTGTCGACCCTCGAGCCAACAAAATAACAACAAACAAGTTCCTCTGAAACAGAGAACGGCAACGGCAAGATTGAAAAAACGTTTATACGGTATCAGCATCCTAAAAAAATTCATTTGCGTTCAAGCGATGAAACTCAAACACACATATTCGCTGCTGATTTTAAATCAATCAAACCATATTCTTCTTGTTGGCCCTGTGATTTTAATCATCGGTCATTCTCATACCAATCATTTTGGTTATACAACGATTATATTGATGAAGAATAAAACACAAAAAGCAAAAATGAACGGGGAATAGTTTTTCCATATGCCAGGGGAGATGGGAAGTGAACACAATTTCTTATACATCAATGTCATATAGTATTATTCAAAGCGAGCGCACGTTTGCTCAAACATGTGAAATTTACATGTTTGATTATCCGATTCGCACTCAGCCGAATGACGCGTTCGTAGTACGATGGTGATTTTATTCAATGCTGAGTTTTGTTGAATGATTGAATGTGAGTAAGAATTTTAGTGTATGATGAAATCAATGAAAAAAGTGATTTTGATAGTTCCCTGCTCTGAAAGTTATATAATACTGTTGGAAACTTATAAGGAACATTGCATGTATTTCGATTAAAATGTGTGAGTACTGATTTCATCGTTTTGAAAGTGGTGATTTCGACATTGAAAACAAAGAGCATTCAGATTAACCAAAAAAGTATGAAAATGAAAAATTGACGGCTTTATTGGACGTAGATTCATGTCAAACGCTTAAAGAATTGATAACATCGTTTAAAAGCCTTGGAAATTATTCAAAAGCAAGGAGGTTTGGTCTCATGCGAATTGACACCGAGAGATGTTGAATGCTAATTTTTCACGTACGAACAATTGCTTTAACGGCAAAAAAGAAACGGCTTTATGTATGGTATCACCACTGTGATAAAAAATTAATGCATTAAGGTACTCTGAAGTGAAAAAAATTATGGGATATGACCGACCAACCATCGACATCAACGGCAAAGCGGAATTTTCGTGGATTGCCCCAAAACTGTCGGATTCGTCCGACTCGGAATCCGTATGTTGCCAGATGGTAAATGTCGTAGCTAACAATGGACAATACTTTGAATAATGTATAAATTTATTTTGTTACTGAAAAAAGTCCCTCAAAACTAATTCAAGGTTCCAATACGTTTTTTTAATTTTGCAATTTTTTGCTTGTAAATCTAGTAAAGAAAAACAAGAGAAACAAAAGAGTTATTTTTAAGATCATAAACCTAAAATACATACTTCAAATTTATACATCTCTATTTTTTTAACTGGATGTATACAACTAATATATACATATGTATGTATTATTTCTTTAAAATACAATATATGCAAAATATATAATTTTTAAGTAAGAAAATTTGTTTACATTTATATACAATGATTTTTTATATATTACGATATATATATTTTTCAGTTTTACTGCATTAAATGATTGCAATTCTACACACAAATCATAATATACAAACTAGGTTTGTGCGATTAATAGTTTTTTCAAAAATTTGGATTATACAAAATATTCGATTAATTAATTCGATTAATCAAAATCTTGATTAATCAAATATGAAATTATTCTAATAACTATGATTTTAAATATTCAAAAATTGAAATTATTCTATTATTCAGAATTCTTATTAATCAGAATAAAATTATTCGAATAAAATATTTAAATTATTTGTAATATTTTTTCCAATACAAAGCAGATAGATAGCTAAGGATAAGAAAATTTTTATTTCCAAAAAATTTTCAAAAACAAAGAAGAAATAAGAATGAAAAATATTTTGTTAAACAAAATCCTGATTAATCGAATAATTTGAATTTTGATTAATCGAAGAATTGTTAAACGAATATTTTGATTAATCAAAATTTTTGAACATACGATTCATGGCACAGCCCTAATAAAAACAACAGGTAGTTCCGCTCATTCATTCATTCTCATACAAACTTTTTGAGGGATAATCGACAACATTACTTTTAAGAAGATCTCCTTTAGAGAGAAATTGTTAATTGCCTAACCTATTTTTTCCCAGTCATAATTTTATCCTGTAGCGCCACCGGCACGTCCTGCTGTACCGACTCACTTCCTTGCGTTGTCTCTTTAGGACTGTCTGGAAAGTGGGCATCTATAAGGATGTCTAAAGTTTCGCTCGCCTATTCCGCCCATGTGCCATCAGCGCGCTTTGCGTAGGTTTTATTTGAATAATCTTTTGCCAGGATTTTGCCGAGACTTGCTGAGTCCTTCATGGCCTCAATCGACACGCAATGTTGCCGCCAAGATTTTGTCTTTGCAGTCCGTATAGCTTTTTTCTATTCCCTCACTCCTGAGGAAATATAAAAAAAGGAATATATTCCCTATACTCCTGAAAGTCACCAGTTGTATAGCAATCTTTAAAGTTCTTTATGAGCTTGGACCTCAGGTCACTCAGTTCCCTATCCCACCAACAACTTGTACGCCACCTGAAATCTTTTTTCTAGAGACTAGACTGGTCTTCCAGATTGTCTTGGGACTCAATGGGTATTCTATTTCTACGAAGTCTATCGCTAACTACCTTGTCAGATAGATTCCAAGATGTTCGTTTGGTGTTTCTATGTGGAGGTCTAATCTCCCTCTGCCAGCCTATGTCAAAAAGAATCATTCGATGATCCGACAGGGAGATTCGTAGCGAAACTATCCATTTACAGATTACAACGTCAGGAGAATTTGTAGTTAGTGTAATGTTAAGAACTTCTTCCCACCCCTGCAGGTTTTTGAACCTGGGAAAGAGAAGGTAGGAGAGTTGTCCCTGTTGCATATGTTGAGATCGTTGGATATTATAAAATCAAAAATAGACTCACCTCGCTCATTTATTTCACTGCTTCCCCATATCGCGTGTCTGTGTTAGCGTTGCAGCCCAATAGAGCATCTTCTTTACTGGTAGTAGTGTTGCTTATAAGTCATTGGAACTCCTCGGGAAGCACTGGATGTTCATGCGCCATGTACGCACAAGCGATCGTGGGATTTTGACCGCTTTGTGATTCAATTTTGACTACTACGACATCGTAAGTACTGATATTTGATAGAAAGAAAGCATTAATAGTATTCCTTACAAGGATACAAACCCTCGGCTTACCTTCCCCATGTGTATAAAAGAGGTTGTAGTCCCTGGCGTGCAGACCCATAATCTTTGAGCGACATATCCTGGGTTGCTGTGTAAGGCAGATGTCGATGTCCTCCTCTCTGAGAAGGATTATGAGGTTGTCCGAGGCGAGTTTGGCATGCTCCAAGTTAATCTGCGCCACCCTCAGCATCTCCTTGTTTGCTGATTTGTGGCGCACTTTCAGGTAGCTCAGATGATAACGGGGCACCTTCCCCAGCCGGTTCAGCCAGCTTGAGCGCCTCTAGAAGCTTCTTGGCGTCATCAACTTCCTCTGGGTTGTCACCAAGTACACCGAGGCCGGAAACACATTCATTTTAGCCTCCCTGATACCCAGTCGAAGTTTATTTTCCCTCTGCTCCAGTGCCCCTAGGGACTCATTACAGATATGCAGAAAGACTGGCTGGCTATTGCGTTGATGCTCTTCTATCTTAATGACCGACCAGTCATCCATCGAGACACATGGATTTTGCAGCTTAAGCATTTGTAGCAAGTTTGTGTTGTAGCATTTGCTATTGAAATATGGCTGGAAATGGTTTTGCTGCTGAGATTCCTTCTTTCCAGTATATCCGATTTTGTGCGGTAATTGTAGAGTTTTCGTGGAGTATCAAGAATGTTCCTTGCAGTTGTATGCTTTGGTTGTCAATTTGAATGTCTCCGTTGTAGTTGTTAAGGAGCAATATGTTTGGTGTTAGTTCTTCTGCATGTTGGTTTTTCGTGGTTGTGCATTTTTATGGCGTGCTTCTGAGTAGATTTGGGATACAATGGGAGGCTGTGATATTTGCAATGTTCATACGTATAAAGTGCTATATTGTTGGGAGTTTTACCATCATTTCTCATTCCTAATATTTGATATGTACATGAAATAACATTCTCGGAATAAAGTGTTATACTAAAATTTCCTCTTTTTACAGTTTTGGTGAACATTTTTTGGCAGTTTTCTTTACTTCAATATATAGTAATCTTTCATTTGATGCAATTCTGACTTCACTAAATTCTAAAGCTGGTCATGTAAAAAAATTTTTGTTAGATTAATTTCAAAATTTGATAAAATAAAAGAATTTACAATGTTTGTTTATGCCCACTCTATCGAATAATCTATTTGAGTTAACTCATTTTTTATTATTTTCGACCTACGCTCTATGTTATTTAATATTTCCTTTTTTCGCAATTTCAATGGATATAACTGCATTTAGTAGAGTATTGGTCATTTTTGAAATTTCGTCTGGTTGGTTGGTTGGTTGAAGTGGTGGCTCATCCATCAGTCCAAATAGCGCTTACGCACCATTTTGTTACCACATCTTCGCTTCCAACTGTTCGTTAGGTTGTTTGTGTGGGCAGCACGGTTAAATCCATTTCGTGCTGTTTAGAAACCTTGGGAGGTTGCTGATGTTTATTTCCGCCAACTCCTCAATGTTATTGAAGAGGGGTTTACCTGGGGTGTTCATTCTCTGCTTCCAAAGGGCAGGGCATTTACAAAGGAAGTGGAAGACCGTTTCCTTTTCTTACATTTGGTTACAACTGTGACAGAAATCGTTGTGGGACATCCCCATTTTGGCCGCCTGTTCTCCGATGAGCCAGAAGCCAGTAATGACTGCCGTCAGACTAGAGACATCTTTTCGGTTCCTGTTTATCAGTGATGTTGATTCTATAGGATTGTATGTAAGACTTTTCCACCTACAATCCGCTGTTTGTAGATATTTTGTGTTGATAGCTCTTTTAGCTACACTCAGCGGAATGAACACCGGTTGTACAAGAGCCTCTTGCATGGCAGATCCGCTTCTTGCCAGATTGTCGGCTTTTTCGTGTCCTTCTATGTTCCGGTGTCCCGGAACCCAAATCAATGAAACGTTGTACCGTTCGCTGAGCGTATTGAGACCCATTCTACTTTGTTCCACTAGGAAGGAGGACATAACTGTTGAGTTCAATGACTGAATTGCAGCTTGGCTGTCCGATAGTATAGCTATGTTGAGCTTGAATCTGAAGTCTGCGGTTAGTATCCTACAAGCTTCCCCGATTGCAAACACTTCGCCTGGAATACGCTAGACAGGTTGGGGAGGAACACAGTCTTGTCCACTTTCAATCTCTCGGAATATATTCCTGCCCCTACACCGCAATCCATTTTGGAGCCGTCCGTGTAGATTGTGGTGTCGAATCTGTTTAACAGACATCCCTTAGTCCAATCCTTCTTTGAAGGAAAAACTACTGAGAAGTTTTTATTGAAATTCATCTTCGGGATGATGTAGTCTGCCCTGTAAGACGCATATTGCGTTTCCCTTGTTAGTATGCATCCATGTCCGTAGGTTCTCTCCTTCTGGTGACCCGCTTCCTTTAGCCTCACTGCAGTCCGTTTTCTTGATGTATAGATCAATGGGGAGCATATGTGTCAGAACGTTAAGAGCATCCGACTACCGCTCAGTGCTACAACATATTTGCCATCAGTAGAGCGTGTATGTGTTTCTCGAAAATGCATTTCAGCGAGATCATCATGATTTGATTGTTTACTAAATGGTCTGCATTCTTCCAGTTCTCAAAATTTCGTAAGTAGCTTATCCACGTTGATCGTGGCTGTGTATGATGTGATTGCGTCTTCCCTGGTCACAACGTCTACTTGACCAGAAAGTATCCACCCAAAAATGGAATTGATTGCAAACAAGTTTGGCTTTCCGATTTGATTTTTGCCATCGGTGATGATATTCCAAACAATATCCGCACCACGTAGCAAATCGATTGGTGCAATTTTAATGAAATTTGGATCTAATAATTTAAGAGATGAGATTTTCTTCCACGGTATATTACAAATGCTATGCTTTGGAATGTCTGCCGTAATACGTTGGAGTATGTACGCACAAACCCAATCGTTGGAATTGTTGAGTTGAGTTGAGAGCTGATGACCAAATGCATACCCTTCGTCATACCCGCCTCTGAAGATGAAATACCTTTAATGTGAAGTCTCGCCTTTGACTACGCTACCCCAAGGCGCTGAACACAGGTCTCTGAGATAAATGATACTTGTGAGCTGGTGTCAATCAAAGCACGTAATTTATGAATCTGCCCAGAAGCGTCTTTCACCACCACCATTGCCGTAGGAAGTACTACCTGCATGCTGTGAACGCGTACATCTGAAGTGTTCTGCAACGACTTATCAATACCATTTGCATGAGGAGTGCTTTTACCTAATTATGTATCAATTCTTGTTTATCAGTTGACTCATGGAGAAGTGTATGATGTTTCGCTTGGCATATGCGACAGCTGAAGTTTGATTTACAGTCTTTAACTCGATGACCTACTTTGAGGCAGTAGAAACAAATAGACTTTGATTTTATTTGCTTTCTACGATCTGATATAGATGGTGTAATGAAGTCTGTGCACTTTGCGATATTATGTTACTTATTACAAAATGCTCATAATGAACCAGATGTTGTTGCTGTAACATGTGTACGTATCGATGTATTACGCATTGTTGCGCTTGCTATGTGTAACTCATTTGACTCCAAGTGAATAAAACGAGCGTTAAGAAACTTCAAAAATTCTTCAGTTGTAATATTTGTTCGACGCGTTTCTGTATCCAATTTGTTAAGAAGAATAAAGATCAACCATGGGTCACGTTCTTTGATGTTTATGGCAGATATCCCTCGCAAGCATTCGTCTGCCCCGTCAATAATTTTGCGTAAAATTTTAGGATTCGTTGTTGTTGTGGTTGGCAGTTTCATAAAACCTTTGATGAACGATCTTGCTACCAAATGTGGCCTATCATACCGTTATATATATATATATATATATATATATATATATATATATATATATATATTATATATATATATATATTATATATATATATTATATATATATATATTATATATATATATATATATATATATATATATATATTATATATATATATATATATATATATATATATATATATAAGGGCCTAGTCTAGCTTCTCTTCCATTATTGTGCGTGTTAAATTTTGGACAGTATTAGAAGGTACCTATTTATTTTAGCCGGTTCTGAACGGCAGAACCCTTGTGACATCACTTTTTTCTGAACTTTGTCACAGAGTTCTTTTAGAAGCTTTTTCATGGCAAGTTGTTACTGTCGGAAGGATTTCCAATTGCTTGCCGACAGGTGGGTACCGTTCGAAAGAAAATTTTTTTCGATATTAAATGTTGTGGCGTTTGCTGTCTACTCGCTGTTTCTTGCTTCTGCCGCAGATGTGTTGTTATAGCCTAGACAGACGGCAGCCTAATTCCGGATTACCGGCGCACTTAATCCGAATAAAATAATAACCTGACAGACGGCAGTATTGCGGATTAACTAAACAGCTGATTGCTGTTTTATTAGGTCTGTCCACTTACATTACTATCGCCATCAATTTCTGTCGTCTATCACTCTCGATATGAGAAAATCTACAAGAAGTACGTGAACTGAAAACTATCAGAAACTTGTAAATTGATATTCACCGTTCGTAATTGACAGCTGGATTTATTTTTTCGCCAACACTTTTCATGTTGAAAACTGTTAACAATTGTTGAAAGTTTTTTGTTAGCGAACATACCTAATATTTTGTAAAATGGATGGAGAAAAATTCACAATAGACAATTTTCAGCAGTGTTGCCATAGCAAATTGCCCTAATCCTCTTTTATTTTAAGAATTAACTCCTAGAGTTTATGCGGATTAGCTGCAGTTAATGCCCGAGTTAATTCGAATTAACTCGGTAATCCGGAATTAGGCTGCCGTCTGTCTAGGCTATTATATGCGAGAGAGCTTGTATGTACTTCTCTTCATACTGTGCGAATGATGACACTGCACCTTCATCTTCTCTAGCCGCTTCGAGGTCGCTTATTTAATCTTCGATCAAATTCAATTGTTCCCATGCATGATTTCTGATAGGGTGCTATGAAAGCGTTCGACTTGGGCGAACGCTTTCATAGCACCAATTAGGAATGAGTATTTCGATTCCTAATTGATCTTCCAAAAGGTGTATTATTAGTGCTGCTCCTAATAACTTTTCATTATCAATGACAATTTTTTCTGGAATTCCGAAAAACATCAAGAGTCTCCTAAGCGGTTTTTTTATATGCTGGGTTGATCTTGATCTCACTAGTTTGGCTTGTCGGTATTTTGAAAATTTATATACGGCTATAAGGATAATTCTATTATTCGTGTAATGAATACCAAGATGTACAATTTGTTCTGCGTATTGCGGAATAGCTGTTGGTTGCAAGAGAGGTTTTGCAGAGTGACGTTCATATTTTTCTGTTTTGCTAATTTGCATTGTGTTACTATTACTACTATTTTGGCTTGCATTTTCGAAAAATAAAATGTACGCAAAAACTGTAATTTATTTTCAAGATTTTATTTGAGGTGGTCTTGAAAACGCATCACCGACCACATATGATTATCCGCGTTTATATTGTAAAACGTAATTATATTCTTCCAGAATTGCTTTCCAGCGTTTTATTTTATTATTATTATTTTTTTTTTGTTACGCAATGCGTAAGTTGAAGGGTGGTGTCAGTAAAAAATTTTAATTTTCGCTGATTTCTTCAAGTGTTAAGTGCCCATATAATTGCGGGCATGACTTTATCGTTCGTTACATAATGTTATTATTTGTTACTAACTGTCCTTGAGATGAATATTAGGTTTGTCGTGTTGGGCTATGGCTGCTCCGATGGCATAACAAAGCTGTTTTACTTTTCGAAAGTTTCAAGCGCTTTATTGTTTAAGGATATTTTAATTTTTTTTAAATATTTTTGGACACACGTCCTCCCTCCCCTGTTAAATATACGGTAACACAAAAACATGTTATTGAACGTCAAGTAGTTAATATTGCCGACAAAATGAACGAGCGGAACTACCTGTGTATTTCTATCATGACACAAATGTAAGAATGACAGAAAAAAAGATTGCGCACATCAAGGAGGATTTTTCTAGATATAACGTTGGTGAATAAATTGAAAAGAAAAATGTAAACAATGCAGAATAATGAATGAATCATGCAAGTCTTGGAAGTACTGTAATAGCCTAGACAGACGAATTCGAATTAACTCGGGCATTAACTGCAGCTAATCCGCATAAACTCTATGAGTTAATTCTCAAAATAAAAGAGGATTAGGGCAATTTGTTATGGTAACACTGCTGAAAATTGTCTGTTGTGAATTTTTCTCCATCCATTTTACAAAATATTATGTATGTTCGCTAACAAAAAACTTTCAACAACTGTTAACAGTTTTCAACATGAAAAGTGTTGGCGAACAAATAAATTCAGCTGTCAATTACGAACGGTGAATGTCAATTTACAAGTTTCTGATAGTTTTCAGTTCACGTACTTCTTGTAGATTTTCTCATATCGGGAGTGATAGACGACAGAAATTGATAGTGATAGTAATGTAAATGAGCAGACCTAATAAAACAGCAATCAGCCGTGACATTCTGTCAAATTAACTAAGAACCGATTAGCGGTAAAAGACGAGCGCAAGCTTAGTATGCTGTCATCTGTATATTAACTTCTCTTATTTGATTTTCAACTATCTTCCTCTCTCTCTCTCTTTCTCTCTCTTTCTCTCTCTTACACTATATCTGTCTCCCAAATCAACACTATACAACTGATTGAAAGAAATTTGATCAATTAGCGTTCAACATTGTGGTGGTGTCAAAGTCAATTGCACATAATTTACAAAAATCAGTATTTGCAAATGTTGAATAGAGCAGTTTGAAGTTAAAAATTGAAATCTTGAAAAATCTATAAGCCATACATTTTTCATTTATACTTAGAATGGATGAGAATTAAATGCTTTGAAACATGTATTAAGTACGACTTTATATGTCTAATAGTTTGGTCAATACATGAAAATTAGTTACTTTACTAATCTTACTAAACGCTTTTCTGAAACAATATTTAGACAAATTTACAATTAGGCCCTTTTTCTTATGACAAATTTGAACAAATACAGGAAAAACACACAGTATGAAATAAATTTTAGAAAAATAATTTTGAGAAGGGTCTTATTTACAAGTAAGCCTCTAAAAAATGATCATGGAAAACTTGCCTACATTTTTGGAATTTGGACGTTATTCAAGAAATTCAAACATATGAAAAGCACAATTTAATTTGCAATAAGCCGTTTTAAAAAATGTCTACATCGAACTGCACTTTTAAGTATTCCACAAAATCTGTAATAATTGTAAAGGTGAATCCTAAGCATAACTCAAAACAGAGTTAAAACCAGGAACCGTAATCATTATGGGTTCTATCGAAAAAATTTATAATTATTCAATATTTTAGGATTTTAAAATTTGCGATCAATAATAATTTTACATTTCTGAGTTTTATGATTTTGTTCAGAAATAAAAATTATATATCAAGTTATATTTTTTTGATAAAAAATAGAGCTAAGTTTTTGAGTGTTATTATTTCGGTCTGAAATAATGATTATAATCATTATATATATTATATTATAATCATGATAATAATCATTATTTTATGAGGATTACTTTTTTTTATCAGAAATAATAATCATTTTTTGAGTTTTATTTTTTTGGATCAGAAATAATCAATAATTGTTGAGTTTTATTTTAGAGTTATATTTTTTTTTTGCAGATGGAAAAACTCAAAACGCTACACCGCATTTTTTAAAATAAAATGTTTTCCAAATTATCGGGTAACAAATTTCACCCTAAGTCACTTAAAACTAGTTTTAACGCTGAAAATGAGCCAAATCAATCAGCTTTGGTGCATAGACAATATGAGTATGTTAATGTATATTTATGCAGCAATTAAAAGTACTCAAAAATCATATGCATCTAATGCTGACCAGCTAAACTCTTTACAAATTTCATATTCCACAAACCAATTAAGCCCCTTATTGCAATTTACAACTGAGTTGTTAGTTGAGCTGTAGTTGTCAAATCCGTATTATGGTTCACAAACTCAACTCAACTTTTCTCTTAGTGTACTTCGTTAAGTTTTTACATCTATCTATTATCTATTATTATTTTACATCTATAAAGGAATGTAAGTATTTATGATGAAATACCTAAAACATACGAGTATAATTAATATTCATTTTGAAAAATTATTCCAGAAAATATCAAAGAAGCAACAAATTGAACGCCTTGTCGACTTGGTGGAAAAACAATCCGATATTGGAAGAGGCAAGGGCCAATACGGGTCGAGTCGCCAAGACACCAAAGAGACTTGGGAGCGATTCGCCAATGAATTGAATAGTCTTGGACCGCTATCAAGAACAGGTCCAGAGTGGCAACGGGTAAGTTGTTATTAACAAAACGAAAAACTTAAAATTATTATGCTTTTTCTAGGCGTGGATTCACTACAAGGCGAGCTTAAAGCGAAAGTTAGCGAAAAATAAGGAGAAGTTCCTGGCGACCGGTGGGGGTCATTCCCAAGAAGTCAGTTTAACTGCAATAAAGGAAAGAGTGTGTGCTTTGTCAACTTGTCAATAAATCCTGCTGGACTGGCGTTTGGTTTAACTAGTAACTTCACCAAAGAAAGCATTAGTCAGCTAATGAACCGCCTACAGTTAGTGAAGCTGCAACACGCACGCCCAATCCCACAAGACTGAAGGCGGGAGACACAAGAATGCTTGAAGAGCAAGCAAAAACTCAAGGATAAATTTTGCAAATTTAAAAAAATATTGAAAGCAATCAATATAAGCAATATAAATCAAAAAACAAAAATTGAAATTATTGGAAAAGCGAGAAGCGAAGACGAAGCTAAAGCGACTTTAGAAATGATTTTCAGTGCAAATATTATTTTTAGTTGTGCAATTCCATACTCACGGAAAATATCTTTTTTTTTTTTTTTGTATTTTAGGTTTATATTATATTCTATATATATGTATGTATATACTTAAGCAAATGAATTGATATCTTCATTTTCTTAGCAAAATTATAACTCAACTTAGTCTAGTTGTGTCTAGAATTAGGATGTGGATTATTGGTCAGCAAGAGACTACGACATCTTGTCTCACATTTCACGCCTGTGAACTAGCGGCTGGCCACAATCCCCATCAAGGCAAAATTCTTCAACATCAGCCTAATATGTGCCAAGGAGAGCTTCTTTCAGCGACTCGAAGATACATATGACCGCTGCCTTCGCCACGATATCAAAATCGTGCTTGGCGACTTTAATGCCAGGGTGGGCAAGGAAGGTACCTTTGGTCCAACTGTCGGAAAATTAAGCCTCCACCAGAACACCTCCGATCGGAATGAGGCTGATCGAATTCGCCGCATGCCTGATGATTGGAGACTCAGGGTTCTCCGTCCCGTACATAAAAAAGGAGACCCCACAATTTGCACCAACTACCGTGGAATAAGTCTCCTGAACAACGCATACAAGGTTCTATCGAGCGTACTGTGTGAAAGGTTGAAGCCTATGCTCAGCAACCTGATTGGACCTTATCACTGTGGCTTCAGAACTGGTAAATCCACCATCGACCAGATTTTCACCCTGCGCCAAATCCTGGAGAAGACCCAAGAAAAACATCGACACACACCTCCTATTTGTTGATATAAAGCCGCTTTCGACAGTCCGGTAGGGGATTACCTCTACGCAACAATGTCTGAGTTCGGTATTCCTGCAAAGCTCATTCGACTTTGTAGAATGACACTGCATAACTCCCGTTGTGCAGTGAAAATTGGGAAGGACCTCTCCGCACCGTTTAGTACTGAACGGGGTTTAAGACAAGGTGAATCGTTATCGTGCGAGTTCTTCAATCTTATTATGGAGAAAATAACAGGAGCTGCTGATCTACGACATAATGGCACTATCTTCTACAAAAGTGTCATGCTGTTAGCATATGCCGACGATATTGACATAAATCGGCATGAACACGCGATCAGTCAGTGCAGCATTCTCAGAGTTGGAAAGAGAGTCCCGTCTGATAGGTCTTACGGTGAACGAGGGCAAGACGAAGTATCTAGTGTCAACAAACAAAGAGTCCCGGTATCTTGGACAGCACGTCACTGTTGACAACTACGCTTTTGAAGTAGTAAGGGACTTTGTCTATCTTGGAACCAGCATTAACAAATGTAATGACGTCAGCCTGGAGATCATGCGTAAGATAACTCTTGTTAACAGTTGTTACTTTGGACTGAGTAAGCAATTGAGAAGTCGAGCCCTCTCTCGAAGAACGAAAACTATACTCTACAAGTCTCTCATCATGCCTGTCCTAACATATGGCGCTGAAGCCTGGACAATTTCCACCTCGGATGAGCGAATGCTTGGAGTTTTCGAGAGAAAAGTCCTACGTAAGATCCTTGGACCTATTTGCGTTGGTGGCGAGTACCGAATAAGGTACAACCATGAGCTGTATGAGCTGTATGCCTATATTGACATAGTAAAGCGTATCAAAATCCAGGGGCTGCGCTGGCTAGGTCATGTTGAGCGAATGGAAGAACACGCTCCAGCTAAGAAGGTATTATATTCAGAACCCGCTGGAGGACGACGAAGAAGAGGAAGACCAAACCTCCGGTGGAAAGACCAAGTACTGGAGAACCAGACGGTGCTTGGAATTTCTAACTGGCTTCAGCTAGCGAAGAACAGAGATGGCTAGCAAAGCATGTTATTTTTGGCATAAATCGATATTCGGTTGTTATGGCCACATAAGTAAGTAAATTAGTCTAGTTGTAAACCGTGATAGAGGCATTAACTAATATAAGGTTGACAACAACTTAACGAAGACAACTGAAATGCATTGTGATTCATAATGCAAAAAATTAGTTGAGTTGAGTTGTTACATTTACAACTCAACTTAGTCTAGTTGTGAACCGTAATAGAAGCATAAATTTCGCTTATTTCAAACGAAGAAATAACATAAGCATTTGCACATAGAAATGTTTTTTTTTATTTGCAAAGGGAGAATCTTCATAAGATACCGTCTTTCATAGACGATGTGCCTGATTCGTACTGCCCGCTAAAGATACACCTGATTCAGAATCACGCCCAGGCAGTATTATCTTACTGTGCTGGGCTTGCAAAGCAGTACTCCTACGTGCTAAACCCTTAACTCCGCCTGCAGCTTATTTTTTTAAGCCTTGCGTGACCGCCGATAAGCATTACATTACATTAGTGAATTGGCTATTCACGCACACCTTTCTGGCCTATTGGAGAGCAATTGCGGACCACACTTTCACTCTATTCCACATGAGTTTCGATTTCGTCACGTTGTTTTCTGGCATCAGCCGATTTTTTACCAGCTCCTCTAGCGCTGCTCTCTCAGCTGCATATTTCGGGCAGGAAAAGAAAATATGCTGCACATTTTCACCGCCACTACCGCAGAAGGAACAATCTGTCCTATCATCGTGACCATATTTGTAGAGATATTCTCTGAAACAGCCATACCCCGTCAAAAATTGCGTCAAATAGAAGTCGGTCTCACCGTGCTTCCTCTCAACCCACTCCTGCACGTTTCGGATTAGTCTGCCTTTCTTCCTTGCGTTCTTCGCCCGTTAATCGCCTGCCGGCAATTCTGGATTTATCGAAAACTCTTAAGTTCTATGGCCATTATGTCTGGTGGCATGATGCTCGCTATGACCCCAACTGCGTGCAAGACCGTGCGGAAGCACTGGCAACTCTGATCGCACTTAACCGAAACACCGACTTTGCTTTTTTGTCATATGTTTTAAGCTGCAACGCTGGCTTCCAGATGGGAACCGGGTAGATTAGTGTAGACTGAATCACTTTAGCCAGTAGTGCTCGCATGTTCTGGCTTGGTCCGCTAATGCTGGCCATTATTCTTGTTATCGCTGCCGTTACGCGCGCCGCTTTCTCACAGGATTTGTCGATGGGCGTTTTATAGCTGAGCCTTGCATCTATCATCAGGCCCAAGTACTTCAGCGATTGCTGCGTCGTGATGCTATACTCATCGATGTTAAGTGTAGCATTCTCTACCTTCTTCCTCGGTTTTTTGTCCTGCTAATTGAAGCTTTGTTGTGGTGAGCCAATTCTTGATTTTTAACGCAGTGTAATTACATAGGCTTTCAATTTGATGAACGGCCTTCCTTCGCCACTACTGTTACTGCGATATCGTCGACATATCCGATGATCGTTACCTTCCTTGGGAGTGGGAGGCGCAGAAATCCATCATACAGTACGTTCCACAGCAGTGGGCTCAGTACAGAGCCCTGTGGCACTGCACCCTTCACTACATACTTTTTGAGTCCTTGATCGGTGTCGTATGTAGCAGCCTATCTGATAGGTAGTTTGAAACAGCCTTCGGCAAAGGCGCTTAAAAGCATTTTTAACGCCGAATGTGACCACAGCGCAGTATCCTTTCGCGCCGTACATCCATCTGGTTCCTTCTATTCCCTTGCTTGCGACATCTCTGAGTTTGTTGATTGCGTCAAATGTTGACCTGTGTCTCCGAAATCCATATTGGTAATCGCAAGACCTGGTAATACTTCCTTCAAGTGCTGTTCCAAACGTATATAAATTAGTCGCTCAAGTATCTTTCCCATCGTATCCAACATGCAAAGCGGTCGGTACGAGCTTGATTCTCAGCCCTGCTTGTTTGGTTTCTACAATAGCACCAAATGCTACTTCTTCCAAATCTTCAGGAAGACACCTTCACGCAGGCATCGAGTAAACAATTCTGTGACGAGCTTGTATTATGTTTGATGGCAACTTTTAGGGACTTGTTAGGAATGCTGTCCAGGTCTGGTGCCTTAGAATTGCCAAACCTTTCCGCCGCTTGGATCACCTCCGCGTCAGTGACTAATGGTGTGCACATTTCGACGTTTTTCAGCAGTGTGGGGCAGGTTGGGGCTTGCCTTTTATAACTTTTAAATTTTTTCATCACCACCCAGTACGCCATGGATTTTCGTCGACCTTATCGCAAAGCTCTTTGAAGCAGCAGGATTTACTCTTTTTTATTGACTTTTTGAGGTCACTTCGGCTTTTTTTAAAGCACTGGCGCAGCCTCGTGTACTTGTCCGATCCCTGGTTCCTTTGGCAAAGTCGCCTCGCTTTGTGACACTCGCTTCTTAAAGTGTTAATTTTTTTATTCCACCAATATGTAGGCTTTCTGTGTACGCTCTGTTATTTTCCTACACATAGCGGCATCGCAAGCTGTACTGATGTGATTCACTAACATCTCCGCCTGCTATTCATTGTTTCCGCGATGGCCAGATTCCAGCAATTTACTTGAAGAGTTCCTCATCAAGAGTTTCGACCTTCCAACCTCTAGACTGTACCTTCTTGGTAAGCGCACCCCTTGGGCTCTGCGCATGGTTTCCGATGCGTATATAGGTCAGACACCTCTCTGCTTGCTGTTCAAACCAATGAACTGCTAACGAACGTAATATCAAAGACCGAGCCACGGCCGTTCTTTTCGATTGTGTTCCTGTTTCCAGAGTTTAGCAGCACCGCGTCCAGCAACGAAAATGCCTTGAGCAAGGCATCTCCCCGTCTGTTGGTATATACGCTACCCCATTCCATCGCCCAAGCAATAAAATCACCTGCCACCACGTTCATTGTGGTAGTCAAGGCTTTTTGCATCAGTCCGTCCAGAATTTTTTCAAATTCGCCTTGCGGTACGCTCGGTGGGATATAGCAGCTATAGAAGTTGATTCTACAGATCTTCGCCCTCGTGTAGTAGGCTTTGCCTTATAGCGGCTTGTCTTGGAACGCATTTCCTCCACAGGCCCATATGGCGGCTTTATTCGTTACGTCAGAGATCCATGTTACCGCGCCACTGTTTTTGTATGACACGCAGATTATTGCTACGTCCACTTTCTTATCAAACACCGTTCTTGCGCAGCCTCTCAATGGTTGAGGTTTAGCTGAATTATTCTCATTTTTTTACCTTTTTGCACGCTTCTTGGTATAGGAGACAAATTCTCCCTTCGCTTATTTTTGCAACCGTTACAGGACGTTTTTTGTCGCATGCCTTCACGAAGTGTCCCTTTTCTCCACAATTGAGACAACACTGACTTCTATCGTTCGATTTGCTGCACGATCCCCCCAAATGTTCGTATTCTAGACACCTGTAGCACTTTTCCAAATTCGGCTTCTCTCTTATCCTGCACACTACCCAGCCTATCTTTATCTTCCGTGCATCTAGCAGCAGCCTTGCCTCCAGCGCGAGAACACTTATCATCGCTGTTTGTGGTTTAGCTCCTGCAAATAGCCTCCACAATGTCTTCTTTGGTGGTGATCTCGTCAAGATCACGGATCTCCACCATTACCTCGTGTGTTAGCGCTCTAATTTGCGCCTTGGTACGTAGCACTTTGCTTATCTCCTTCTTAAAAGCACCTATGCCTTCCATTTGCGCCTCTTTTCGCCTTTGGCCATCTTCCTGATCTGCGATACATTCTCGCCGAGTTTCTGCAGTGCATCTTCTTTTTTGACCGCTCTTAGGATGTCGCTGTAAAAACATATCCCCGGTTCTCGCTATGACTATAGCCGTGTAGATACCTTGTACGATGCCTTCTTGTTATTTTGCTGCAGTCTTGTTGCTTTACGTTTGACCGGAGACCAGCCAACTTCTTTTTCCGCTTCATTTTCTTTGCTTTTGATGGGGTTATCACTTTTTGCCTCCTTGCTTGGGTTCGCTGTTGGTTTTCTTGGCATCTCTTCATGAAACGTTTTGTTCTTCTTAGGTGGTATCCTTCTGCTCAGTTGTTTTTCTTCGCGGGGCCTTTTCGCGTCGTTTCTGCAGTCGCAGGCATGAGGAGGACATTCGGTCTAGTTTCTTTTGTAACTATGTGCTCCGCCTGAGCATTTGCAAGCAGCATTACAATAGTATTGAGAAGATCTCTCATACTATTGTTGATGGAGCGCTGTGGTACACGCATCATTTGAGCTTACTCCTTGATTGTATCACCACGCTCCGACATGTAGTCTCCACGCAACGCTTTCCCTAAATGTATGCTATCTTACAAATCAGGTGGCGATAATTTCGTTCGTATGGAATTTTCTGCACTGCTCACTCTTGCAGGCGACCGGGCCAATCAGTTGGTTTCCGCACCTTTGTTGCCATTGGGTGTTTTATTTTTCTCAACGGTTAGGTTCACCGCATGTGGCGTTTTGAGTTTTTCGATCTACAAAAAAAGTCGAAAATTAATTTTTAATTTTGAAAGATAAAATAACGTTCAAAAAGTAATGATTATTTCTGATAAAAAAAATAAAACTTATTAAATAATGATTACTTTTTATAAAAAAATTAACAATTCACAAAATAATCATTATTTCAAACCGAAAAAATAACACTCGCAAACCGAGCTTTATTTTTTATCACAAAAATATAACTTGATATATCATAATTTTTTTCTGAGCGATTAATAAAAATCGAAAGATAATAATTAATTATAATTTTAATAGATATTGCTCAAATATTTTTAAATCGTAACAGATTCATAGAGGTCATTAAAAATATATACACGTAAATACTCAAAACAATTCTCTGCTGTTTGGAAGCTTCGATATTTCAAAATAACCATTATTTTCGGTCCCTGGTTAAAAAAAATGTATGTCTTCTTTCATTGAGTGCATAAATTACTTTCTATAATATACGCGCTCTCATTCTCTCCGACTTTCTAATTAATGAACAACAACAACATATAATAATTAATTTTCAAACTGAAATTGTATCTGTCATACCTCATATGAAATACATGAATTTCTATTCTATAATTTCTGATGACAAATGCATTTTTCAAATAAAAGATAAGACCAAATAAAAAGAATTGTCCAACAGATGTGATATACATTTCTATGAATCGCTGAATTTGTATTCAAAGTTGATTTGATTGTTATATAAAAGTGACTTTATTTTAATAAATTTTACTCATATCACCTCCGAAGTTTCCTTATTGCGATAATATGTATGTCCGACCCCCATTAATTTTTATTATTTTTACTATCCACTTCTATCGCACATTGTGCGATAAAATACCATATATTTTGCAATTCAACTTTTTTCTGAACATCGTTACTCCCTATCGTCATTTCTAAAGTTGGCACTTCCACAAAATGAATTTAAAAGCACATAAAAATCGACAAATAATAATAGACTTGTAAAAATATGTGTGTAAAATATATGACTGACCTTCATTAATTCTTTTACCCCGACATTTCTCTCAAATATACTTACCCTCTGTATCCATCTACTAGAAAAGCTTCCGGAGAATTACATAAATTTTGTGGAGGAATCTCCCAAAGGGGTGGAGATAGGAGACAATTGTGGCGATTTTGTAGGTATGTTCAGGAAAATGTTTAGGAGAAACACATTTTACTCTTCTAGGTACGATTCTGGGTATTTCTGTCTGAATTGAATTAATTTTCATAAATTAATTTTAAGGTTAGCAATGATATGCTCCTCGACCAAATCAAATTCAACGGCGCCAAATACGTAGTGTTTATTTCGTTTGCTAAACTATAACTTTTTTGTTTTTCGTGAATCATTAGAAGTACTTAGTAATAAAAGAAATATCAAAATTTAATACGAAAATATGAATTTTCAAGAAATTACAATAAGCAGAACGTCTAGTTATCAAGGGGGAAGTCAACGCGTATTTTACAATAAATAAAATTGGTGCTGGAGATCTTAACGTGAACGGTGTTCCTGGTTTAGGAAGGCCATGGGATTTTGAAAACATCGAACGAATAGTTCATTCATCGTCTAAAGAATCTAGAATTCATAGGCAAGTTCTATATTTAATTGGCTCACAAGCTCAAATAAGAATGTCATATCAACCAATGAGATCGAGGGATTAATTTATTATCTCAGGAAGCTAGGAATCAGAAAGGTCTACATTCGTGTTGCTCAAGAGGCCAAAGAAGAACATATCAACCACATCAACATTTGCAGGAACATATCTCAAATGCAACAAAACTCACTGTGAATGACGATAAAAAATAGGTTCCCTTCAACAATATTCAACGTAAGCGATCATGGGTGAGTAGTAAGCATGTTGCTTCAACGATATCCACCACAGAGCCAGGCGATTGCTTCGGAGGTGTATTGTCAGCAAGTGGATAATTTGAATGTAGCCCTTGTAGTAGAACAGCCAGAGCTCATCAACATCATTACAGATATTTAAAAAAAAACCCATTCGGCTTACCTCGTGTTACTAAACCTACAGTCAGAATTAAGACCCTTTTTAAATTTTGTCAATTTGTCAAACGAATTTTTAAATTTTGCGTTTTGAAATTAATTTGGATTCAAAACCAAAACCTGCAAACTAAACATAAAATGCCTAAACTGATTTCTATACTCAGAGAAATTTATTTGTTGTTATTTTTGACAGAAATCAGACATTACTTTTTAATGGTTCGCAATGCATGTATGATAAAATAAATTTCTTTTCTAACTTGATGGAGTATGTAGGCAAGTCACTTGAGGCATTACGATTTTTATTTTATTCATTATTTTTATTTTTGTTAATAAATAAAATCGGTAGTTTTTGCTACAACGACTTATAAAAAATATTGCACAATAAATAATATAAATGCTTTTTAATTTCATTAAAATTTATTTTTTTTAATGGATGCAACAGCAACATTGCAACACAATGACCAGATGGTGTCTACACGAAATTATGGTTACATATCATGTAGTCTGCCAATGGTGCGCAATGAATGTGGCAACAATAAAATTAAAATACACCCATGCACCCAAATACAACAATATAACCATGCCTCGCTATACGGTCGTCCTTTATACGGCATTTCTATATAACGGCCCTTTTAATTATAGCACTTTTTCGATGGGTGGGTGCCGTAGCTCAGTGGTTAGTGTGTTCGCCTTCTGATCTGTAGGTCGTGGTTCAATACCCGGCTGATGCATAACAAATTTTATATAGAAAATATTTTTCTTTCGAATGGTACTCACCTGTCGGCAAGCAATTGGCAATTCTTCCGACAGTAACAACTTGCCATGAAAAAGCTTCTAAAAAGAACTCTGTGACAAAGCTCAGAAAAAGTGATGTCACAAGTGTTCTGCCGTTCGGAACCGGCTAAAATAAGTAGGTCCATTCTAATACTGTCCAAAATTTAAGACGCACAACAGTAATAGAAGAGAAGCTCGGCCAATGAGCCCTTTGGGGCTTTAAGTGCCACATATTATTAATTACTTTTTCGATGTACGGTTTCTACAATGTTTCGTTAATATGGAAAATATATTATTCATTTTACAGTGAACTTACGGTGCGTATCATAGCGTATAGCGTATAGCGAGGTATCAGCGTAAGTATTTTCAAAAAATAAACGACTCATAAAAATTTTTACAAATTGATATTTATTTTTATTAATTTTGAACGAATAAACTGCAAGAAATCAAGCAAAATCAGAGACTTTAGATTCATAAAGATATCCCACTGTTAATAGACAGCGTTTTAACAGCAAATCTGGCGAAGAAACAATGGGCCCCTTTGCACTCAAAACGAAAAAATGTTTTGAAGACACTGGAAGTTGAGCTTGAGCATTTTCATACGTAAACGAACCGCAGCTCTCACAATCAGTTTGCATGTATGAATGCGACGATCAAGATTGAAATTCTATGTGATAATCATTTTTACGCAGAGATATGCAAAATATATCATATGTAATATTTGAATAAAGCTGTTCTCAAAAAACGTATTTATATCCAAATTTTATTCAAATTAAATTTAAATCTTCCTGTCGAAAGATTGGGTGCTTTTTTTTACTCATATTTCATACTCATAATGTGCGGGGTCAACATTTATTTTAGACCAACGTTATGTTGGAATAATATACAACCTTACGATCTATGTTGGTTGTAGGTTTTGCGATACGTCACGGTCGCTATACAAATTCGACTCACCTTATCACACATGTGTGATTTTGTTTTGTATATCAAAGCCAAATAGAAAATCAGAAATTCTGTGATTCTTCGTCTTCCTGCAAGAAACGAAAGCGAAAGTAACAACAAGAACGCATGCGTAGATGTGTGTGTGTGTATGGCAATGCTTTGGTAATCAACAAAAGACGAGCAATTTGATATTGGGCGTGTCTTTCTCTTGATTTGGGTGCCTGCAGAGTAAGCACAAATTGACAAAATCTTCAAAAATTGCTCAACTGAATTCCATGCAATGCTGCGTTGTAGATTAAATGTGTTCCTATCATATTATGCCAGGCATGTCGTATATATTGTTACGTTTAATTCTAATTGAATCAAACTTGTTCGATCACTGCATTCGGTTAATAATAATTGCAACACTTATTTTGTACAACTATATACAGCAACAATTTATTTAATCAACTATTTACAATAACGCTTTAATATACTTGCGACTTTTGCCTCTGATACTGTACCAATGTTTGCGCGATCACTTTCGGGATTTGATTGACTTCATTTGTCAACAACTGGCACTATTTATACTCTGTGGCAACACTACAGAATCTTTTTTTCTCGTTGGCCAATATTCGTGTCACTCACAGTAGTGTCATTCACAATAGTGATGAGTAACCAACCATCGATTCTCGTTACACTACCCTCCCCTTAACCTTGTTCGCCCCGAACAAGATTTATATTTCCCCAGATATGACGCAAGTCGCTCCAAGTTCACTACTTTAAACTTTGGTCTTTCATTCCAGGCACGTTGAATAAGACACACTACGTCATTTATCTTTGCTATAATCTCATATGGTCCTTCCCAATGAGTCTAGTTTAGGGTACAGGCCTTTCTTTCGTTGTGGATTATGAAGCATTACAAGCTCTCCTTCATAGAACCCTTTTTAATTTGTTTTCAAGTCATACCTGGCCTTCATCTTATCGCTTATCACCTGCGACGCTAATACTGGTGCTGTCAGAGTCTTTCTTTCATCTGTTCGAATGCTTTCTGTTGTTCCTCGCCGCATACAAATGGTTTGTTCTTTCTTGTTAACTCATGCAGAATGCTGGCGATGTTTGCAAATCCAGAAACAAATCGTCTATAGTAGGTACATAAGCCTAGTAAGCATCTCAACTCGTGAAGATTCGACGGATTAGGCCATTCTTGTACTGCTGCTACTTTCTCCTCGTCGGTATGTACCCCTTCTGTTGTTACTTTATGACCAAGATTAATGGCTTCATCTCTTTTGGTCAATGGAACTCGTCGTGGTGCTTGACGAATTGGTCTAGAATCACCGGTGTCAATGTGATATTTCACAATGGCTGTTCGTCCTCCAGTTTTTCCATTTGAAGAAAAGATTGAACAGTACTTCTCCAATGGTTGAAAAACCTCTTCCTTTTGTTGTTTGGTAAGCCCACATGCCTATTCTTTCATCTGTGCTTTTAATTCCGCTCTAACAATTCCTGATCTTCCACTTTTTATCGACGAACACTTTTCGCAGTTTACTACGGCAGTAACTTCCTGGCAATGACCAATCACTATTCCTATTTCACAACTGTAGATGTATTAGTTGGATTTAATATTCGCACCGGTACCATTCCATTTTCTTTAGGTTCCACTAACGTCCTAACAAGTAAGATTTTTTTATTCGTTGTTTCTTTATCCGATACTCGTTACAATATATTTCTTTCGTACGTAGTAAAAACGAATGAAGCTGAGAGCGAAGGAAAGAGTGCAGAAAACGGTGGTTGATTCTGTCATAGACATTCAATAGACTACATTATAAGCATGAAATATAAGTATAAAAAGCACCCAATCTTTCAATAGGCAGATTCAAATTTAATTTGAATAAAATTTGGATATAAATACATTTTTTGAGAACAGATTTATTCAAATATTAGATATGATGTATTTCGCATATCTATACGTAAAAGTAATTTATAATTATTTATTTAATTTTTAATTTCAATCTCGATCGTCGCATTCATACATGCGTACATATGAATGTATATATATATGGGACAATGCCGACTCAAATTGATTGTGAGAGCTGCGGTTCATTTACGTATGAAAAAGCTCAATCTCAACTGTTTCCAGTGTATTCAAAACATTTTTTCGTTTTTAGTGAAAAGGGACTCATTGTTAAAACGCTGTCTAACGTTCATATACATAAACAATAATAATATAATTATAATGTAGATGATAAAATAAAATATTTATTTAAACTTAACGAAAACTTACAAAAAGATAATATTTCTTTAAGGAAATAAAACTACATACAGGAAAAACCACAAATTGTCTGACAACAAAGGTTCATGCATACTAGAGCAAGTAAAAAGAAAAGCGAAAAGCAAGCAAAACAGAATTCAACGTTACAACAACAATAGTACAATTCTTTCTTTTTTATTATTAATTTTATTTTATATATTCTTATATTATAATTTTAAATTTCATATGAAAATATATACCTATACACACAGGCATACATATATATATGCACATAAATATACATACAAACGCGAAGAAAATTTGTGAAATTTTCATTTTATATTCAAACAAATAAGAATTTTAAGAACATCCTTCTCATCTGCTCTCTCCTAACCACTAAGAACTAGTGAATCATAACACATTGATATATGTATAAAAGGAAATATATATAGAATTTAATAAAATCTCGATGCAAATTACAACACAAAGTCGCACCGATTTATTTAACTTATTTTAATATCAAGTTAAATTTTAATCAATAAAAAGAGAAAAAAAATAGTCAACCAAATCACATAACCGGTGTACATATACATATAAATATACACTTATTTTTTAGAACAGTACTTGCGCACGATAATGTTTTTGTAATTTGTTTGCTCTACAGCCCAATTTCATTTGCCATTTAGATTGTACACGTTTTATTAGATGTATATCGCGTGCTTTGCGCGCTGCTGCCTTTTGTTGTGTTGCCGTCCAGCCCAGTGCACGATATTCACTGAGCACTTTATGCAATTTACGATCAGATTTTTTCGATACCACCAATGCGCGATGCGGATTTAAACGTTGCTTATAATAGCGCAGTAAAGAACGATGACCAATTACAGCGCCTGATGGTAATACCAGCTGATATTCATCACCATCAAGTAGTTCGGGTACAACTTCCTCATCGATATCAATGTTAACTTCCTGTATACAAAGTAAAAAATGAAAATAGGCAATAATAAAACAAATTACTGTAAGTGATATACATTATCCGGATAACTTGAGCTGTAATCATAATAATCAGCATATTCAGCCAATGCAAGACCTTCATGTAACATTTGGCAATGTCCTTTATCGATCATATGTTTACGTACAGCATCTAATGAGTAAAATGTGCGGCCGCGATCATTACACCAAATGCAAATAAAATAATTTGCAATCTTTTCGCCCAAATAATAAAGTAATCCCTCCAAGTCAGTACAATATTCAGCATCGGGTATGAAGAAGGAATGTACTACGGACATATGTTTCATATTCTCAATCACATCTTCGCTAGTGTGTACACAGAAGAGACAATGACTTTCGCTTAACGGATTTCCAGCAATCTTTTCCCATTCATCTGAATCAATCTGTAAATTTGCATATAATACATTTGTATTGTATCAACTATGTCATTTGACATACCTCCTCTTCTTCAACATCTTCATACTCAACGTCATCGGCATCACAGGCAGCATCATTTATTTGTTTTTCTAATGCAAATCTACTCTTACCCGACGCTGCAGCTGCTATAGCAGGATGTAGTCGTGTTTTTACAACACTTTTCGTCGTCACAATAGCATCCACATCATTTGGATGCTCTCGTTGAAAACGTTCTAAATTTTCTTTATGTTTCTTACTATTCAAATGATTATCATGCGCTTTCTGATTTCCAAACTGTTTACGGCACACATTACAAAATAGACTCATTTCTCGTTCCTCCAGCGCATTGACTTGTACACTACGCATTTGCAATACACGCAATTGGAATTCCTCAGCTGTTATTGGAGGCAGCTCAGCGACACGTCTTTTTAGATTATAACGATGCCAGTCGGTTTTATAATGCTCACGTTGTATCTCGGATGAGATAAATTTTACGCTGCAATTTAAACACGTAAAATTAGACATTTTTCGGGTATTTATGTTGTGGCAAATATAAACAAAATTATCGTCTAGTATTTCACAATCCAATTTGATTTCCAGAAGAGGAGCAAATTAGTAATACGTGCACAAGAAACACGTTCGTCGTCAATTTCACATCCAAAGTTAATATCAAAAGGTGCTCGTGAACAATTGAATAAATTCGTGCAAGTGAACCTAAAAGTGGACCTCCAATGCACGCGTATACGTATGCGTATACGCATGCAGCAGAGTAGGAAACACGCATTTATTGGATGAACTGCATAGGTACGTGCGTAAAATTTTTTGAACGCATACAAGTAGAACTTTTTCTACTTTCATACGTAAAATGACAAATGTCGTTTGAGTGCACAATTATTTATACGATAATAGCCTAGACAGACGGCAGCGGTAATCCGGATTAACGGCGCACTTAATCCGAATAAAATATTAATCTGACAGACGGCAGTATTGCGGATTAAGTAAACAGCTGATTGCTGTTTTATTAGATTTGCTCACTTACATTACTATCACTATCAATTTCTGTCATCTGTCACTCTCGATATGAGAAAATATACAAGAAGTACGCAAACTGAAACTATCAGAAACTTGTAAATTGACATTTACCGTTCGTAATTGACAACTGGATTTATTTGTTCGTCAATGCTTTTCATGTCGAAAACTGTTAACAATTGTTGAAAGATTTTTCTTAGCGAACATCCCTATTGTTTTGTAAGTTGGATCGAGAAAAAATTCACAATAGAAAACAGCTGTTAATTTTCAGCAGTGTTGCCATCGAAAATTGTCCTAATCCTCTTTAAATTTGAGAAATTAAAGGGGATTAGCACTAATGCGTGGGGATAATGCGAATTAACTGCAGTTAATGTTCGAGTTTATTCGAATTAGATCGTTAATCCGGATTAACGCTGCCGTCTGTCAGGGCTATAACGCTGTATATCAAAATGATAGTAATGATAGTATCGAGTTGATGAAATGATGATAGAAATGATATGAAATGTGATAATGAAATAAAAAGACAATATGTATTTTATGTTACAAGGCACTGCACTCTTTATTTAAGGATTTTTGTGAAAAAAAAAACATAACTATAAGGAACAGTCTGCCCTCCACAGGAATTGCTGACCGTTTGGAATGCTTTTACAACTTTGTGAGGCTGAATAAAGCATCAACGACTGTGGATTTCAAGCGAGTTGCTATGCGAAATTATTCTGGATCACGCTGTTTTAATTTCTTTGGCATTATGGCAAAGGAACCACTAGCTTCATGTCCCAAGTATATTTATTATACCCACATCCTGCTTCTTGTTATTAGTTTAATGCACTCAAAGTACACTACAATTACACTGCCAATCACAATATAAACGTAAAATCTTCGTCAATTCTTATTAACACGCTTTTATTTTTAAGAATAATATTAAAATATCACCATCAAAATAAATTTAAAATATTCGTCTCAAAATATCACTTCCAAATCCATAGAACGTATACTACGGAGTTTCCATATCTGTTCACACGAAAGTGCATAGAAAGAGAGAGTGTATTCGCACGCACGCGTGACCTACTTATTTTAGCCGGTTCCAAACGGGAGAACCATTGCGACATCTCTTTTTCTGAGCTTTGTCACAGAGTTCTTTTAGAAGCTTCTCCATGGCAAAATGTTCTGTCGGAAGAATTGCCAATTGGTTGCCGACAGGTGGCTACCTTTCGAAAGAAAAATCTTACCGATATTAAATTTGTTATGCATCAGCCGGGGATTGAACCACGACCTACAGATCAGAAGGCGAACACACTAACCACTGAGTTACGGCACCCTATATATATATATATATATATATATATATATATATATATATATATATATATATATATATATATATATATATATATATATATATATATATATAATTCGCCTTCTGATCTGTAGGTCGTGGTTCAATCCCCGGCTGATGCATAACAAATTTAATATCGGTAAGATTTTTCTTTCGAATGGTAGCCACCTGTCGGTGGCTACCATTCGAATACATATATATATATATATATATATATATATATATATATATATATATATATATATATATATATATATATTTCGAATGGTAGCCACCTGTCGGCAACCAATTGGCAATTCTTCCGACAGTAACAACATAAAAGCCATAAAAAAACTTCTAAAAGAACACTGTGACAAAGCTCTGAAAAAGTGATGTCAAGTGTTCTGCCGTTCGGAACCGGCTAAAATAAGTAGGCCCCTCTAATACTGTCCAAATTTAATTTAATATATACATATATATATATATATATATATATATATATATATATATATATATATATATATATATATATATATATACATATATATACATATATATATATATATATATATATATATATATATACATATATATATATATATATATATATACATATATATACATATATATATATATATATATATATATATATATATATATATACATATATGTATATATATATATATATATATATACATATATATATATATATATATATATATATATATATATATATATATATACCGCACGTACCGGGACAGAAAACACACACGGCACTTTACTTTTCCAAATGACCTTCGAACAGGATCATCTCTAATCGATACCCTACCGTTGCCTACCTCGACAATTAATTAACGAACGCCAATTCAGCCCCTCTCTACAACAATTCATAACCACATCTATTCGGGCTCACTCTGCCAAGTTCCAAACCATATTCCAAAGCATACATATCCCGTATGTGCAAACATACCATAGACTGTGGAACGCGAACTGTGAATGCGCCTTATTAATACAATAGACAATAAACGTCAAATCACAGTCCACTCTCAACAGAATGTTACATTTTTCAGGTTTTGAGGGCAACATTTTTGAGAAAAGATCGCAATACCCGATAAAACGGCTACATGCATTTAAGAAAAAAACATGAAATTTTGACATCCCTGGCGAAGGGTAAAAAAAGTGTAACATTTCATTGAGAAAAGTTTTAAGTTATAAGCGTTTGAAAGCGAATTATTGTTGATTAATGTTGATCAATTATTGTTGATTATTATTGCTGTATATAGTTGTACAAAATAAGTGTTGCAAATTTTATTATTATTGTGGGTGCCGTGGCTCAGGGGTTAGTGTGTTGGCCTTCTAATCTGTAGGTCGTGTGTTCAATCGCCGGCTGAAGCATAAAAAATTTTAGATCGAAAATAATTTTCTTTCGAACGGTCCCACCTGTCGGCAAGCAATTGGCAATTCTTCCGACAGTAACAACTTGCCATGAAAAAGTTTCTAAAAGAACTCTGTGACAAAGCTCAGAAAAAGAGATGTCGCAAGGGTTCTCCCGTTTGGAACCGGCTAAAATAAGTAGGTCACGCGTGCGTGCGAAACTCTCTCTTTCTATGCACTTTCGTGCGAACAGATATGGAAACTCCGTAGTATACGTTCTATGGATTTGGAAGTGATATTTTGAGACGAATATTTTAAATTTATTTTGATGGTGATATTTTAATATTATTCTTAAACATAAAAGCGTGTTAATAAGAATTGACGAAGATTTTACGTTTATATTGTGATTGGCAGTGTAATTGTAGTGTACTTTGAGTGCATTAAACTAATGACAAGAAGCAGGATGTGGGTATAATAAATATACTTGGGACATGAAGCTAGTGGTTCCTTTGCCATAATGCCAAAGAAATTAAAACAGCGTGATCCAGAATAATTTCGCTTGAAATCCACAGTCGTTGATGCTTTATTCAGCCTCACAAAGTTGTAAAAGCATTCCAAACGGTCAGCAATTCCTGTGGAGGGCAGACTGTTCCTTATAGTTATGTTTTTTTTTTTTCACAAAAATCCTTAAATAAAGAGTGCAGTGCCTTGTAACATAAAATACATATTGTCTTTTTATTTCATTATCACATTTCATATCATTTCTATCATCATTTCATCAACTCGATACTATCATTACTATCATTTTGATATACAGCGTTATAGCCCTGACAGACGGCAGCGTTAATCCGGATTAACGACCTAATTCGAATAAACTCGAACATTAACTGCAGTTAATTCGCATTATCCCCACGCATTAGTGCTAATCCTCTTTAATTTCTCAAA
Organism: Megamerina dolium; assembly: GCA_963854835.1. Lineage (NCBI taxonomy): Eukaryota > Metazoa > Arthropoda > Insecta > Diptera > Megamerinidae > Megamerina > Megamerina dolium. Next base: position 21,586,130 of record OY978527.1, read on the forward strand.
TTTAATGAGGATTAGGACAATTTTCGATGGCAACACTGCTGAAAATTAACAGCTGTTTTCTATTGTGAATTTTTTCTCGATCCAACTTACAAAACAATAGGGATGTTCGCTAAGAAAAATCTTTCAACAATTGTTAACAGTTTTCGACATGAAAAGCATTGACGAACAAATAAATCCAGTTGTCAATTACGAACGGTAAATGTCAATTTACAAGTTTCTGATAGTTTCAGTTTGCGTACTTCTTGTATATTTTCTCATATCGAGAGTGACAGATGACAGAAATTGATAGTGATAGTAATGTAAGTGAGCAAATCTAATAAAACAGCAATCAGCTGTTTACTTAATCCGCAATACTGCCGTCTGTCAGATTAATATTTTATTCGGATTAAGTGCGCCGTTAATCCGGATTACCGCTGCCGTCTGTCTAGGCTATTATCGTATAAATAATTGTGCACTCAAACGACATTTGTCATTTTACGTATGAAAGTAGAAAAAGTTCTACCTGTATGCGTTCAAATAATTTTACGCACGTACCTATGCAGTTCATCCAATAAGATGCGTGTTTCCTACTCTGCTCCTACTCTATATATATATATATATATATATATATATATATATATATATATATATATATATATATATATATATATATGGCCGGCAAAAATCCTCTTCCAAACCCTCCCCTTGGGTGCCAGCTGGAAATGACCGCCTTGGGGCGGTTAGCTAAGGATTGTTTTGTAGGCTTGGATGGGCATTCGAGCTTGCAAGCCTTCCATAGAAAAGAGGTTCCTGCATCCCCCCTTTTTACCCAATTCCACTTCCCACCCACTTTCCCTTCCCCCTGGGCCGGATTAAGATGTCATACGACCCCCTGGGCCGGATTAAGGTGTCATACGACGAGGTTAAAAAATAGCTCAGCTGCAAACGGAGTATACGGATACCTGGCGCCCTCCGTATTATTTAGCCTTATCTGTGTATTCGGATCTCTGCACAGATGGACCACCCCTTCTCCGATACTCGTGGGATTTTTATGGAATCAGCACAGAATACAAAAACAAATCCAAAAACAAAGGAAATAAAATCGGGAGAGGCAGCGAAAGCCGTGGAGGATAGACCAGGGCCTAGCCATGCCGAGAATCTCCCGTGATCAAGTACGAGCGCAAGCTTGCCATTACCAATCAGCAGAGCATCGGTTACCAAACCGACGTTCGCGGCTGTACCTAACCACAAAGACCGTCGTACTGCGACGAGAATTTTAGAGAGATTACGTGCCATACCAGAGAATGAGAGATCTGACAAACAGAAGGCCTCACTGGTATGGGCGACCGACATCACAAATCGCAGCAACTTCAAGCGCCAGCGGTCATCTGAAGACACTGCCAAACCAGTTGCTAAAAGAGCCCGCGGAAATGTGGGTCACACTTTTAGCGAAATCCTTCAAGGAGACTTGGTAATGGCGGTGGTCGACAGAAATGACGCTGATGGCTTCATCGCCTCATCAAACTGGAGACTGCTTGAATGTAAGCTAGCAGAGATCTTCAATCCTCTAATGGAAGAGCATCCCGGACCTCCGCCTATTATACGAGAAGCTGGATGGCATCAGGGCAACATCAAACTGATTGCCTGTGCCGATCAACGTACTCTCGACCTATACAAAATAGCGATCACCAGAGCTGGAGAAGTATGAAGTATGAGGTGATAGAGAGAGACGCTATCCCGAGTAGGCCGCGCACCTCTGCCTGGATCCCAGCTGAACCTAGTGACCCGGCCATTATTATCAAAAATATAAAGATGTGTAATCCTACCCTCCCAACACACAACTGGCGAATAGCCAAGTTGGATGAGGAGAAAAAAGGAACATACCGTAGGGCGACCATAATCGTCAACCAAGAGACCCTGGTACCCCTGGCGAAATCCGGTGGGTACATAAACTATTGTTTTTCGAGGATCAACCTAGGAGTATATCGGAAGGATGAATTAGATACACGCGCAGGCGATCAGTCTGTGGCAAAACGGATGAAGACGGAGGAGACGCTCCCTATCAGCTCCAGGATGCTTGTGCGGCAGGACTCGCGCGACTCGTTCTCCTCAGAATCCGATGCTGCAGGGTATGTGGATCGGATTCTGCTGGAGGATGAGTTGCTGGACTCTGGAGACGAAGAGGTCAACGTCACTATCGTGGAAGCGAAAGTGACCAATAGTGGCGGTGATGCTTCATTGCCTACAGATAAACCTGCACAAATCTAAGGCGGCCTCAGCCGCTCTTATCCTTCGTCTGGAAGCCGACGGAGAAGACATCGTTCTGGTCCAAGAACCGTGGACAGTTGGCAACACGGTTTGTGGACTAAGGACACCTGGATATAACCTAATATACAAGCGTAATACAGGTAGACCTAGGGCCTGCATACTCATAAGAAAATCAATAACCTTTGTTTCACTCTGTAATTACAGCAATTTAGATACGACGGTGGTATGCGCAGAGAATATAGGTATGCGCTGCTGGTTTGCATCAGCCTACCTCTCGCACGACCACCTGGAATCACCACCACCAAGCAATCTCAAACATCTAATAGGAGATGCCCAAAAGTCCAGGGCTGGACTAATAATAGGATGCGACGCCAACGCGCACCATACAATCTGGGGTAGCAGGGATATTAACGACAGAGGTGAGTCACTGTTTAATTATATCCTTACAACAAACCTTATAGTGTGTAACAGGGGTGAGACCCCAACTTTCATAAAAAAAAAATAGGCAGGAGGTACTAGACTTAACTCTTGCCACCGAAGGCATTGTAGACCATATAAGAAACTGGAAAGTATTGGATCTGCACTCCTTCTCTGATCATAGATACATACAGTTTGCCATAGATTTTAAACCTCCTACTCCAGTGGTCTTTAGAAACCCAAAAAAGACAAACTGGTCACGTTTCAGGGAGTCAGTTAGTTCTAATCTACCTGTAGCTCCTTCGACTATAACCAACATTAATCGGATAGACGCCACAGTCTACTGCCTCACAAAAACTCTCAACAAGGCTTTCAAGTTGTCCTGTCCGATTCGTAAGAAATGGGGGAAAGGTAAACCCCCATGGTGGAACCAGGAGCTCGACAGTTTGAGAAAAGACTGTCACAAGCTCTTCAATTGTGCTAAAAGTTCTCACCTAGAATCAGATTGGGCGGGTTATAAATCGGCCCTCAGAACTTATAAATACAACCTCAGGAAATGCCAAAGGGAAGCCTGGAAAAGCTTCTGCAGTGATATAGAGGACGCTTCTGAGACTCCTAGACTTAGGAAAATCTAAAAATCTAAATCACCCCATACTCCAAGTGTTCTGGCCAAACCAGATGGAACGTGGACCACAACCTCTACTGAAACGCTGCAAACGCTAGTAAATGCACATTTCCCAAACGATCCGTCTGAAACTGAAACCCCGCTTGATTACAAGTCATTACCGTTAGACTATTCAATAGTTGCATCAGAGAAGATTACTTGGGCGATAAACACGTTCAAGCCTTACAAATCCCCTGGACCTGATAGGATAATTCCAGCACAGCTACAACAGGTAGCCAAACTCATTCTTCCATGGCTAAAGCAGATTTTCATTGCCTGCATAACCCTTGGCTATATTCCGAAACTCTGGAGACAAGTCAAAGTTGTCTTCATACCTAAGGCTGGAAATAGCTCCCATACAAGCCCAAAGGACTTTAGACCAATTAGTCTATCGTCATTCTTACTCAAAACACTGGAAAGATTACTAGACATCCATCTAAGATACACCATTAGCAGCGACATGCTGTCTCCTTCTCAACATGCATACACAAAGGGAAAGTCCGTTGAAACAGCGCTACATGCGTTAGTTTCAATTGTGGAGAAATCTCTTCATAATAAAGAATTCGTACTAGCGGCTTTCACGGATATTGAAGGTGCCTTCAACAATGTTCAACCCAGAGCAATCACGGAGGCTCTTGCACGACTCGGGGTGGAGGTAACGCTTAGCAGATGGATAGAACGGCTATTGAAAGTTAGACTCATTACATCCGAGCTGGGTGGATCTACCATCACGAAACGTGTAAGAAGAGGAACCCCACAAGGTGGAGTACTCTCCCCTGTTCTATGGAACTTGGTAGTTAACGAACTGCTACGGGAAATAGAGAGGAAGGGGTGCGGAGTGATTGCTTATGCCGATGACGTTGTCTTGTTGGTGGCTGGAAAATTTCCGGAAATACTAACGGACATTATTCAAATCAATCTCAATATGTTATCAAAATGGGCTAAGGATAGGGGATTAAATGCGAACCCACAAAAAACTGAGCTGATTTTGTTCTCCACAAAGCATAAATCACCACCCATAAACGTTCCCACTCTAGGGGGGGTCCCATTAATTCTGCGAGAAGAAACCCGTTATCTAGGAATAGTCCTAGACCGAAAACTAAACTGGAAGAAAAACATCACCTGTAGGGTTGAGAAAGCCAGCACCGCCCTCTATGCCTGTAAAAAAGCAATAGGGAAAAAGTGGGGTATGCAACCGAAAATTGTTTGTTAGATTTACAAGGCGGTTATCAGGCCAGTCCTCCTGTATGGAGTACTGACCTGGTGGACTGCACTTACTAAGTCCTCCCATGTCAGGCCCCTTGATAAAATACAAAGAGCGGCTTGTATTTTAATAACAGAAGCACTGAGAACAACTCCAACGTTAGCACTAGAAGTGCTTCTACATCTTACCCTGCTTGACTTACTTGGTAAGCAGCTGGCGGCCAATTCTGCTTTACGCCTCACTGGCCTGCACCAATGGACATCAAAGTCCTTCGGACATGCTAGCATTCTGGAAAATTTTAATATTGAAACCTCACTTGATTATATCAAGCCGACATATGCCTTTGAACGGAAATTTCTAACCTCCTTCCCTGACAGGTTCGCCTGGGAGGCGGAAGGATTCATGCCAAATTATACTCTCATCTTTACTAATGGCTCTAAGCTCAATGGAAAGGTGGGAGCAGGTGTGTATTCCGAATCATTCAACCTTAATATTTCTTTTCGCCTGCCGGACCACTGTAGTGTGTTTCAGGCAGAAGTTGAAGCGATTCACAATGCACTAACTTGGATCAAACAGAGCTTTGTCTCCCGCAGAGACATCTGCATCTTGAGCGACAGCCAAGCTGCAATTAAGGCCCTGGACTCATTTCTCGTGAAATTTAAGACCATTCATGACTGCAGCAAATCTCTTAACAAGATGGCTGAGCAGCACAATATTCTCCTGTGCTGGGTACCCCGACACAGGGGTATACGAGGAAACTGCATAGCCGACGAGCTTGCAAGACAGGGTACAAACGAACCTCTAACCCAGGAAAATTCTCGGTTAGGGATCCCCATAGCCACGTGCAAGCTTAAACTGGAGGATATCACCACTAACGTCTTTCAGAAAAGATGGACAGATACACCCATCTGTAGAACGGCGAAATTGCTGTGGCCCCTACTCAGCAAGAAACGTTCACGTAAACTTGTCGATCTTAATAGGGTAGATATCTCGACCTGAGTGGGAGTGGTCACTGGTCACTGCCTCATAGGTCCTCACGCTGTGAGATTAGGTCTGGGCAACCTCACTCATGACTTCTGCAGAAGCTGCAGGGATGAGGAGGAACTCGAGACGATCTCACATCTGCTATGCACCTGCCCCGCTTTATGCAAAAATCGTAAAAGATTCCTAGGACACTACCATTTGAGTGACCTAGCCTAACTATCCCAGATTGATATTCTCAATCTCCTAAAATTTATTCAACGTTCCGGTTGGTTCAGCGAGTAGCTAGGTGAAGTAAAATCCGTGCGACTGTATCACAACGGGCCTAATTCTGGCCTATGTGCGCTCTCTCTCATCAGAGAGGGCGGCCGCTCTAACCTAACCTAACCCTATATATATATATATATATATATATATATATGGGTGCCGTAGCTCAGTGGTTAGTGTGTTCGCCTTCTGATCTGTAGGTCGTGGTTCAATCCCCGGCTGATGCATAACAAAATTAATATCGATAAGATTTTTCTTTCGAACGGTACCCACCTGTCGGCAAGCAATTGGCAATTCTTTCGACAGTAACAACTTGCCATAAAAAAGCTTCTAAAAGACCTCTGTGACGAAGCTCTGAAAAAGTGATGTCACAAGTGTTCTGCCGTTCGGAACCGGCTAAAATAAGTAGGTCCCTTCCTATACTGTCCAAATTTAAGACGCACAACAGTAATGGTAGAGAAGCTCGGCCAATGAGCCCTTCGGTGCTTCAAGTGCCACATATATATATATATATATATAAATATATATATATATATATATATATATATATATATATATATATATATATATATATATATATATATATATATATATATATATATATATATATATATATATATATATATATATATATATATATATATATATATATATATATATATATATATATGGGTGCCGTAGCTCAGTGGTTAGTGTGTTCGCCTTCTGATCTGTAGGTCGTGGTTCAATCCCCGGCTGATGCATAACAAATTTAATATCGATAAGATTTTTCTTTCGAACGGTACCCACCTGTCGGCAAGCAATTGGCAATTCTTTCGACAGTAATAACTTGCCATAAAAAAGCTTCTAAAAGACCTCTGTGACGAAGCTCTGAAAAAGTGATGTCACAAGTGTTCTGCCGTTCGGAACCGGCTAAAATAAGTAGGTCCCTTCCTATACTGTTCAAATTTAAGACGCACAACAGTAATGGTAGAGAAGCTTGGCCAATGAGCCCTTCGGTGCTTCAAGTGCCACATATATATACATATATATATATATATATATATATATATATATATATATATATATATATATATTTATATATACATATATATATATATTTATATATATATATATATATATATATATATATATATATATATATATTTATATATATATATATATATATATATATATATATATATATATAGAGGTGTTTGTATAGACAAAGGCAAATGTGTATATGTGTGTGTTGGAATATGGCGGTAGGAAACCATTTTTTTTATAGAATGAATTATTTCCGAAACCCTACCGTTGCATAGGAAAAGAAATACACTAAAAGGAGTGTAACGGACGTTCCGGCAGGTTTATTTGTGCGCCTACGTTGGCCAAGCGAGTGGGAGTAGGTAATCTCCAGCCGGATGCAAGCAATCCTAGAGGTTGGCGTAAGAATGAAAAAGATAAATGATAGATCGTAGATTATTTAGTTTTTTTTTATTATTTTCCTAAAGTGCACTACATGTGTTAATACTAATCTCGCCACTCGCGATTGGCTTTATCACACAAACGTACATAAAGGTGTGTTGAAGGAGTGAAAATTCATAAAATACTGTGTTGAGGTGTAAGCGAAGGCGTAAACACTCTAATTACTATCTGTGCTTGAGGTGTTCTTGTGTTCGGTGGCTTAAAGGTGATATATAAAGTAAATGGACGTATGAAGTTAGCCACCGAACTGTTTAAAAAGTTAGGTCGTTTTATTTCCGTGCTATCGGCTAGCTGCAAATAACGTTTTTTTTTGTGTTGTGTTGGAGGGAAGCCGTTATAGTTTTAAGCTATATCAAGGTTGTTTTGCTTTTGTTTTCCATCATGTTTGTTTGAGGACATCGACTATTCTGCCGTGAGCTAGTTGGCGCATAATCATGATGGAACATACTGGTACGAGCAGGCAATAATGGCGCCCAAATAGAATAAATTGAATGGTGGGAATCGTGTGTGGTAGAAGTACCTTACGCAGTTAAGTGTGTTTAACGAGTGTCTTGCATTGGTTGTGCCTCACGAGACAAAAATACTACTTTGGTAGCGGTGTGGCCTGTCAGGTTTGAAATTGCTCACGTTGCCACCAAACTGCTTTTCGGAACAAATTAAACTCATATGACAATTCTTACATATTCTTTTGTAATTTCTCGTGGAATAAAAAAACAAAAATATTGTTACGTTTTTAATTGTGATCGTTTAATTCTATCTTGTTCGATCACTGGATTCTGTTAATAATAATTGCACCACTTATTTTGTACAACTATATACAGCAACAATTTATTTAATCAACCCTATTTAAAATCAAATATTTACAATAACACCTTAACGTATTTGCAACTTTTGCTTTGATACTGTACCAATGCTTGCCCGATCACTTTCGGGATTTGATTTACTTACCCTATTTATACGCCAGAATCTTCCTTTATCGTAGTCGAGATTCTTCTCTTTCTTTCTCGTTGGATTGTTCTGGTTATTGCCTATTTCCTTTTGTTGACATTTGTTTAGATGCTGCCTATATTCGTGCCACTCACAATAGTGAGTGTGTAAACACACTAAAAAGTGTGTTTACACTCAATCCACCCTCTTCACAGTCCTCATTACCAAAATTAACTTCTCAACCTTGCTCAATAACGCTCAAAATTAAAAAAAAGACATATTCAAAGCAATTTATAAAGATTTAAACCCCAAAAAATCACCTGGTCCAGATAAAATTACCGGTAAAATGATAAAAGAGCTACCTCCGGCTTCAGTAATTCATCTGATGCACATTTTCAATGCTATCCTTCGTATTAAACACTATCCCAAATGCTGGAAAACTTCAAAAATTATTATGATAGCAAAACCAGGAAAAGAGCCTACAAAAGTTGCATCGTACAGACCTATCAGCCTCCTGCCTCTACTTTCTAAAGTATTCGAAAAGCTACTTGTCATGAATATAACTCCATTTATTAATCTCAACCAACTGATTCCTCAACATCAGTTTGGATTTAGAAAACAGCACGGCACAATAGAACAAGTCCACCGCATTGTAACTCTGATAAGGAACACTTTTGAAGAAAAAAAGTATTGCTCAGCTGTCTTTCTTGATATCACTCAAGCTTTCGATAAAGTATGGCACGATGGCCTTATTTACAAACTCAAACTATTACTGCCTGCAAATGTCTCCTCATTGCTTAATAGCTACCTCACGAAAAGACAATTTCTCGTACATCACAAGGATTACACAACAAATCCATTGGATATTCACGCTGGCGTTCCTCAAGGAAGCGTTTTGGGCCCCTTACTGTATCTCTTATACACTACAGATATGCCCAGCAATAACCATACATTTATATCGACCTTTGCAGATGATACGGCAATATTGTGCTCTCGCTCTAACCCCATAGAAGCTATTAAACTCCTGCAGACTCATATCGATTCTCTCGAAATCTGGCTAGCAAAATGGCGTATAAAAGTCAATGAATCAAAGAGCGTACATGTAACCTTCACGCTAAGGCCAGATACATGTCCCCCACTTAAAATTAATGGCCAATCAGTTCCACAATGATCCTCAACAAAGTACTTGGGTATTCACCTCGACAGAAGGCTGACCTGGAAAAATCACATAGAGGCAAAGAAAACCCAGATCAAGCTTAAAATTAATCAGTTATGGTGGCTGATACACAAAAGATCAAAGTTGAATCTCGAATACAAAGTGCTATTATATAAAGCAATCCTGAAGCTAATCTGGACTTATGGTATTCAGTTTTGGGGCACCGCATCTCCCTCAAATATCGAAAAATTGCAGCGAATACAATCCAAGTGTCTGCGAATTATTGTAAACGCGCCTTGGTATATGAGGAACGTTAACATCCATCGAGATTTAAATGTACCCACAATTTCTGAGGAAGTTGCAATGTCTTGCAGAAGCTACATTCAAAAATTACACAGTCATCCGAATCCCCTTGCTAGGCAATTGTTGCTGAGCACGGGGCATCGTCGATTAAAAAGAAAAGACACACTGAACATGCTGTGAAATTGCTATACCTCGTGACTCAACAAATTGTGATGGAACGTTGGGAATATCACATAATTTTATTTAGTTTGTAAGATTTGATTACATATTGTTAGTTTCTAAGTAATTTTAGAAAGCGTTGAATACGATACACTACGTCATTTATCTTTGCTATAATCTCATATGGTCCTTCCCAAAAAGACTGTAGCTTAAGGAACAGGCCTATCTTTCGTTGTGGATTAAGAAGCATTACAAGCTCTCCTTCATACAAACCTTCACCTTATCGCTTATCATCTGCGACCGCTCTCTGACGAACTGGTGTACTTCATCCAACTGTTCCCGCTTTTCGCTAGTGTAGTTACCTTCGGTTGATCTCGTTGGTGTTGCGACTCCAAATTTTAAATCAGCTGGCAGTCTTAACTCGTTTCCAAAAATTGCCTTTGCTGGTGTAGTAGCCGTCGTATCATGTTGTGCGCATCGATATGCCATTAGAAACATTCTTATATGTGCATCCCAGTCTCTTTGGTATTTACCTACGAGTTTTCTCAAGTATTCCACAAAGGTACGGTTAAATCGTTCTTCCATTCCATCAGATTGTGGATGCAAAGATGTTGTATGAGTTTTGTATATTCGAAATTTCGGCCTTGGTCTGATTGTAACTCCATCCGTACACCAAAACGAGTAATCCATTGGTTGACGAATACATCCCCTACTGTACTACCTTCGTGATTTGGAATGGGGTATACTTTAGGCTATTTACTGAAGTAATCCATAACCACCAGAATATACTTATTTCCTGCATTGCTTGTTTGAAATGGTCCAGCTATGTCCATAACAATTCGCTCAAATGGAGCAGCTGCGGCATATTGATGAACCTGAGGCCTTTAGATATTATTGGCACGCTTGACCTTTTCTTGCTCGAAACAGAAATTGAACTTTATACACTAATTTTCTTTCTTTTATTTGCACTTGACGTATGTACATATTGTTACGTTTTTATTCTGTGAACGTTTAATTCTATTTGAATTACCTTGTTCGATCACTGGATTCTGTTAATGATAACTGCAACACTTATTTTATATAACTATATACAGCAACAATTTATTTAATAATCTCTATTTACAAACAACACTGTTTACAATCAACTATTTACTGTAACACTTAAATGTACTTGCAACTTTTGCCTCTGTATCAATGTTTTCGCAATCACTTTCGGAATTAGATTGATTTTCACTTCTCAATACTGGCTCTATTTATACTCTGTTGGCAACACCCCAGAATCTTCCTTTATCGAGATTCTTCTCTTCCTTTCTCGTTGGCTTGTTCTGGTTATCGTTTATTTCTTTTTGTTGACATTCGTTTCGATGCTGCCAATAGTGTCAGTCACAATAGTGATGAGTAACCAACTATCGATACTCGTTACACTGCCCTCCTCTTAACCTTGTTCGTCCCGAACAAGTTTTTATACTTCCCCTCGATATGGCGCAAGTCGCTCCAAGTGCACTACTTTAAACTTTGCTCTTTTATTCCAGGCACGTTGAATACGATACACTACGTCATTTATCTTTGCTATAATCTCATATGGTCCTTCCCAATGAGTCTGTAGTTTTGGGGACAGGCCTTTCTTTCGTTGTGGATTATGAAGCATTACAAGCTTTCCTTCATAGAACCCTTTTGAATTTGCTTTCAAGTCATACCTGGCCTTCATCTTATCGCTTATCATCTGCGACCGCTCTCTGATGAACTGATGTACTTCATCCAACTGTTCCCGCTTTTCGCTAGTATAATTACCTTCGGTTGATCTCGTTGGTGTTACAACTCCAAATTTGAAATCAGCTGGCAGTCTTAACTCGTTTCCAAAAATTGCCATTGCCGGTGTAGTAGCCGTCGTATCATGTTGTGCGCATCGATATGCCATGAGGAACATTGGTATATGTACATCCCAGTCCCTTTGGTATTTATCTACGACTTTTCTCAAATATTCCTCCAAGGTACGGTTAAATCGTTCTACCATGCCATCAGATTGTGGATGCAAAGGTGTTGTACGAGTTTTGTATATACCCAGCATACGGCATATCTCTTGGAATACAACTGATTCGAAATTTCGACCTTGGTCTGAGTGTAACTCCATCGGTACACCAAAACGAGTAACCCATTGGTTGACGAATACATCCGCAACTGTATTAGCTTCTTGATTTGGATTTACTGAAGTAATCTATAACCACCAGAACATACTTGTTTCCTGCGTTGCTTATTGGAAATGGTCCAGCTATGTCCATAACAATTCGCTCAAATGGAGCACCAACGGTGTATTGGTGCATCTTACCTTGACTTTTCTTATTGGAACCTTTGGCCATTGCACATTGCATACACTTCTGAATCGTTTCTTTATTTTCTCGACGGTTTTGGTAATTCCCAAATGCATTGTGATACTCAGCTATCACATCATTTATTTTCGCCTTGGGTACCACTAGAAGATCATTAGTGATTTTTCCATCTTCACTTTCCCATGCTCGGAATAAACATCCGTCTCGTAAGTGCAGGCTTTGCCACTGCGCCCAGTATGCCTTTGCTATTGGACTCTCATTAGCCATTTCTTGCCAATCTGGACGTATGCTCTGCTCCTTATATTCCATAATCTTTACGAGATCTGGGTCGTTCCGCTGATCTTCTTGCACTCGTTCGGTGGTCCATGACTCCTCCGGCAATATATTCGTAAGTCGTATGTCGACAATGTGCTCCTTGCTTTCCACTCGAGAACAATGTTTACATTCCATTTTGCAAGGACGACGAGATGGAGCATCCGCGTTGCCGTGATGTCCTCCTTTACGATGTTCGATGGTAAAATCATAACTCTGCAGCCTTTCAATCCAGCGCGCCAATTGTCCTTCTGGGTTTTTAAATTGCAATAACCATCTTAGCGCTGAGTGGTCAGTTCGTAGATGAAATGACTGACCGTACAAGTATTTATAGAAATACTTTACACATTCCAGTATTGCGAACAACTCTCTTCGTGTGACACAGTAATTTCTTTCTGGCTTCGACAGGATTTTACTGTAGTATGCTATTACTTTTTCTTGCCCATCTATGATCTGAGAGAGCACACCACCTATTCCATAGCCACTCGCATCTGTGTCCAACACAAACTTTTGACCAGGTACTGGATACGCTAATATTGGTACTGAACAGAGTTTTTCTTTCAGCTGTTCGAATGCTTTCTGTTGGTCCTCGCCCCACACAAATGGTTTGTTCTTTCTTGTCAACTCATGCAGACTGCTGGCGATATTTCCAGGAACAAATCGTCTATAGTAGGTGCATAAGCCTAGGAAGCTTCTTAGCTCGTGAAGATTCGACGGAATAGGCCATTCTTGAACTGCTGCTACTTTCTCCTCGTCGGTATGTACCCGTTCTGTTGTTACTTTATGACCAAGATATTTAACTTCTTGCCTGAAGAGTGAACACTTTTTCATATTCAGTTTAAGCCCTGCTGATTGTATACGCTCAAATACTTCTTTCAACTTTTCCATCTGGTCGTTAAAATCTTTTCCCATCACAATAATGTCATCGAGGTACACCAAGCACGTTTTCCAGTGTAGTCCTCTGAGTACACGCTCCATCAAACGTTCGAAAGTAGCTGGCGCATTGCATAAACCCAATGGCACGACTGTAAATTGCCATAGACCATCGCCAATACTGAAAGCTGTTTTCTCTTTGTCTTCCTTACCAAGTTCCACTTGCCAGTAGCCACTTTGCAAATCAAGAGTTGAGAACCACTTCGCACCAGATAGTGTGTCCAGAGTGTCATCGATTCTTGGCAGTGGATAGCTGTCTTTTTTCGTAATATCATTTAGCTTTCTGTAATCCACACAGAATCGAGTACTTCTATCCTTCTTCTTTACCAGCACAACTGGTGAACTCCATGAACTCGCTGATGGTTCAATAACACCTTGTTTCTGCATATCGGAAATCAGCTTAATGGCTTCGTCTCTTTTGGCCAATGGAACTCGTCGTGGTGTTTGACGAATTGGTCTAGAATCACCGGTGTCAATGTGATGCTTCACGATGGTTGTTCGTCCTCCAGTTTTTCCATTTGAAGAAAATATTGAACTGTACTTCTCCAATACTTGTAAAGCCTTTTCTTTTTGCTGTTTGGTAAGCACACCTGCCCATTCTTCCATCTGTGCTTTTATTTCCGCTCTGACAGTTCCTGATCTTCCACTTTTTATCGACGAACCCTTTTCGCAGTCTACTACGGCAGTAACTTCCTGGCAATGACCAATCACCATTCCTTCCTTTACAACTGTAGATGTATTAATTGGATTTAATATTCGCACCGGTACTATTCCATTTTCTTTAGGTTCTACTAACGTCCTACCAAGTATGATGTTTTTATTCGTTATTTTTTTATCTGCTTCCACCAGCCACAACTTGCCTGTCCCATCATCCACATTTATCTGTGCCCAAATCACCGCTTCTGATTTTGCTGGAACCTCTTGGCGTTGACATGCCAGTACTCGTTTGATGTTCCCACTACGCTTGTAACCGATGTTCAATGGTAGTTCGACATTTGCATAGCGCAGTATCCGTTGATTTAAATCTAACGTAAATCCGTTGTCAAACATAAAATCAACACCAATTATTACGTCATCGATGATGTCAGCCACAATGAATTCATGTTCCCACGTGTAATTTCCAATAGATACTCGTTTCTTTATCTTACCCAGAATTGGTGCATCCTCACCCGTTGCTGTACGCAATTTTATTCCCATTAAAGGCTCAAACCTCTTTACCAAATCGCTCTTGATTATAGAATGTGATGCACCAGTGTCCAGGGTTAACATGAATTCCATATTGTCCAATTTTCCATCAATAGTCAAGCTGCTTGGCACACGCTGTAGTTGTGAAATGTGAATGATGGGGCAACCCACTGTTGGAGTCAGTTCACGCCCCGCTGAACTGACTCGATTTAGTTTAACGATGGATTTGTGTTAGTGGAGCGATCGCTATCCACCTTATTCTCCTTCTTTTGTCTTCCTGGAGAATTGGATCTTGATCGCTTTCGTCGTAGACGGCAGTCACGCGCCATGTGTCCTGGTTTGTCGCAAATAAAGCACTTACCAGTAAATTTGTTTTCGCGTCGACCTGTTGTTCTTCCTTCAGGCTGCACTACAGATTTGAATGCCTGACACACTGCTTCAACCAGATCTGCTGTTTCTGTTTCTAGTTGGAGTACCCGTGGCATTGGTCGACACATCAAACTGGCGGCTTCATATGTCAAGGCACTACTGACTGTTTCGGCATATGTATTTCTGGGTGACATGACTAGGGCACGCTTTGTCTCTCCATCACGTATGCCATCTATGAATGCCTCTATTTTTATTTTTTCGACGAACTCTTCCGAATTACCGGAGAACGCTAGATGACATAAGCGCTCAATATCGGAAGCGAATTACTGAAGGCTCTCATTACTCCGTTGCACTCGCGATCTCAATTCCACTCGATGTAATTGACTCTTGTATTCATTTCCATATTTTCGCTGGAGTGTGTCCATCAGTGACTGATAGCTACCCCGATCTTTCTCTGGAATCATCTGTAACACTTCGGAAGCATTACCTTTTAATGCGACTATTAAAGCAGCAGTCTTGTCGCTGTCATCCCATTGATTCTTCGAAGCTGTTGTCTCGAATTGAAGCTTGAAGATGTTGAATGGCGTGCTTCCGTCAAATGTTGGTGGCTTTAATTTGATTGTACTTGAATCTCTAATCACTGATGTGGCTGTTCCATTTATTTTTAGTTGATTGAGTTCGTGCTGTAATTTCTCGAACTTGTCTTCCCAGTCGTCGACATGTTCCTTCAGCTTATCATCCAACTCATCCACGTGTTCTTTCAGCTCTGTGACTTTGTCATTAATAGCTCCGGAAATTTCCTGAAATCTAAGTTCAATTCCTTTCTGTAGATTTTCGATGACGTGTTCTTGGCGAGCCGAATGTTCTTGAAGCTTGGAGTCAATGCGAGACGCATTTCCTTGAATTTCCGTACGCAATTCAGCCGAATATTCTTGTAACTTCGCATTAATTCCTTGCAGTTGCTGCTGCTGCTGTTGCATCATGGATTTCATGAATTCCATGAGTTGACCACTCGAATCTACCTTGCTCTCTTCCTCGGCGTGCACAACTGCATGTATATCGTCTTCCTCAAAGAACTCATGTTCTTCTACATTAATTCCCTTAGCCTCCATGGCTTTCCTCAGCCTCACCAGCAGTTCCGCCTTTGCACCTGATGACAATAGATTCATCTCTACCAACAGCTTTTTAAGCTGGTCCACTTTTAGTTGGTCAATTTTCACCATCTTTACAGAATCCCACTTCTGACACCAATTGTTACGTTTTTATTCTGTGAACGTTTAATTCTATTTGAATTACCTTTTTCGATCACTGGATTCTGTTAATGATAACTGCAACACTTATTTTATACAACTATATACAGCAACAATTTATTTAATAATCTCTATTTACAATCAACACTGTTTACAATCAACTATTTACTATAACACTTAAATGTACTTGCAACTTTTGCCTCTGTATCAATGTTTTCGCAATTACTTTCGGAATTAGATTGATTTTCACTTCTCAATACTGGCTCTATTTATACTCTGGTGGCAACACCCCAGAATCTTCCTTTATCGAGATTCTTCTCTTCCTTTGTCGTTGGCTTGTTCTGGTTATCGTTTATTTCTTTTTGTTGACATTCGTTTCGATGCTGCCAATAGTGTCAGTCACAATAGTGATGAGTAACCAACTATCGATACTCGTTACAATATATAGGGTACGAATATGTAAATACATATAGTTTATATGACTCGATGGTTTGACTCTTGTTATATTTCAATTTAATATTCGATTTTTGTCGATATATTCATACAAATCTGATTTATTATTTACTTAGATTAAATGATAAGAAAATTCGTTGGTTTTTGCAAAATACACACAAGAAACGCCGCAAAGTTGAAAAAATTGGGTTTCACAGACGACTGACTGATGTATATTCCACTGATTTAAACACACACTTTTCTTTCTGTTAATTTAGTTAGGGTTTTTTTTTCTATTTATTTATTTGTTTTATAATTCCAGCTTACGTGCAAATGAAATATTTTAATTATATGATTATATGCTTTTGATAAAGATAACTTTACTTAAAAAAAAAGAAATGCGCGCACTCCTTGGGAAAAAACCAATTCAATTCAAATTCTGTTGCTTTATGGGAAAAATAAAACGAAGGTAAAGGGAAAAGGAGAATGCAATAGGTGGAATAAACGGATGAGCGAATGGAATTGATTGGAAGGGATAGGGATAGGGATAAAGTGAACATGGAATAATAAGCAGATCGGTAGGGTTGCCAGACCATCCATCCACTCATTCACTCCAGTTCACTTTGGGAGTGCGCGTATCTTTTGCTGGCGTAGACAGCGTGGTTCCATCAAACGGTGGTAGCTTTAGCTTGATTGTACTTGATTGTCTAATTACTGATGTAGATGGTCCGTTTATTTTTAGTTGATCGAGTTCGTGCTCTAATTTCTTGAACTTATCTTCTCAGTTATCTACATGTTCCTTCAGCTTATTATCCAACTCATCCACGTATTCTTTCAGTATCGATGGTTGGTTACTCATCACTGTTGTGAGTGACACGAATATTGGCAGCATCGAAACGAACGTCAACAAAAAGAAATAAGCGATATCCAGAACAAGCCAACGAGAAAGAAAGAGAAGAATCTCGACTGCGATAAAGGAAGATTCTAGAGTGTTGCCACAGAGCATAAATAGTGCCAGTTGTTGACAAATGAATTCAATCAAATCCCGAAAGTTATCGCGCAAACATTGGTATAGTAGCAGAAGCAAAATTTGCAAGTACATTAAAGTGTTATTGTAAATAGTTGATTGTAAATTGAGTTGATTAAATAAATTGTTGATATATATAGCTGTACAAAATAAGTGTTGCAATTTTTATTGACAGAATCCAGTGATCGAACAAGGTTGATGCAAATAGAATTAAACGTTCACAAAATAAAAACGTAACAATACTATAATGCAAGTAACAACGAGGGTGTAATTATTGTAACAAGTGAAGTTTTAAACAACTGGATTCATCTTCGTCTTCTGAAGAGGAAGATGAATAGATATCTTCATGTATATATATCAGCATTTCAACAATACATTTGCGAGTGTAACATTTTGTTTTGTTCTTTTCTTACATGAAAAAGGTAGCATTTTTGTAGGGAAGCAGAGAAGTGTTCCCATTTAAAAGTGTAACACTTTTATTGAGAAAAGAAAACGCTATTAGATAACATGGGTTTCTTAAGTTGAAGCACGAACTGAGTGCAACACTGCGACATTGCAAAACGACGACAATTGACGCAGTCTACTACTTCAATCTATTTCTATTTTGACATGCAACAAAATGAAATGTATACAAAGAGCAGCGCTGTGAGAATTATACCTAGCTTCTTTTTTTTCGATCGATGTTCTAAAAATGAATTAATTTGTGAAATGTTTAACGGAAGTTATTGTAATTTTAACGTTAATAAACCTTTTTAAATTTTATTGTGTTTTAAGATGTAAAAATTGTGAAAAAAATCAGTACCAGGTAACAGTTCACGGTGGTAGTCCAACAAATAGAGCTTAACCTTCCAATTGCTCTGTGCTTAGAGCTTAACCTTTTAAACTGCTCTTAATAAGCGGAACTAAGCTTTGAATAAAAAAATTGTTTATTGAAAGTTATTTCATATGATCACCTACTCATAGTGAACTACTGCACTAGTTATAAGCTGTTGCAATTATCCCTCAAGCGCCGCTTAATTAACGCAACGTTTACATGTTCTTCTTCATCGTCAAAAAATAGTTGCACTTGTCAGCATTTTTAATAACATTAATCATTTCACTTTAAATTTTTGTGGTTTTATATGATGTAATAAAACCAGAGACTCTAGAAGTTTTATTCAAATTAAATTGAAATCTTCCACTTGAAAGATTGGGAGCTTTTTTTCAATCAACTCTGTTTATAATCAACTATTTACAATAACACTTTAATGTACTAGCAACTTTTGCCTCTGTATAGATGTTTGCGCAGTCACGTTTGGAAATAGATTGATCCTCACTGCTCAACACTGGCTCTATTTATACTCTGTTGGCAATACCCCAGAATCTTTCTTTATCGAGATTCTTCTCTTTCTTTCTCGTTGGCTTGTTCTGGTTATTACTTATTTATTTTTGTTGACATTCGTTTCGATGCTGCCAATAGTGTCAGTCACAATAGTGATGAGTAACCAACTATCGATACTCGTTACACTACCCTCCTCTTAACCTTGTTCGTCCCGAACAAGTTTTTATACTTCCCCTCGATATGGCGCAAGTCGCTCCAAGTGCACTACTTTAAACTTTGCTCTTTTATTCCAGGCACGTTGAATACGATACACTACGTCATTTATCTTTGCTATAATCTCATATGGTCCTTCCCAATGAGTCTGTAGTTTAGGAGACAGGCCTTTCTCTCGTTGTGGATTATGAAGCATTACATGCTCTCCTTCATAGAACCCTCTTGAATTTGCTTTCAAGTCATACCTGGCCTTCATCTTATCACTTATCATCTGCGACCGCTCTCTGATGAACTGATGTACTTCATCCAACTGTTCCCGCTTTTCGCTAGTATAATTACCTTCGGTTGATCTCGTTGGTGTTACGACTCCAAATTTCAAATCAGCTGGCAGTCTTAAATCGTTTCCAAAAATTGCCATTGCCGGTGTAGTAGCCGTCGTATCATGTTGTGCGCATCGATATGCCATGAGGATCATTGGTATATGTACATTCCAGTCTCTTTGGTATTTATCTACGACTTTTCTCAAATATTCCTCCAAGGTACGGTTAAATCATTCTGCCATGCCATCAGATTGTGGATGCAAAGATGTTGTACGAGTTTTGTATATACCCAGCATACGGCATATCTCTTGGAATACAACTGAATCGAAATTTCGATCTTGGCCTGAGTGTAACTCCATCGGTACACCAAAACGAGTAACCCATTGGTTGACGAATACATCCGCAACTGTATTAGCTTCTTGATTTGGATTTACTGAAGTAATCTATAACCACCAGAACATACTTGTTTCCTGCGTTGCTTATTGGAAATGGTCCAGCTATGTCCATAACAATTCGCTCAAATGGAGCACCAACGGTGTATTGGTGCATCTTACCTTGACTTTTCTTATTGGAACCTTTGGCCATTGCACATTGCATACACTTCTGAATCGTTTCTTTATTTTCTCGACGGTTTTGGTAATTCCCAAATGCATTGTGATACTCAGCTATCACATCATTTATTTTCGCCTTGGGTACCACTAGAAGATCATTAGTGATTTTTCCATCTTCACTTTCCCATGCTCGGAATAAACATCCGTCTCGTAAGTGCACGCTTTGCCACTGGGCCCAGTATGCCTTTGCTATTGGACTCTCATTAGCCATTTCTTGCCAATCTGGACGTATGCCCTGCTCCTTGTATTCCATAATCTTTACTAGATCTGTGTCGTTCCGCTGATCTTCTTGCACTCGTTCGGTGGTCCATGACTCCTCCGGCAATATATTCGTAAGTCGTATGTCGACAATGTGCTCCTTACTTTCCACTCGAGAACACTGTTTACATTCCATTTTGCAAGGACGACGAGATAGAGCATCCGCGTTGCCGTGATGTCCTCCTTTACGATGTTCGATGGTAAAATCATAACTCTGCAGCCGTTCAATCCAGCGCGCCAATTGTCCTTCTGGGTTTTTAAATTGCAATAACCACCTTAGCGCTGAGTGGTTAGTTCGTAGATGAAATGACTGACCGTACAAGTATTTATGGAAATACTTTACACATTCCAGTATTGCGAGCAACTCTCTTCGTGTGACACAGTAATTTCTTTCTGGCTTCGACAGGATTTTACTGTAGTATGCTATTACTTTTTTTTGCCCATCTACGATCTGAGAGAGCACACCACCTATTTCATAGCCACTAGCATCTGTGTCCAACACAAACTTTTGACCAGGTACTGGATACGCTAATACGGGTGCTCAACAGAGTTTTTCTTTTAGTTGTTCAAATGCTTTCTGTTGTTCCTCGCCCCACACAAATGGTTTGTTCTTTCTGGTTAACTCATGTAGACTGCTGGCGATGTTCCAGGAACAAATCGTCTATAGTAGGTACATAAGCCTAGGAAGCTTCTCAACTCGTGAAGATTCGACGGAATAGGCTATTCTTGTACTGCTGCTACTTTCTCCTCGTCGGTATGTACCCCGTCTGTTGTTACTTCATGACCAAGATATTTAACTTCTCGCCTGAAGAGTGAACACTTTTTCATATTCAGTTTAAGCTCTGCTGATTGTATACGCTCAAATAACTCTTTCAACTTTTCCAGGTGGTCGTTAAAATCTTTTCCCATCACGATCATCTCATCGAGGTATACCAAGCACCTTTTTCCAGTGTATTTCTCTGAGTACACGCTCCATCAAACTTTCGAAAGTAGCTGGCGCATTGCATAAACCAAATGGCATAACTGTAAATTGCCATAGACCATCGCCAATACTGAAAGCTGTTTTCTGTTTGTCCTTTTTACCAAGTTCCACTTGCCAGTAGCCACTTTGCAGATCAAGAGTTGAGAACCACTTCACACCAGATAGCGTGTCCAGAGTGTCATCGATTCTTGGCAGTGGATAGCTCTCTTTTTTCGTAATATCATTTAACTTTCTGTAATCCACGCAGAATCTGGTACTTCCATCCTTCTTCTTCACCAGCAAAACTGGTGAACTCCATGGCTCGCTGATGGTTCAATAACACCTTGTTTCTGCATATCGGAAATCAGCTTAATGGCTTCGTCTCTTTTGGCCAATGGAACTCGTCGTGGTGTTTGACGAATTGGTCTAGAATCACCTGTGTCAATGTGATGCTTCACGATGGTTGTTCGTCCTCCAGTTCTTCCATTTGAAGAAAAGATTGAACTGTACTTCTCCAATAGTTGTAAAGCCTTTTCTTCTTGCTGTTTTGTAAGCACACCTGCCCATTCTTCCATCTGTGATTTTATTTCCGCTCTGACAGTTCCTGATCTTCCACTTTTTATCGACGAACCCTTTTCGCAGTCTACTACGGCAGTAACTTCCTGGCAATGACCAATCACCATTCCTTTCTTCACAACTGTAGATGTATTAGTAGGACTTAATATTCGCACCGGTACTATTCCATTTTCTTTAGGTTCTACTAACGTCCTACCAAGTATGATGTTTTTATTTTGTATTTCTTTGTCTGCTTCCACTAACCACAACTTGCCTGTCCCATCATCCACATTTATCTGTGCCCAAATCACCGCTTTTGATTTTGCTGGAACCTCTTGGCGTTGACATGCCAGTACTCGTTTGATGTTCCCACTCCGCTTGTAACCGATGTTCAATGGTAGTTCGACATTTGCATAGCGCAGTATTCGTTGATTTAAATCTAACGTAAATCCGTTGTCAATCATAAAATCAACACCAATTATTACGTCATCGATGATGTCAGCCACAATGAATTCATGTTCCCACGTGTAATTTCCAATAGATACTCGTTTCTTTATCTTACCCAGAATTTGTGCATCCTCACCCGTTGGTGTACGCAATTTTATTCCCATTAAAGGCTCAAACCTCTTTACCAAATCGCTCTTGATTATAGAATATGATGCACCAGTGTCCAGGGTTAACATGAATTCCATATTGTCCAATTTTCCATCAATAGTCAAGCTGCTTGGCACACGCTGTAGTTGTGAAATGCGAATGATGGGGCAACCCACTATTGGAGTCAGTTCACGCCCCGCTGAACTGACTCGATTTCGTTTAACGATGGACTTGTGTTAGTGGAGCGATCGCTGTCCACCTTATTCTCCTTCTTTTGTCTTCCTGGAGAATTCGATCTTGATCGCTTTCGTCGTAGATGGCAGTCACGCGCCATGTGTCCTGGTGTGTCGCAAATAAAGCACTGTTGTTCTTTCTTCAGGCTTCACTACTGACTTAACTGCCTGACACACTGCTTCAACCAAATCTGATGTTTCTGCCTCTAGTTGGCGTACACGTGGCACTGGTCGACACATTAAACTGGCGTCTTCATATGTCAAGGCACTACTGACTGTTTCGGCATATGTATTTCTTGGTGACATGACTAGGGCACGCTTTGTCTCTCCATCACGTATGCCATCTATGAATGCCTCTATTTTTATTTTTTCGACGAACTCTTCCGAATTACCGGAGAACGCTAGATGACATAAGCGCTCAATATCGGAAGCGAATTACTGAAGGCTCTCATTACTCCGTTGCCCTCGCGATCTTAACTCCACTCGATGTAACTGACTCTTGTATTCATTTCCATATTTCCGCTGGAGTGTGTCCATCAGTGACTGATAGCTACCACGATCTTTCTCTGGAACCATCTGTAACACCTCGGAAGCATTACCTTTTAATGCGACTATTAAAGCCGCAGTCTTGTCGCTGTCATCCCATTGATTCTTCGAAGCGGTTGTCTCGAATTGAAGCTTGAAGATATTGAATGGCGTGCTTCCGTCAAATGTTGGTGGCTTTAATTTGATTGTACTTGAATCTCTAATCACTTATGTGGCTGGTCCATTTATTTTTAGTTGATTGAGATCGTGCTGTAATTTCTCGAACTTATCTTCCAAGTCATCTACATGTTCCTTTTAATCCGTAACCTTTTCATTAATGGTTCCGGAAATTTCCTGAAATCTACGTTCAATTCCTTTATGTAGATTTTCGATGACGTGTTCTTGGCGAGCCGAATGTTCTTGAATTTCCATACGCAAATCACTAATAACGCCCTCTTGGCGAGACGAACCTTCTTGAATTTCCATACGCAATTCACTAATAACGCCCTCTTGGCGTACCGAATGTTCTTGAAGCTTGGAGTCAATGCGAGACGCATTTCCTTGAATTTCCGTACGCAATTCAGCCGAATGTTCTTGTAGCTGTTGTTGTTGCTGCAGCATCATGGTTTTCATGAAATCCATGAGTTGACCACTCGAATCTATTTTGCTCTCTTCCTCAGCGTGCACAACTGCTTGTATATCGGCTTCCTCGAAGAACTCATGTTCTTCTACATTAATTCCCTTAGCCTCCATAGCTTGCCTCAGCCTCACCAGCAGTTCCGCCTTTGCACCTGATGACGATAGATTCATCTCTACCAACAGCTTTTTAAGCTGGTCCACTTTTAGTTGGTCAATTTTCACCATCTTTACAGAATCCCACTTCTGACACCGTTTAATTCTACTTGAATTACCTTGTTCGATCACTGGATTCTGTTAATAATAACTGCAACACTTATTTTATACAACTATATACAGCTATTATTTAATAAACTCTATTTACAATCAACTCTGTTTATAATCAACTATTTACAATATCACTTTAATGTACTAGCAACTTTTGCCTCTGTATAGATGTTTGCGCAGTCACGTTCGGAATTCGATTGATCCTCACTGCTCAACACTGGCTCTATTTATACTCTGGTGGCAACACCCCAGAATCTTCCTTTATCGAGATTCTTCTCTTCCTTTCTCGTTGGCTTGTTCTGGTTATCACTTATTTCTTTTTGTTGACATTCATGTCGATGCTGCCAATAGTGTCAGTCACAATAGTGATGAGTAACCAACTATCGATACTCGTTACAATATTTTTGCTACAAATTTTTTTTAGTAATCAGTAAAAAAATATTTTGACTGCAAATATTTTCCAGCAATCAGTAAAAAAATATTATACTGCAAATTTTTTCAGTAATTAGTAAAAGATTACTGATAATGCAGATTAAATTGCAGTATCAGTAAAATTTTACTGATTACTGGTATTTGTAATGCAGTAAATATATAATGCAGTGTGCCCATCTATGGTATGCAGTTGATATTCTTTGTTAAGTGTTGTGAATCCTATAGCTTCTACGACGTTTGGCAAGTTTATCATATTGTATTTTATGGTTTTCCTTATGTATGCTCCTACGCCTCCGTATCCGTCCGATCATGATTTGTGGATAATATTTTAGTGCTTGATGCTTATGCTTACGTTGTCTGTTACTTATATTTCGCATAGTATTGCAAAGTCTATGCCGTTGCTGTCGAGGTATACATATCTCTAGTAATTCTTTGTTGCCTGATTTTTTTAAGGCTTTGGATGCTGTATTGCAAGATTTTAATTTGCTTCATTACCTGATTGTAGTAGCGTTAAATCTAGCTGTATGCCGTATTGGTTTATTTTTGTTCTTAATGTGTTTAGTAGCACTTTAGTTTTTTACGGTAGCTCAACACACTATCAGCCCGATTCTGAATTTTCCCGGGAACAAATTCCTCCTATTCTATAGTCGGGGAACAGAAGAAAAAGGGAAAGAGAATTTCGAAGTTTCGAACTCAGATGTTTCACGTTATTGTGTTTTGTTATAATTAAGAAAGTGCAATTAATTTGTGAAAGTTGAACAACATAGTACTATAATCGTGCACAAACAGTACAAAAGTATGTACAGCACAGCGCTGTAAAACAATTGAATCATTACGGAATTCACTTACCCTTAATTCATTTAAAAGCTGCATTAAGGACACTGCACTCTTTTGCTATGAATTCGTTAAAGAATGACAGGCGAACCATTCATCATAATCAAAAGCTTAAAATTATCACACTTTCCCAATATGATGAATTCATTCAATATTACAATTCTCTTAAACTTAGAAATACTGGAAATATATATTATTTACTACCATGAAAAGCATAGCTGCTTTGGAACAAAACTCATGGTGTTATTATGAAGGTAGAGCAACAAAAAAAAATTCCTCTAGGTTGCGCCATATAATGTCAGAAACTGGCTTCTTATAGTGTCAAGCTAGTGTATATCTTGTTTCATTTTCAACTTCTTCTTCTTCTTTTCCCATGTGTTTCTTGTTGTTTTATTTACTTTTCTCCTTCATTCATGAGAACTCTCCCCAATGGTTCTACCTAGTGTTATTATACCATGACAAAACCAATCAGCTGTTATTATTCACATAAATAAACGTATTGAGTTTATAAATTTTTAGTTTTGAAATGATTATAAGGTTGATTGTTTGAGGTATTTAATTGGTTTGTTGCGCTTCTTAAATTGCATATTGCATATGCAACAACGCATAAGAATTCTCTCTCTTTTCTGTTAGTAGTCTGTTGAATCGAGCTGCTCACTTTATATAAAAATTAATACAAATCGGATAGTTCTTTCCATTCTTCAACAATGTGTTGACTTTGCGATGAAGAATTTTTACAATCAATTAAATTTTCATATTCTTTTGAACACATTTTTATATTTATCTCACAAGATTGACTTTGAAGAAATTCACGTTTGAAAAGAAATTAACGGATCATATATCTACGCATGTGCGTATATATTCGTAAAATTCTTGAACATGCTAGTCGATACATTTCAAATTTTTAAGAAGATTACGAACAAAACATTTGCGATAAGAAATAAAATTTCTATAATTTTTTGCTTTTCATACTTTCTTTATATTTATATTAAATGAAAGATCCAACAACCATACAGATATTTTGTAAACAACAAAACGCGAAAAATAAGTAAGGCTGTCAGCTTGCTACTGAATGGATACCGCCACTCCCATTCTTTTTAGGCTGCAGCCATCTGCTGCTGCATTCATCAAAATTTCAATTCTGTGTGAATTCTATAGGTTTTTCAATTCATGAATTGAAAACGAATAGAACTCATTCATTTTTATCAACCTAAAGTCTTCACACTGAATGCTAGAAAAAAAGGATTTCAGCTTTTCAAA
Organism: Megamerina dolium; assembly: GCA_963854835.1. NCBI lineage: Eukaryota > Metazoa > Arthropoda > Insecta > Diptera > Megamerinidae > Megamerina > Megamerina dolium. Next base: position 21,612,774 of record OY978527.1, read on the forward strand.
ATTTAAATAAAAGAATTAAAAATGAAAATTACTTCACACTTTTACAGCTCTGATACAGCATAGCATTTAGATTGCTAGCAGAGAAGCAGGAGCAGGTGAAGCAACGACAAAGGGTATTGCGTGCGTGCATTTCAAATAAATGCCAAAATGGGCTCTGGTGAACAACAAATTTAAAATTCTCCGGTTTTACTAAAGAGGAGAACTTCATCTACATGATTTCAGTCGTAATAAGAGAACAAAATCGTCAACACTTTTCTGTGGCAATGCATTCATTAATCATCCATACCCATATGTAAGTTGCCACGTTTACGTGAATACGGATGAAATATCAGTAATGTTGGTTATATTCGAATTTCAATAATATTTTCCTCGCATTTTCAGAGTTTTTTGTCGTATCCACAATCTTTTTTATTGTGATAACTGCTACCTACTTACGGCAATGGCATATTGTAATATTAAATTCCATTTGAAACAAGGAACAGCAGCACGTTGGCAAGATGCGTAACACGTGAAGTGGATCGTCAGCATCCTATGACGAAATAGTGACACGGAAGGAGAAGTACGAACGTATTCTATGGAAGAAAAGTGAAGTGGCGGATTATATAACAACAACCTATTCAATTTCCGATAATAATGCATTACCTTTGCCCATTACAATTTTCATTAGTTTCTTCCTGTTACAGAATGCATCCCCAAAAATTAATTAGTTTTTATCCATCGGCTTAACGAGAGATGCAAAAGCATTATCTACAAGCACACAAAGTAATTAATAAAAAATGATAACAAATGACCGGTATTCAAGCGATTTTCATTCGTTGTGTTGTTCGGCATATACACGTATTGCGATTTTATTTCTTTCTTAGATACTTGCATGCAATTTACGTACAATTTTATATTTTCTATAAAATAAAATTTGATAGAAAGAATCAAATGGTATATTTTTAGTTTTACATCGAGACGAAAATTATATGTTTATTAAATAAAATAAAAGATAGGGCATTTAGATTATGTAATTACTTTAGTAGAAAAATATTACAAAACGTATTGTATATAGAGTTAAATACATTGTTTTAATAATTTTTGACAAAATATAAGGTGATAGTGTTGGATGTATAGATATGAAGACAATTCGCACGATTCTATAAGTAAATTAATTCCCTGACCACCGCCATTACATGCTCAGTGAATAGCTGTTTTTTTGTCGGCTGCATTTAGGTCACTGACAAGTCCTTTCCGCAAATTGTTGTCGCAATTTTGTGCAGTCACCGTCTCTAATTGCCATTATTTTAAATTGTCATTGCTTGCAGTTAATATTTTTTGTTAAATTTTCCCTGCTATTTGAATAGTTTTGTCGACAAACATAAAATTTTCATTTAAAAGTACTTATATTTTAATTTGGTGGTCTGGTGGTGTTTGCGTAAGGTAACGTGTCTAACTGCCTCAACCGGGCGAGACTAGCGCAATCCTTGCTGAACTCATCGTAAGTCAACCCACTGGACGTCATGTAGTTTGTTTTGTGCGCTATGTGATGGCACCTTCACTCTATAATGATGGTGCCATCATAGTAAGCTCTGCTTACTATGTGATGCCACCTTTATTTCTTAATGGGGGTCCTCCACTTGGCGACCACCGGGCAACGTCTTCTTGGCTCCTTTCGCTGGAAGGTGATTAAAGTGAGTGGCGCGACCTCCTCGGTTAAAGGTTGTGCGTTGGGCTTGGGACCTACCACATAAATACTTCCCCCAATGAAAAATCAAACCGTGCCTCGGAAAGGACTGCCCCTTATGATGACGACCTCCGCAAACGATATGGGGACCACTATTTACGGATATGCACCTGGAATGTCCGGTTCTTCTATAGGGAAGGCGCCTCTGTCCAGCGGGTTAACGTCCTCGAAAAATAGAAGGCTGACATGACTGCTCTCCAGGAAATGCGATGAGCGGGACAGGGTTGCATCCTGTGATATATACTACAGTTGCCATGAGGAGAGGCACAAACTCGAATGTGGGTTTATTGTCAGCAAGAGATTGCGACATCTTGTCTCGCTGTTCACGCCTGTGAACGAGCGGCTGGTAACAATCCGCATTAATGCAAAATTTTTTAACATCAGGCTGATATGTGCCCACGCCCCGACGGATGAGGACAATGCGACCAAAGAGAGCTTCGTTCAGCGCCTTGAAGAAGTTTATGACCGCTGCCTCAGCTAAGATATCAAAATCGTGCTTGGCGACTTTAATATCAGGGTAGATAGGGAAGGTAACTTTGGTCCACCTGTCGGAAAATTCAGCCTCCACCAAAACACCTCCGATAACGGAATGAGGCTGATCGATTTAGCCGCAGCACGAAACATGGTAATTAGTAGCACCAGATTTCAGCATCTTAACATCCATAAAGCGACGTGGATGTTGACAGATCAACGCACAAGCAATAAAACTGATCATGTGGTGATTAACGAAAGGCATGCTTTCAGTGTGATGGACGTGAAGTCGATCCGTGGTGCCAACATCGACTCGAATCACTATCTTGTTTCAGCTAAGGTGGGCACACGTTTTTGTGTCGCAAAGAACGAACAAAGTCCCACACAGAGCTTGACGTCAATAAGCTGCAATCACCAGGCAGCACATGCTTTTACCATTCGATTGTCGGATCTGCTTATGAAGAACGCTCCCCCTTTTGATGATACATGCGCACAGTGGAGACACATATCTCACTCCATGACTACAGCTGCTGAGCAGGTAATCGAGCAATCTACCGTCCTCCAAGCAATGAGTGGTACGATCAGGAGTGTCGCGACGCTAACGCAGAAAAAGACGCCGCCTACAGGAAAACTCTGCGACATTTTTAGGCTGAAAAGCAACAAAGTTGTAAGTGCTGATGGCCTGCCTGCCGAGTTGTTTATGACCGAACGCGATAAGTTGCTCACCAGCATGCACCAGCTCATAAGGAGAATATGGTCGGATGAAAGCATGCTCAATGATTGGAGGTTCAGTGTTCTCTGTCCCGTACATAAGAAAGGAGACCCCACAATTTGCGCCAACAACCGTTGAATAAGTCTTCTTAGCACCGCATACAAGGTTCTATCGAGCGTACTGTGTGAGGTTGAAGCCTATCCTTAACCTTTTTTTTTTTTTTTTCAAGCCTTTTTTGTTGGATCTTTCTAAAATTACTTAGAAACTAACAATAAGTAATTAAATCTTACAAACTAACTAAAATTATGTGATATTCCCAACGTTCCATCACAATTTGTTGAGTCGCGAGGTATAGCAATTTCACAGCATATTCAGTGTGTCTTGCCTTTTTAATCGATGATGCCCCGTGCTCAGCAACAATTGCCTAGCAAGGGGATTCGGATGATTGTATAATTTTTGAATTTAGTTTCTACATTGCAACTTCCTCAGAAATTGTGGGTACATTTAAATCTCGATGAATGTTAACGTTCCTCATATACCAAGGCGCGTTTACAATAATTCGCAGACATTTGGATTGCATTCGCTGCAATTTTGCGATATTTGAGGGAGGTGCGGTGCCCCAAAACTAAATACCATAAGTCCAGATTGGCTTCAGGATTGCTTTATATAATAGCACTTTGTATTCGAGATTCAACTTTGATTTTTTGTGTAACAGCCACCATAACTGATTAATTTTAACCTTGATCTGAGTTTTCTTTGCCTCTATGTGATTTTTCCAGGTCAGCCTTCTGTCGAGGTGAATACCCAAGTACTTTGTTGAGGAACATTGTGGAACTGATTGGCCATTAATTTAATTTTAACAACCTGATTGGACTTTAGACCTAGTAAATTCACCGTCGTCCAGTTTTCACACAGCGCAAAATCCTGGAAAAGACCCAAGAAAAACATATCGAGACACACCACCTATTTGTTGATTATAAAGCCGCTTTCTACAGTCCGGTAAGGGATTACCTGTACACAACAATATCTGAGTTCGGTATTGCTGCGAAGCTCATTCGACTTTGTAGAATGACACTGCATAACTCCCGTAGTGCAGTGAAAATTGGGAAGGACCTCTCCGCACCGTTTAGTACCGAACCGGGGTTTCAGACAAGGTTTCGTTATCGTGCGACTTCTTTAATCTTATTATGGAGAAATTAATAAGAGCTGCTGGTCTACGACATAATGACGCTATCTTCAATAAAAGTGTCAAAAGTGTCATGTCGGCATAAACACGCGAGCATTCAGTGCAGCTTTCTCAGAGGTGGAACGAGAGTCGCGTCGAATGGGTCTTACGGTGAACAAGGGCAAGACGAAGTATCTAGTATCAACAAACAAAGAGTCCCAGCGTCTTGGACAGCACATCACTGTTGATAACTACGCTTCTAAAGTAGTGAAGGGCTTTATCTATCTTGGAACCATTTACACCAGTAATGACGTCAACATGGCGGTAATGCAAAGAATCACTCGTGCTAACAGGTGTTACTTTGGGTTAAGTTAACAATTGATAAGTAGGGTCCTCTCTCGAACAACGAAAACTCTACAAGTCTCCCATTATGCCTGTCCTTACATATAGCGCCGAAGCTTGGACAATTTCCACCTCAGATGAGAGAATGCTCGAAGTTTTCGAGAGAAAAGTCCTACGCAAGATCTTTGGACCTACTTGTGTTGGTGGCGAGTATCAAATAAGGTACAACCATGAGTTGTATGAGCTGTACGCCGACACCGACATAGTAAAGCGCATTAAAATCCAGCGGCTAAGCTGGTTAGGTCATGTTGAGCGTATGGAAGAACACGTTCTGTCTACGGTGTTATATTCGGAACCCGATGGTGGACGACGCAGAAGAGGAAGACCTAACCTCCAATGGAAAGACCAAGTACTGGAGAACTTGTCAGCGCTTGGAATTTCTAACTGGCCCAACTAGCGAGGGAAAGAGCTGGTTGGCGAAGCAAGCTAGATTTGGCATAAATAGATTTTCAGTTGTAATGGCCAGATAAGTAAGTAGATACAGTTGAAGAGGTTGTTGAAATAATGACACAAATAAAGGACCTGCTACTACGAAGTAATTTCAAATTAAGAAAATAATGGTCTAACGACAAAAAAATTCTCAACGCTGTAACAGATGCCGAAAGGGAAAGAATACTAAAATTCACCGATGGAACTGATGTAACGAAAACCTTGGGACTTGTTTGGAATTCAGTACCGGATAATTTTCTCTTCCCGTTGTGGAATTCCCATTTCCCATTTCCCAGATCTCGCATTTGTCACCCAGCTATACGATCCATTTAGACTAATTGGACCGGTGATTATGAAAGCTAAAATTTTCCTACAGAATTTTTGAAAAGAGAAGTTACGAGTGGGACGAAAGTTCGCCATAATCGTTGCAGAGCAGTTTCCTGGATTTGAGCAATGAGTTTAAATTTGTTGGCAACTTAAATTTTCCAAGATTCGTACTATTGCCAAATTCCGAGGTAGAAATCCACTCTTTTTGCGGCGCCAGCATATCGGAACATGCATTTATGTTCGCGTAATCCATGACTATGTGATAGCAACAACAAGGAACTGGCAAATTCTTTATTATTGGAATCACCACCATTTCTACAAAATACTTATATGGACTGGCTCCCCAATCATTCAACTGCTCTTGACTTACCTGAAAGGCCTAAAGTGGTGTTAATAGCAATGGCCAAAACTGATGATTATTCTTTAAATTGCAAATTTTTAAATAAAACATATTACAATTTAAACATATATACATATGTATATTGATTTACTCGCATGAAGCATGTTGATTTCAACAGCGGCCCTCTTACTCCCAGAGATCTGCAGCAAGGAACGCAGCTTCTGCTTCGTATGGTTCAGCGCTCCATTTTAGCTCAAAACGTCAAGCTTTTGGATAATAGGAGGCCTGTTGTTTCATGTAGCAACATCTACCCGCTATGCCTATTCGTTAATACAAGCAGTGTGATCCGGGTTGGAGGCCCACTTCAAAATTCTACTCGACTTTGAATCGCGACATCCAATAATTTTGCCAAAGCAGTCATTTTCATCGGAAGTCTGCGCATGCTCAACCGCAAGCCTTATTAGCATCAATTCGTTTACAATACTGGCCAATTGGCAAGTGGAAAAGAAAACTGTAGCCCGCATGGCAAATAAGTAGATAAAATGCTTTCGAATGAGGCCAAAAGTTATCGAGCATATCATAGGCAGCTTGCCGAAGGACAGACAACAATCCAAGAGGACACTTTTGGCCACAGGCGTTGATTTTTTTTGGACCTTTTTATCATCAATTGGAAATACGTAGTCTATAAAATACTACAGCTGCCTTTTTATTTGCTTTGTGACTAAGGCAACTCACTTAGAACTAGTGAAAGATTTGCCGACGGAATCTTCTTTAGCCACCCTCAAAAGATTTATTTGCACTCGCGGAAGGCCGAAAACGATCTGGTCAGATAATGTTCCCAACTTCGTGGGGCAAAAAATGGACTGGTCGAGCTGAAGCAATTGTTCTTATCCCAAGGCCACATGAAAGCAGTTCACAATCAGTGTCTGGGTGATGGCATCGATTGGCAGTTTATTTCTCCTCATTCAGCTCATTTCGGAGGCTTGTAGGACGTCTACAAAAACTTGCCAAAGCTCACCTTTACCGTATAGCTGGGACTTCGGTGCTTAGTTTTGATGAGCTACGAACTTTGATTTGGCAAATTGCAGAAATAGTTAATTCGGGCTTTCTTTGCCCAATTTCAAAGGACCTAGGTGTCCTTGAGAACCTGGCTTCCTTTGAATATCAACCGACTTGACCGCTGTCAGCGAGTTTGCTATTTGTAGTAGCTATTCTGAAAAAAGTAGAGTGTCGAATATTTAACGCATTTACAACAGCTAAGCAAATGGCAATAGACTGCACTAACATTCGCGTTGGAACGATGATGCTGCTAAAAGACGAAAATCTTCCGCCGCAGCTAGGTAGGATCATCGAAACTATTCCCACGGAGCCTTTAAGCGCGCTGTAACGAAGCTCTGCGTCCTACCTATTGGCGACAACATTATTGAAAGCGGATCCTTTCAGCGGATGGAGGATGTTCTGGATTGAGCATATTTCATTTATAATTTTCCCACGTATTTTATTATTCTAAAGAAGTGCCATCGTTCATAATCTTTTAAGTACTTTATATTTAATACTACTCATTTAATTAATTGGTGCTTTGCTCTTACTCTCTCTCTCTCTCTCTCTGCTTTTTATTTTCCCATTGTTGTCTTATTTTTGTATTATTCTACACTAGCTACTTGTATGTAACCTCAACAAATTCTTACTTAAAGTTTTGCTATGGTCAAGGTCGGACCTAAAATAAAATTACATATATTTTTTGAAGTTTTTTTTATTCAACATTAGCAAAATTGTTTGCTAACTCAATAGATTTATGTTTTTCTGAAAATGCTTTAAGATCTTCGATGCGAAATTTGGTTGGTACAATCTGCGCATAACACACTTTCTCAATGGAATATCCCGTCTTAGGGTCCACTTGCATACCCTTATCAATTGCTAATTTGCCAACTGGTCCATTCGGAAGTATTTCTTCAGCCAGATCTAGGTCTTTCTGAAAGGCTGCATTCTTGAATTCAGTTTGAGTCACCACATGATTCACAATACCCATGTCTTTTGCCTCCACACCGTTAAATGCACGCGTAGTAAAGATAAGATCCTTAGTGAGGGCAGGCGAATGTCATAAATTGCATTACGTTTATAGCTTTTTACTTTTAATATGATTTGTTAACATTCACATTATATTTGCTAATCTGTCAAAATTCTATTTATCAAAAACGATCGGTAACTGGTAATAGTTTCTATAGTCTCTGTTTAGACATGGAGACATTTGCATGAAAAAAATTTTGTTTGTAAGCGAGGGACGCAGGGTTTTTGTCTTCTATACATGCGACACGCTTTGCACTTCTCATTCGTAATGTAAAACATGAAGAAAATATATAAACGAGATCACACGTTGAAGAGAAACAGAGAATTGTACGAAAAAGAGAATTGAAAATGCAGTTCATACAAATCGCTTCGTGTTTAACGGGGACATACATAAAGCAAATTTTCATTGGAGAGTCCTTGCCAGTTGGCAATGGAATCGAAGTTTAATTGCTATCGATAATCGGCTTTGCTACGGCACTGTGAATTACATTGTTTGCCCTCCTAATTATTATCATGAATTACTGCATTCACACACATATTCTTAGTTCAATTCGACCGTTCTGTCTCTGTTACTGTTTTTTGTTTTGAAAAAAAGCGAACAACGTGATTGGGGTGACGTGGAAAAGAGCTATTATACGACCTTTCCACGCCACCCCAATTATGTTGTTCGCCCTCTCATTCATAATTCGCACTCCAATGACGTACCAAATTACTTGTACGCCATACAAAACTTTGAGAGCGTCTTACCTCATTAGAAAGTAATTCATTTTGAGTTATCATGCGAACTACGAACAAACTTTTGCCTTCCCTAATTTTTATTTGAAATTGTGTAATAGCCTAGACAGACGGCAGCCTAATTCCGGATTACCGGCGCACTTAATCCAAATAAAATAATAACCTGACAGACGGCAGTATTGCGGATTAACTAAACGGCTGATTGATGTTTTATTAGGTCTGTCCACTTACATTACTATCACTATCAATTTCTGTCGTCTATCACTCTCGATATGAGAAAATCTACAAGAAGTACGTGAACTGAAAACTATCAGAAACTTGTAAATTGACATTCACCGTTCGTAATTGACAGCTGGATTTATTTGGTCGCCAACACTTTTCATGTTAAAAACTGTTAACAATTGTTGAAAGTATTTTGTTTTCGAACACATCTAATATTTTGTAAAATGGATGGAGAAAAATTCACAATAGATAATTTTCAGCAGTGTTGCCATAGCAAATTGCCCTAATCCTCTTTTATTTTGAGAATTAACTCATAAAGTTTATGCGGATTAGCTGCAGTTAATGCCCGAGTTAATTCGAATTAACTCGGTAATCCGGAATTAGGCTGCCGTCTGTCTAGGCTATAAGATGTTATTTAGTAAGTTTTACAACTTCAATATAACTATCTGTAATATTTGAAACAGTGGCATACTGTTAACACTGTGAAAATATATTATCAAGAAGAACATAACAGAAACAGAGAATTATCAAATCAAATTGAGAATATGCCGTGTGAATTGGGTAATTCACTACGGTAATTCAGAGAGCGAACAAAGTTATTCACGGTGACGTGGGAAAGCCGTATTATATTGTCTTAATATGCTAATACCTTGTTTGGATGACAATTTTGCTGCACTCATTTATTTGTACAGCGGAAAAGCTTTTATATTATTCAAACGAAGTAAAAGAACATTACATTATTTTAATGCACTTAATTGTGCTATTTTGCTAGTTTTGTTCCACTTCGAATAAATACATCACGAACTAAATTCAAAATGTACTCTTTTTGGAACGGATGACGTCACCGTTATCAGCGGCTGTTTTTCCTGCAATATGGTGGATGCCAAAGTTTCATGATGGACGATAGTTTTCATTCAAATTTTACTAGCAGATTCTTGCAACCACACAAATTAAATTTTTTAAAGAGAAATTAAATAACATGTTCAGCAATAAAAATAATGATACTATAGCCACAACAAAAAGAGGTTAAACATTTTGTTAGAATTTGATCAATGACAATTTTTTTTACAAAACCTAATTACTATCTATGTATGTATTTATTTTATATAAATGCAATTAGTGTATATTTGATGATTTAACACATACAAATTATTACAATTTTGGTTAAGGCCAGTAATTATAATTTAACACCAAACCTTTTCTCTCCTCCCAACCCCGCATTTTGTGTTGCATACAAATTATGTATATTTCTTTACATTATAAGGCGTCTCCACAGGCAAAAGTTTTTATCTTGGTAATGTAATCAATATGTTGCCAATGGTGACGGCTCACAGAAAGCAATTATGTTGACAAATGTTGCCTGCCATGAACTGTTATGCTGCAACTAGCCACCGACGTAAAAACGTAGAACGTGTCAGCTGACACGACCTATCTTATGGGAACGTCGTGTTAACGAAAACTCACCACCTTATGACGGTGACGTAGACGTTGCTCGTAGCGGAGAGAATCAATGCAATTTTGTATGTATATAATATATCTTTTCAGAAAATGCTTATATATTTTTAATATATAGATGGCTTTCGATAGAAATACCTGTATGTCTTCAAATTTAGTCTCGCGACCATCAGTATTTTAGGATAAAAAAAATAAGCCTTATAGGCCCGACGCCGGCTTCGCTACCATCAGTATTGTAACGAGTATCGATGGTTGGTTACCCACTACTATTGTGAATGACACGAATATTGGCAGCATCGAAACAAATGTCAACAAAAAGAAATAGGCGATAACCAGAACACGCCAACGAAAAAGAAAGAGATGTATCTCGACTACGATAAAAGAAGATTCTGGAGTGTTGCCACAGGAGGACTTGGTACACGACTTGGGCACCCTTTTCGAACATAGGGACTGCCTCAAGGTTACGTGGTTGTCCACATATCGTCAATGCACCGCGAATCAAATAGATCACATTGCAATCAGCCACCGATACAAAAAATGCCTGCTGGATGTGCGAAACAAGCGCGGGGCCGACATCGGCCTTGTGTGTGATCACCACCTTATTATTGCGAAAGTTTGTCTTCGTACTGCCGGCATAAAAAGACCTAAAGCGCATACTCGACCACCTAAATTTAACATAGAGCGTCTTAAAGACCCTGCAGTTAAGAAGCAATATCACATTATGCTGCGCGAACGTCACAAAACGTTTGTAAACGGCGCGGAGGTTACGATAACGGAGAAATGGAGCACAATCAAAACAACCATGAAAGCCTGTGCAAGTGACATCATTGGGCCTATCCCTAAGGGCAAAAGGGATTGGATGAGCGATGAAACCTGGGACAGAATTAGTGAACGTAAAGCAATAAAACAAAAAATTGCGAATATTGCAGATCGCAGTAGTGGACAAGCGAAGCACCTGGAAGGTCGGTACCGTCATATGCAGAGGGCAGTTCAACGTTGCGTGCGTCGCGATAAAAGGCGGCACACCAATGGCCTCGCTGAGGATGCAGAACAAGCAGCGCGTACTGGCTGCTCTCCTCGCTATTCAAGATTACCAAAAAGTCGGTCGACAAGTGCCTTTGTGTCGATCACCCGATTAAAGATCTACACGACAATTTTTTGATTACTGACGAACAACAATTTCTACGATGGAAAGAGCATTTCTCGGCTGTCCTAAAAATGTGCTTGATCCTTCTGTCGACCAATCCTCTATTTCAAACGACACCACCGATATGAAGGATAAAAACATCACCACCAAACTTGGTTGAAATCGCTGCTGCCATAAAGCAACTGCCGAATGGCAAAGCTGCCGGAATCGATGGTATACCGGCTGAACTTTATAAAAATGATGTCGTTTTTTCCGCGGAAATATCAGTGTGGGAGGAAGAGACTTTCCCGTGTGAATGGAAAGAGGGAATTATAGTCAAATTGGCGAAAAAAGGCGATCTCAAGGACTGCAACAACTGGAGGGGTATCTGAGTGCTTCCTGCAATTGTAAAGCTCATTGCACGTATTATCCTCAACCGGCTGAAGTCATCTGGAAGCTTCCATCAGTTCCTGTCAGGCCGGTTTCCGCAGTGGGTTTTCCTGCGCTGACCAAATAAACACTCTCCGAATTATCATTGAACAATGTGTTGAGTTCAAATCTAAATTGCAGCTGCTGTTTATAGACTTTGAAAAAGCCTTCGATAGTGTTAAAAGGGGGACTATTTGGGCTGCGTTGCGGAGAAGAGGTATTCCAGATAAAATTGTTGCACTCATTAGGGAAAGCTACAGCAACGCAAACTGCTACGTTCTACACAAGGGCAAGTTATCGGAGCCTTTTCAGGTCCTGAGTTGAGTACGACAGGGATGCATCCTTTCTCCTATTCTGTTTCTTCTTGTCATTCAATACGTTCTGGGTGCTGTCTTCAGCAACGAAAATCAAAACAGTGGCATACCGTGGCAGATAAACAACATTTTCCTGTCGCAGATGTCGTCAGCATATGCTGACGACATCTGCTTGCTCACATACAAAGTGTGTGATCTAGAGCTTCTAACTCAAACCATGCAGGAGAAGCTGAGACCTACTGGACTTAAAGACAATGTTGGAAAAACCAAAGTGCTACCTTGAATGCATGGTAACTGCGGACGGTGGTTCCGAGTTGGATGTTGAACGCAGAATTGGTAGAGCTAAGTCTGCCTTTGGTATCCTCGCACCACTGTGGCAAAGTAACAACATCAGCCTAAACACCAAGCTACGTATCTTTAACACAAGCGTGAAGGCTGTCTTGCTGTATTGTTGCACCACCTGGAAAGTTACTGCGATTATTAATCGCTGTCATTAATCGTTGTCTCCGACGTATTTTGTGCATTTTCTGGCCTCGGACGATCTCTAACGTCGAACTGCTGAAAAAGACCAACCAGCTAGATGTGGCACTCGAAATCCGTAAAAGGAAATGGCAGTGGATTGGGCACACGCTAAGAGCGACGAGTGTCAAAGGCCCTACGCTGGAACCCTTTTCAACAAGCAGGCCGATGAATTGGTAGACCGCGTGTTACCTGGCACCGCTCTACGGAAGCTGAAGTGCGAGCGCTTGGTCTATCTTGGAATGAGCTGCGACCTCCAGTGGAGGTCATTTGGGAATCACCAACACCGTCGAGAAAATAAAAAACCATTTTATTGGGTTGGATGTCACGATCATGTCGCTGATTGGATTCGGAAGTGTGAGCAATGTGCAATGGCCAAAGGTCCCATTAACGGTCCCACTAACTACAGTCGAGGTAAGATGCACCAATACACCGTAGGTGCTCCATTTGAGCGAATTGCTATGGACATAGCTGGACCATTTCCAATAAGCAACGCAGGAAATAAGTATGTTCTGGTGGTTATAGATTACTTCAGTATATGGCCTAAAGTATACCCCATTCCAAGTCAAGAAGTTAGTACAGTTGCCGATGTATTCGTCAACCAATGGGTTATTCGTTTTGGTGTACGGCTGGAGTTACACTTAGAATAAGGTCGAAATTTCGAATCAGTTGTATTCCAAGAGATATGCCATATGATGGATATATACAAAACTCGTACAACACCTTTGCATCCACAATCTGATGGCATGGTAGAACGATTTAACCGTACCTTGGAGGAATATTTGAAAAAAATCGTGGATAAATACGAAAGAGACTGGGATGTACATATACCAATGTTCCTCATGGAATATCGATGCGCACAACATGATACGACGGCTACTACACCAGCAATGGCAATTTTTGGAAACGAGTTAAGACTGCTAGCTGATTTAAAATTTGGAGTCGTAACACCAACGAGATCAACCGAAAGTAACTATACTAGCGAAAAGCGAGAACAGTTGGATGAAGTACATCAGTTCATCAGATAGTGGTCGCAGATGATAAGCGATAAGATGAAGGCCAGGTATGACTTGAAAGCAAATTAAATATTAAATATATTGTTGCTGTATATAGTTGTAAAAATAAGTGTTGCAATTATTATTAACAGAACACAGTGAACGACAAGGTTAATTCAAATAGAATTAAACTCTGACTTTCTTGATAGTCAGCCTATCAAGAGACTATTTACTTCGGTCGAGCGAAAAAAAAACCCTGTAGGCCCGAACATCAGTATTTTTATCGAATTAGAAGAAAAGAAAATGATAACTATTAATATGATATATTATATCAATATATAAATCTCCTTATCTCACTACTATTTCCGTATACACTTAATTGCAGTAGAAAAAGTATGAGAATAAAAGAAATATTAAAAATACATAAACATTTTTTTAAAATATGTATAATACACCATTGGAAAGGAAATTCTATAGCCTTGAATATGGTTCTAAATTTTCAATAGTGATTATTTTCGAAAAAAAAAAATTTCAAATTATTTATTTTGATCATAACTTTTAAAATATACAAAATAGGCTATAAATGATATATATCACTAAAAGGGTATTAAAAATACCTGTTTTTATATCCATATTGTAAGAAAAAATTGCGAATTTATTGCGTAATTTCGAATCACAAATTTGAAATTTGACCTTTAACCACGCCTTCTGTAGTCATTTCAGCCGACAAATTTTTGATTCGTTAAGTTCACAAAAATAGGCTCTATATAATGAAAAAATGTTTTTCCCCTCAGTGCTATTCTGCACTTGTTCCAAAAAAAAAAAAAAAAAAAATATTGCCACTGATAAAACTTCATATACCTGCAAAATGACAGATGGTAGCCAATAACCTATCCCTGTGGAGACGCGGCGTTAGTTCAAGCAGTAATACTATTCCTCAAGTACATTATCCAACCACTGTTGAATATCTTCTGCATTTCCACAACTAGTACCATCAGCAAGACGTGGCTTCACCCCATTAGCAGGTGCAATATTTTCCGTATCAACAGCTGCATTTGTTGCGACCTTTGAAACATTGGTTGTGGTCATATTTAATAGCTCACCTAATTCATCCGGTAGATCGTCTGCTCCAGCCTTTGCCGCATTACCACTATTACCAGAGGCAGCTATTGATTTAATGGTTTTTTGCGATTTCGCTGAACCACCTTTTGGTATGCCACCGACTTGAATATTATTACGCGGATTTATTTCATGCTCCTTGAGTACATTTTGATATTTCTTCTCTGCCTTTTCAGCGGCTTTTTCCATTGATTTCAATTGCTCTGTATTAAACATAGATGATGGCAAATCCATACGTTTATAGAATGATATAGTTTGAAGACCAACATTGAGTAAATGCAAATTTAATATGAAATATGCACTTCCTTTAGTATTATGCAATAATTCTTCACCCTCGGGTATATCCCAATTGCGTTCAGAAGAAAATTTAAAATGTCCACTATGTGATGTAACTTGTTGGGACATTAAATCAAAGTCTCCGGCATGCATATGTTCATTCTCTTCATTATTTAAATCCAACTCATCCAAAGAATGGAATGGTTGTTTGCCTATACCTCCTCTAACGCTCGGACGTTCATCACTTGAGTCAGCTACATCGATAACTCCTGGTATCGGTTCGGCTTTTGCTGGTGGTGCATATTCAGTGGCAATATTTTTACGATGATGATGTCTCATTTTGTTGCGTTTTCTATTGACAATGTGTTATAATTAATTCGAATTAATGATATAAATTTTCCTAGACGTTCCGTTCGTGGTTTTTGTCTGCATGTTATGTTAAACTACTTACGATTTCGATCGATTGTCCTTGAATTCCATAATGGGATTTTTTGTTTTTGAGCGATGCTTTTATGGAAATTTTCGCAATTAATCCGTTAATATTTGTTTACGTATTTACTGTTGCATGGAGATGCATTGAATTTCAATAAAATTGTTCGCTACAAACAACCTTCAACATTTGTCGAAGGAAGACGACGCGTAATGAATTTATGTGACAGAGAATTCGAAAATGGGAATGTAGTGTGTATATAGCAAAATATTTGCATCCTTTTATATAATCTACAAAATACAACCTACTGTCAATTATGCGTTGCGAATATTAATTTGGAAGTTTCTGATAGGTTTCCGTTAGCATATTTCTATATATTTTCTCATATTAAGATTGTAATTTATCTTTACTCTCTCAATAGCAGAGTCATAGTAATGGACGAACAAACCTGTTCTTTGCGCGAAATCAATTCGTACAAGTAATCATTTGTCTTTTAGGGTTGTATTTAGGGTTGTATATACTCTAAACATTGAAAATTGAATATAAAAAAATATCACTGTTAATGGATGTAATTCCAATGGAAAACTTCCATTTATAATAATAACAAAAGCACTTTAGCATTCACTCAAAACGAGCTTGATAGTACACTTTTATACAAAACAACGGCGTAAGTATAAGTACACGCATCGATAGTTCCTTTCAATTACGGTTATATTCCATCGATTTTTTAAAATATTTATATTTTCCGATTTTTTCCATCTCCTAAAAATATGGTTTATGGAGATACTAGAAAAATGTGGTTTTACAGCCTCAAAGGGCTCCTTGACAAAGCTTATCTTCCATTACTGGTGTGCATGTTAAATTTTGGACAGTATTAGAGGGATCTACTTATTTTAGCCGGTTCCGAATGGCAGAACTCTTGCAACATCACTTTTTCTGACCTTTGTCACATAGTTCTTTTAGAAGCTATTCCAAGGCAAATTGTTACTGCCAATTGTTTGCCGACAGGTGGGTACTGTTCGAAAAAAAAATACTTTTGACATTACAAGCATAACAAGGAAAAATTCACAAAAATTGCATTGTGAATATAGAAAAACTGCGTGACAGCTGATATTTGTTTACATTTATTTCATATAATCTTAAGCCATGTTCAGACTTACTTAATTTAGCTCTCATTCTTGATTTATGTATAATTAAGTAATTTATCATATAAAATCTGCTACCTAAATTACTTAATTCGTTCTTAATGTATTGCTACGTTTTTATTCTGTGAGCGTTTAATTCTATTTGAATTACCTTGTTCGATCACTGGATTCTGTTAATAATAACTGCAACACTTATATTATACAACTATATACAGCAACAATTTATTTTATAATCTCTATGTACAATCAACACTGTTTACAATCAACTATTTACAGTAACATTTTAATGTACTAGCAACTTTTGCCTCTGTATAGATGTTTGCGCAGTCACGTTTGGAATTAGATTGATTCTCACTTCTCAACACTGGCTCTATTTATACTCTGTTGGCAACCCCCCAGAATCTTCCTTTATCGAGATTCTTCTCTTTCTTTCTCGTTGGCTTGTTCTGGTTATCGCCTATTTCTTTTTGTTAACATTCGTTTCGATGCTGCCATTATTCGTGTCATTCATAATTAGTTATGAATAACCAATCATTGATACTCGTTACACTGCCTTCCTCTTAACCTTGTTCGTCTTGAACAAGTTTTTATACTTCCCCTCGATATGGCGCAAGTCGCTCCAAGTGCACTACTTTAAACTTTGCTCTTTTATTCCAGGCACGTTGAATACGATACACTACGTCATTTATCTTTGCTATAATCTTATATGGTCCTTCCCAATGAGTCTGTGGTTTAGGGGACAGGCCTTTCTTTCGTTGTGGATTATAAAGCATTACAAGCTCTCCTTCATAGAACCCTTTTGAATTTGCTTTCAAGTCATACCTGGCCTTCATCTTATCGCTTATCATCTGCGACCGCTCTCTGATGAACTGATGTACTTCATTAAACTGTTCCCGCTTTTCGCTAATATAGTTACCTTCGGTTGATCTCGTTCGTGTTACGACTCCAAATTTTAAATCAGCTGGCAGTCTTAACTCGTTTCCAAAAATTGCCATTGCCGGTGTAGTAGCCGTCGTATCATGTTGTGCGCATCGATATGCCATGAGGAACATTGGTATATGTACATCCCAGTCCCTTTGGTATTTATCTACGACTTTTCTCAAATATTCCTCCAAGGTACGGTTAAATCGTTCTACCATGCCATCAGATTGTGGATGCAAAGGTGTTGTACGAGTTTTGTATATACCCAGCATACGGCATATCTCTTGGAATACAACTGATTCGAAATTTCGACCTTGGTCTGAGTGTAACTCCATCGGTACACCAAAACGAGTAATCCATTGGTTGACGAATACATCCGCAACTGTACTAGCTCCTTGATTTGGAATGGGGTATACTTCAGGCCATTTACCGAAGTAATCTATAACCACCAGAACATACTTGTTTCCTGCGTTGCTTATTGGAAATGGTCCAGCTATATCCATAGCAATTCGCTCGAATGGAGCACCCACGGTGTATTGGTGCATCTTACCTCGGCTTTTCTTAGTGGGACCTTTGGCCATTGCACATTGCTTACACTTCCGAATCCAATCAGCGACATGGTCATGATATCCAACCCAATAAAATCGTTTCTTTATTTTCTCGACGGTTTTGGTGATGCCCAAATGCCCTCCACTGGAGGCATTGTGATACTCAGCTATCACTTCATTTATTCTTGCCTTGGGTACCACTAGAAGATCATTAGTGATTTTTCCATCTTCACTTTCCCATGTTCGGAATAAATATCCGTCTCGTAAGTGCAGGCTTTGCCACTGCGCCCAGTATGCCTTTGCTATTGGACTTTCATTAGCCATTTCTTGCCAATCTGGACGTATGCCCTGCTCCTTGTATTCCATAATCTTTACGAGATCTGGGTCGTTCCGCTGATCTTCTTGCACTCGTTCGGTGGTCCATGTCTCCTCCGGCAATATATTTGTAAGTCGTACGTCGACAATGTGCTCCTTGCTTTCCACTCGGGAACAATGTTTACATTCCATTTTGCAAGGACGACGAGATAGAGCATCCGCGTTGCCGTGATGTCCTCCTTTACGATGTTCGATGGTAAAATGATAACTCTGCAGCCTTTCAATCCAGCGCGCCAATTGTCCTTCTGGGTTTTTAAATTGTAATAACCACCTTAGCGCTGCGTGGTCAGTTCGTAGATGAAATGACTGACCGTACAAGTATTTATGGAAATACTTTACACATTCCAGTATTGCGAGCAACTCTCTTTGAGTGACACAGTAGTTTCTTTCTGGCTTCGACAGGATTTTACTGTAGTATGCTATTACTTTTTCTTGTCCACCTATGATCTGAGAGAGCACACCACCTATTCCATAGCCACTCGCATCTGTGTCTAACACAAAATTTTGACCAGGTACTGGATACGCTAATATTGGTGCAGAACAGAGTTTTTCTTTCAGCTGTTCGAATGCTTTCTGTTGGTCTTCGCCCCACACAAATGGCTTGTTCTTTCTTGTTAACTCATGCAGACTGCTGGCGATGTTTGCAAATCCAGGAACAAATCGTCTATAGTAAGTGCATAAGCCTAGGAAGCTTCTTAACTCGTGAAGATTCTACGGAATAGGCCATTCTTGTACTGCTGCTACTGCTGCTACCTCCTCGTTGGTATGTACCCCTTCTGTTGTTACTTTATGACCAAGATATTTAACTTCTTGCCTGAAGAGTGAACACTTTTTCATATTCAGTTTAAGCACTGATGATTGTATACGCTCAAATACTTCTTTCAACTTTTCCAGGTGGTCGTTAAAATCTTTTCCCATCACGATAATGTCATCGAGCTACACTAAGCACGTTTTCCAGTGTAGTCCTCTGAGTACACGCTCCATTAGACGTTCGAAAGTAGCTGGCGCATTGCACAAACCAAATGGCATGACTGTAAATTGCCATAGACCATACTGAAAGCTGTTTTCTCCTTGTCTTCCTTACCAAGTTCCACTTGCCAGTATCCACTTTGCAAATCAAGAGTTGAGAACCACTTCGCACCAGATAGTGTGTCCAGAGTGTCATCGATTCTTGGCAGTGGATAGCTGTCTTCTTTCGTAATATCATTCAGTTTTCTGTAATCCACACAGAATCGAGTACTTCTATCCTTCTTCTTTACCAGCACAACTGGTGAACTCCATGAACTCGCTGATGGTTCAATAACACCTTGTTTCTGCATATCGGAAATCAGCTTAATGGCTTCGTCTCTTTTGGCCAATGGAACTCGTCGTGGTGTTTGACGATTTGGTCTAGAATCACCGGTGTCAATGTGATGCTTCACGATGGTTGTTCGTCCTCCAGCTTTTCCATTTGAAGAAAAGATTTAACTGTACTTCTCCAATACTTGTAAAGCCTTTTCTTTTTGCTGTTTGGTAAGCACACCTGCCCATTCCTCCATCTGTGCTTTTATTTCCGCCCTGACAGTTCCTGATCTTCCACTTTTTATCGACGAACCCTTTTCGCAGTCTACTACGGCAGTAACTTCCTGGCAATGACCAATCACCATTCATTTCTTCACAACTGTAGATGTATTAGTTGGATTTAATATTCGCACAGGTACTATTCCATTTTCTTTAGGTTCCACTAACGTCCTACCAGGTATGATGTTTTTATTTTGTATTTCTTTATCTGCTTCCACTAACCACAACGTGCCTGTCCCATCATCCACATTTATCTGTGCCCAAATCACCGCTTCTGATTTTGCTGGAACCTCTTGGCGTTGACATGCCAGTACTCGTTTGATGTTTCCACTCCGCTTGTAACCGATGTTCAATGGTAATTCGACATTTGCATAACGTAGTATCCGTTGATTTAAATCTAACGTAAATCCGTTGTCAATCATAAAATCAACACCAATTATTACGTCATCGATGAAGTCGGCCACAATGAATTCATGTTCCCACGTGTAAGTTCCAATAGATACTCGTTTCTTTATCTTACCCAGAATTTGTGCATCCTCACCCGTTGCTGTACGCAATTTTATTCCCATTAAAGGCTCAAACCTCTTTACCAAATCGCTCTTGATTATAGAATGTGATGCACCAGTGTCCAGAGTTAACATGAATTCCATATTGTCCAATTTTCCATCAATAGTCAAGCTGCTTGGCACACGCTGTAGTTGTGAAATGTGAATGATGGGGCATCCCACTGTTGGAGTCAGTTCACGCCCCGCTGAACTGACTCGATTTAGTTTAACGATGGATTTGTGTTAGTGGAGCGATCACTATCCACCTTATTGTCCTTCTTTTGCCTTCCTGGAGAATTGGATCTTGATCGCTTTCGTCGTAGACGGCAGTCACGCGCCATGTGTCCTGGTTTGTCACAAATGAAGCACTTACCAGTAAACTTGTTTTCGCGTCGACCTGTTGTTCTTCTTTCATGCTAAACTACAGATTTGAATGCCTGACGCACTGCTTCAACCAGATCTGTTGTTTCTGTTTCTAATTGGCGTAACCGTGGTGTTGGTCGACACATGAAACTGGCGGCTTCAAACGTCAAGGCACTACTGACTGTTTCGGCATAAGTATTCCTGGGTGACATGACTGGGGCACGCTTTGTCTCTCCATCACGTATGCCATCTATGAATGCCTCTATTTTTATTTTTTCGACGAACTCTTCCGAATTACCAGAGAACGCAAGATGACATAAGCGCTCAATGTCAGAAGCGAATTCCTGAAGGCTCTCATTACTCCGTTGCCCTCGCGATCTTAACTCCACTCGATGTAACTGACTCTTGTATTCATTTCCATATTTCCGCTGGAGTGTGTCCATCAGTGACTGATAGCTACCACGATCTTTCTCTGGAACCATCTGTAACACCTCGGAAGCATTACCTTTTAATGCGACTATTAAAGCAGCAGTCTTGTCGCTATCATCCCATTGATTCTTCGAAGCGGTTGTCTCGAATTGAAGCTTGAAGATATTGAATGGCGTGCTTCCATCAAATGCTGGTGGCTTTAATTTAATTGTGCTTGAATCTCGAATCACTGATGTGGCTGGTCCATTTATTTTTAGTTGGTTGAGATCGTGCTGTAATTTCTCGAACTTATCTTCCAAATCATCTACATGTTCCTTAAGATCTGTAACCTTTTCATTAACGGCTCCGGAAATTTCATCTACATGTTCTTTTAGTTCTGCAACTTTCTCATTAATAGCTCCGGAAATTTCCTGAAATCTAAATTCAATTCCTTTTTGTAGATTTTCGATGACGTGTTCTTGGCGAGCCGAACCTTCTTGAATTTCCATACGCAATTCACTAATAACGCCCTCTTGGCGTACCGAATGTTCTTGAAGCTTGGAGTCAATTGTTTTCTGGAACTCTCCCATAGAGTTTTCTTGACGTACCGAATGTTCTTGAAACTTGGAGTCAATGCGAGACGCATTTTCTTGTAGCTGTTGTTGCTGCTGTTGCATCATGGTTTTCATGAATTCCATGAGTTGACCACTCGAATCTATTTTGATATCTTCCTCAGCGTGCACAACTGCTTGTATATCAGCTTCCTCGAAGAACTCATGTTCTTCTACATTAATTCCCTTAGCCTCCATAGCTTGCTTCAGCCTCACCAGCAGTTCCGCCTTTGCACCTGATGATGATAGATTCATCTCTACCAACAGCTTTTTAAGCTGGTCCACTTTTAGTTGGTCAATTTTCACCATCTTTACAGAATCCCACTTCTGACACCAATTGTTACGTTTTTATTCTGTGAACGTTTAATTCTATTTGAATTACCTTGTTCGATCACTGGATTCTGTTAATGATAACTGCAACACTTATTTTATACAACTATATACAGCAACAATTTATTTAATAATCTCTATTTACAATCAACACTGTTTACAATCAACTATTTACTATAACACTTAAATGTACTTGCAACTTTTGCCTCTGTATAAATGTTTTCGCAATCACGTTCGGAATTAGATTGATTGTCAATTCTCAACACTGGCTCTATTTATACTCTGTTGGCAACACCCCAGAATCTTCCTTTATCGAGATTCTTCTCTTCCTTTCTCGTTGGCTTGTTCTGGTTATCGTTTATTTCTTTTTGTTGACATTCGTTTCGATGCTGCCAATAGTGTCAGTCACAATAGTGATGAGTAACCAACTATCGATACTCGTTACAATATAAAATGAAATAGTAACAAAATTCTTCATAAATATATATATATATATATATATATATATATATATAAAAATCAAAAATTCGGGAAAATAAAAAAAAAACATTAAAAATAACGGTAGAACTAATGGGAAATGAATTAAATGAAACTTAAAAATAATACAATTCATTTTTTTCCTCTTAAACTATAGCTTAATCCATAAAATCTTATATGTAATTTGCTTTCGACAGGAAGTGGTTTTGTTCAAAGGTGTGAATAAAATGTGGGTAGGATAATATTCACGCTTAAATCGTAAATTTTCGGGGGAAAGATCTGGGAATTAATGTTGTTTGTTGTTACGTAGTGATCGATAAATGTTGATTGTTGACAAATGTTGATTGTAGAGTGTTTTCCAATGTTGATTCGTTATTTTTCGGGATTGTATCACTCCATCTCAGGTGGATAGATTCTATAAGGGCTGGTCGTAGACCAAAACAAAGGTTTCCAAAAAGAGAGAGAGAGAGAGATAGAAAGTGGCAAACAGCGAAAAAATAACTTATTAAATTTATAATGGGTTGCCAACCCAAAAGGAATTATAATTTAAAGTTAATAACGAAATTTATTAATGGACAGTGGGCGACATTTATGTTCTGGCGTAGACACACACAACACCAATAAAAACAGACCAGTCGCGAATCAACCAAACACAGTACAGGCTACCAGAAGTGCATAATAACCTGACAGACGGCAGTATTGCGGATTAACTAAACGGCTGATTGCTGTTTTATCAGGTCTGTCCACTATCACTATCACTATCAATTTCTGTCATCTATCACTCTCGATATGAGAAAATCTACAAGAAGTACATGAACTGAAAACTATCAGAAACTTGTAAATTGACATTCACCGTTCGTAATTAACCGTTCGCCAACACTTTTCATGTTGAAAACTGTTATCAATTGTTGAAAGTTTTTTGGTGCGAACACACCTAATATTTTGTAAAATGGATGGAGAAAAATTCACAATAGACAATTTTCAGCAGTGTTGCCATCGCAAATTGCCCTAATCCTCTTTTATTTTGAGAATTAACTCATCGAGTTTATGCGGATTAGCTGCAGTTAATGCACGAGTTAATTCGAATTAACTCAGTAATCCGGAATTAGGCTACCGTCTGTCTAGGCTATAAGGAAGAAATAAATAAGCAAGTAAACAAAATGTTGCCTTGGAATTCTCCCATAATTTTTGTGCCAAAGAAAGCGGGAGAAGATGGTAAAATAAATTGGAAACTATTAGTAGATTTCAGGAAATTAAATGACAACACCATTAAACAAGTTTTTCCCATTCCCCGCATCGATGAAATATTAGACCAGTTAGGTGATCGTAGATATTTCTCTACACTTGATTTGGTCAGTGGGTATCACCAAGTGTTACTGAAAGAATCAGACAGAGAAAAAACAGCTTTTAGTACAGATGTTGGGAACTATGAATTTAATAGCTTAACGGCTTGGCAGGAGCCCCTGCCACCTTCCAAAAGCTAATGAACCATGTACTAACAGAACTTCAAGATATAGATTGCTTTGTCTATTTGGAACTTGGCACATGAATCGCGTTTACGAAGAGTATTTGTACTTCAACGAAATAAAGCCTGCCACCTAAACTACAGATTTATGGGGAAAAATCATATGAGATAATTACGAAAATTAATGACGAGGTGTATCGTATTCAACGTGCTTGGATTAAAAGGGCAAAATTTAAAGTAGCGGACTAGTAACGACTTGCACCTTATCAGGGGCAAGCATAGAAACTTGTTCGGGATAAACAAGGTTATGAAGAGAACAGTGTAACGAGTATCGATGGTTATTGTGAACAGTACGAATGATAGCATCGAAACGAATGTCAACAAAAAGGAATAGGCTATAGCCAGATCAAGCCAAAGAGACAAAAAGAGAAGAAACTCGTTTACGACAAAGGAAGATCTTGAAGTGTTGCCACAAAGTACAAATAGGGCCAGTTTATTGACAAATTAATATATCGGTTAAATAAATTGTTGTTGCACATAGTTCGTACAAACAGTTTTGATCAAACAGGATTCATTCGAGTGGAATTATACATTCACTAAGTAAAAATGTAACAATATGTACAACATATCCGAATTTTAAGTTTTTAACTAAATACTGTTTTAATAACATATATGTACTAGCATATGAACTTAAAAAAATACAAAAAGTATTGGTCTATTTAAAAACGAAATAAATGTATTTTCAAATGAGTACGATACAAGTTGAACGTGTGAGAGAGATGCCGGTGGGCTCATACCTTGGTTGAATTGTACCGATGTGTTTGCATTACAGTTCTTTTTAAATAAGAAATATATCGGGATTTTGTTGATGTTGACGTTCCGTTGGAGCTTCTTCTGTTGATGATGTTATTGTGGATGAGGCACTTCTCTTGATCCACTTATATGAGGTTGAGCTAATGTGATGTCCATCGGTTCGCTCATTTCGGGTGATATATTTTGCTGTTGTCATATTTTCCAACATCAAATTATTGCTGTCAATACTTGATGACAAACCTTGCTGTTGTTGTCGGTGATTTTCTTCTATTTGTTCTGCTTTAGTTGTTGTTGTTATTAATGCGGTTAAGATGATGGTGCTACTGCTAATTGCCGTTGTTGTTGTTGTATTCGCCATAACAAACTTTCCATCAGCTTTCAAATTGTAAAGCCTTTCGTTGGTGGCCAATACCATTGTTTAAAATATATGTTTTAATCAAATTTTATTGAATTTAATCATTTTCGTTAGCGGAAGAAATTCCGTATTAAATGAAGAAGAAAAGCACTAAAATCACAAACGAATTGTTTCTTATGTATATTCTTTATAAAGAAAAAGATCCGAGATAAATGTATAATGACACGGCACTAATTTAGCAATTAAGATTAAATATGAGAGTTTGAATTGTCTACTTATATGTATATATTATTACGTGAGAACAGATAATTTTATAAAAAAAAGAAAATGCGCGCACTATCGGGAAAAATATATTGTATATAAGAAAAAAAGGCGCGCACTCCTTATTGCTCGGGAAAAAATATTGTAACGAGTATCGATAGTTGGTTGGAGATGAATCTATCGTCATCAGGTGCAAAGGCGGAACTGCTGGTGAGGCTGAGACAAGCTATGGAGGCTAAGGGAATTAATGTAGAAGAACATGAGTTCTTCGAGGAAGCCGATATACAAGCAGTTGTCACGCTGACGAAGAGAGCAAAATAGATTCGAGTGGTCAACTTATGGATTTCATGAAAACCATGATGCAACATTTACAAGAAAGTTCGTCTCGACAAGAGGTCGTTATTAGTGAATTACGCACGGAAATTCAAGGAAATGCGTCTCGCATTGACTCCAAGCTTCAAGAACATTCGGCTGAATTGCGTATGGAAATTCAAGAAGGTTCGTCTCGCCAAGAAAACTTCATTGGAGAATTCCAGAAGACAGTTAACTACAAACTAAAAAAAATTTCTGGCGCTATTAATGAGAAAGTTGCAGAACTCAAAGAACATGTAGATGAAATTTCCGGAGCCGTTAATGAAAAGGTTACAGATCTGAAGGAACATGTAGATGATTTGGAAGATAAGTTCGAGAAATTACAACACGATCTCAACCAACTAAAAATAAATGGACCAGCCACATCAGTGATTCGAGATTCAAGCACAATTAAATTAAAGCCACCAGCATTTGATGGAAGCACGCCATTCAATATCTTCAAGCTTCAATTCGAGACAACCGCTTCGAAGAATCAATGGGATGATAGCGACAAGACTGCTGCTTTAATAGTCGCATTAAAAGGTAATGCTTCCGAGGTGTTACAGATGGTTCCAGAGAAAGATCGTGGTAGCTATCAGTCACTGATGGACACACTCCAGCGGAAATATGGAAATGAATACAAGAGTCAGTTACATCGAGTGGAGTTAAGATCGCGAGGGCAACGGAGTAATGAGAGCCTTCAGGAATTCGCTTCTGACATTGAGCGCTTATGTCATCTTGCGTTCTCTGGTAATTCGGAAGAGTTCGTCGAAAAAATAAAAATAGAGGCATTCATAGATGGCATACGTGATGGAGAGACAAAGCGTGCCCCAGTCATGTCACCCAGGAATACTTATGCCGAAACAGTCAGTAGTGCCTTGACGTTTGAAGCCGCCAGTTTCATGTGTCGACCAACACCACGGTTACGCCAATTAGAAACAGAAACAACAGATCTGGTTGAAGCAGTGCGTCAGGCATTCAAATCTGTAGTTTAGCATGAAAGAAGAACAACAGGTCGACGCGAAAACAAGTTTACTGGTAAGTGCTTCATTTGTGACAAACCAGGACACATGGCGCGTGACTGCCGTCTACGACGAAAGCGATCAAGATCCAATTCTCCAGGAAGGCAAAAGAAGGACAATAAGGTGGATAGTGATCGCTCCACTAACACAAATCCATCGTTAAACTAAATCGAGTCAGTTCAGCGGGGCGTGAACTGACTCCAACAGTGGGATGCCCCATCATTCACATTTCACAACTACAGCGTGTGCCAAGCAGCTTGACTATTGATGGAAAATTGGACAATATGGAATTCATGTTAACTCTGGACACTGGTGCATCACATTCTATAATCAAGAGCGATTTGGTAAAGAGGTTTGAGCCTTTAATGGGAATAAAATTGCGTACAGCAACGGGTGAGGATGCACAAATTCTGGGTAAGATAAAGAAACGAGTATCTATTGGAACTTACACGTGGGAACATGAATTCATTGTGGCCGACTTCATCGATGACGTAATAATTGGTGTTGATTTTATGATTGACAACGGATTTACGTTAGATTTAAATCAACGGATACTACGTTATGCAAATGTCGAATTACCATTGAACATCGGTTACAAGCGGAGTGGAAACATCAAACGAGTACTGGCATGTCAACGCCAAGAGGTTCCAGCAAAATCAGAAGCGGTGATTTGGGCACAGATAAATGTGGATGATGGGACAGGCACGTTGTGGTTAGTGGAAGCAGATAAAGAAATACAAAATAAAAACATCATACCTGGTAGGACGTTAGTGGAACCTAAAGAAAATGGAATAGTACCTGTGCGAATATTAAATCCAACTAATACATCTACAGTTGTGAAGAAATGAATGGTGATTGGTCATTGCCAGGAAGTTACTGCCGTAGTAGACTGCGAAAAGGGTTCGTCGATAAAAAGTGGAAGATCAGGAACTGTCAGGGCGGAAATAAAAGCACAGATGGAGGAATGGGCAGGTGTGCTTACCAAACAGCAAAAAGAAAAGGCTTTACAAGTATTGGAGAAGTACAGTTAAATCTTTTCTTCAAATGGAAAAGCTGGAGGACGAACAACCATCGTGAAGCATCACATTGACACCGGTGATTCTAGACCAAATCGTCAAACACCACGACGAGTTCCATTGGCCAAAAGAGACGAAGCCATTAAGCTGATTTCCGATATGCAGAAACAAGGTGTTATTGAACCATCAGCGAGTTCATGGAGTTCACCAGTTGTGCTGGTAAAGAAGAAGGATAGAAGTACTCGATTCTGTGTGGATTACAGAAAACTGAATGATATTACGAAAGAAGACAGCTATCCACTGCCAAGAATCGATGACACTCTGGACACACTATCTGGTGCGAAGTGGTTCTCAACTCTTGATTTGCAAAGTGGATACTGGCAAGTGGAACTTGGTAAGGAAGACAAGGAGAAAACAGCTTTCAGTATTGGCGATGGTCTATGGCAATTTACAGTGATGCCATTTGGCTTATGCAATGCGCCAGCTACTTTCGAACGTTTGATGGAGCGTGTACTCAGAGGACTACACTGGAAAACGTGCTTGGTATACCTCGATGATATGATCGTGATGGGAAAAGATTTTAACGACCACCTGGAAAAGCTGAAAGAAGTATTTGAGCGTATACAATCATCAGTGCTTAAACTGAATATGAAAAAGTGTTCACTCTTCAGGCGAGAAGTTAAATATCTTGGTCATAAAGTAACAACAGAAGGGATACATACCGACGAGGAGAAAGTAGCAGCAGTACAAGAATGGCCTATTCCGTCGAATCTTCACGAGTTAAGAAGCTTCCTAGGCTTATGCACCTACTATAGACGATTTGTTCCTGGATTTGCAAACATCGCCAGCAGTCTGCATGAGTTGACAAGAAAGAACAAACCATTTGTGTGGGGCGAGGAACAACAGAAAGCATTCGAACAGCTGAAAGAAAGACTCTGTTCAGCACCAGTATTAGCGTATCCAGTACCTGGTCAAAAGTTTGTGTTGGACACAGATGCGAGTGGCTATGGAATAGGAGGTGTGCTCTCTCAGATCATAGATGGGCAAGAAAAAGTAATAGCATACTACAGTAAAATCCTGTCGAAGACAGAAAGAAACTATTGTGTCACTCGAAGAGAGTTGCTCGCAATACTGGAATGTGTAAAGTATTTCCATAAATACTTGTACGGTCAGTCATTTCATCTACGAACTGACCACGCAGCGCTAAGGTGGTTATTGCAATTTAAAAACCCAGAAGGACAATTGGCGCGCTGGATTGAAAGGCTGCAGAGTTATGATTTTACCATCGAACATCGTAAAGGAGGACATCACGGCAACGCGGATGCCCTATCTCGTCGTCCTTGCAAAATGGAATGTAAACATTGTTCTCGAGTGGAAAGCAAGGAGCACATTGTCGACGTACGACTTACAAATATATTGCCGGAGGAGTCATGGACCACCGAACGAGTGCAAGAAGATCAGCGGAACGACCCAGATCTCGTAAAGATTATGGAATACAAGGAGCAGGGCATACGTCCAGATTAGCAAGAAATGGCTAATGAGAGTCCAATAGCAAAGGCATACTAGGCGCAGTGGCAAAGCGTGTACTTACGAGACGGATGAAAAATCACTTATGATCTTCTAGTGGTACCCAAGGCAAGAATAAATGAAGTGATAGCTGAGTATCACAATGCCTCCAGTGGAGGGCATTTGGGAATAACCAAAACCGTCGAGAAAATAAAGAAACGATTTTATTGGGTTGGATGTCAAGACCATGTCACTGATTGGATTCGGAAGTGTAAGCAATGTGGTAAGATGCACCAAGACACCGTGGGTGCTCCATTTGAGCGAATTGCTATGGACATAGCTGGGCCATTTCCAATAAGCAACTCGAGAAACAAGTATGTTCTGGTGGTTATAGATTACTTCAGTAAATGGCCTGAAGTATACCCCATTCCAAATCAAGAAACTAGTACAGTTGCGGATGTATTCGTCAACCAATGGATTACTCGTTTTGGTGTACCGATGGAGTTACACTCAGACCAAGGTCGAAATTTCGAATCAGTTGTATTCCAAGAGATATGCCGTATGCTGGGTATATACAAAACTCGTACAACACCTTTGCATCCACAATCTGATGGCATGGTAGAACGATTTAACCGTACCTTTGAGGAATATTTGAGAAAAGTCGTAGATAAATACCAAAGAGACCGGCAATGGCAATTTTTGGAAACGAGTTAAAACTGCCAGCTGATTTGAAATTTGGAGTCGTAACACCAACGAGATCAACCGAAGGTAATTATACTAGCGAAAAGCGGGAACAGTTGGATGAAGTACATCAGTTCATCAGAGAGCGGTCGCAGATGATAAGCGATAAGATGAAGGCCAGGTATGACTTGAAAACAAATTCAAAAGGGTTCTATGAAGGAGAGCTTGTAATGCTTCATAATCCACAACGAAAGAAAGGTCGGTCCCCTAAACTGCAGACTCATTGGGAAGGACCATATGAGATTATAGCAAAAATAAATGACGTAGTGTATCGTATTCAACGTGCCTGGAATAAAAGAGCAAAGTTTAAAGTAGTGCACTTGAAGCGACTTGCGCATTATCGAGGGGAAGTATAAAAACTTGTTCGGGACGAACAAGGTTAAGAGGAGGGCAGTGTAACGAGTATCGATAGTTGGTTACTCATCACTATTGTGACACACTATTGGCAGCATCGAAACGAATGTCAACAAAAATAAATAAGTAATAACCAGAACAAGCCAAC
This sequence comes from Megamerina dolium, assembly GCA_963854835.1. NCBI lineage: Eukaryota > Metazoa > Arthropoda > Insecta > Diptera > Megamerinidae > Megamerina > Megamerina dolium. The sequence goes on from OY978527.1 coordinate 21,643,348, forward strand.
GAGAAGGAAAGAGAAGAATCTCGATAAAGAAAGATTCTGGGGTGTTGCCAACAGAGTATAAATAGAGCCAGTGTTGAGAAGTGAGAATCAATCTAATTCCAAACGTGACTGCGCAAACATCTATACAGAGGCAAAAGTTGCTAGTACAATAAAGTGTTATTGTAAATAGTTGATTGTAAACAGAGTTGATTGTACATAAAGTTTATTAAATAAATTGTTGCTGTATATAGTTCTATAAAATAAGTGTTGCAGTTATTATTAACAGAATGAAGTGATCGAACAAGGTAATTCACATAGAATTAAACGCTCACAGAATAAAAACGTAACAATGTATATCAGAAAAAAAAAAGAACAAGAATAACGAATCGACTGCTGACTGATCAAGTCAGAGTTGCATTCGCCTTCTATAAAGGTGGCACCAGACAGTGCGCGTGAAGTAATTGTCTGGCGTAGACACAAGTAGTTTTCGAGTACTTGTGACCGATATTTTTCTCGTATCGATCCTTTTTAACGATATTTATTTTGACTATAAGAATCGAGTACTTGGTATTGGAACAACAGTAATAATATTTCTGTGTTTCTATAGAAAAAATAAAATCAAACAATTCCTTTCTTCGCAGTAACTTCTATTCCAATTTGTATCAAGGAAAGTGAATGAATGAAGAAATCTTTCTGTAGGTAAATTTCTTATTGCATGAGGACTAATTATTGTCAGTGTGACGACATAGTATAATTAACAAAGTAAGCAAACTGAGAGAGAAATTTTGATTCTCTCATTTTGAAATAAGTGTATAGAAGAAAATCAAAAGACAGCTTTGCAAAATCTATCAAAGTGAAAAATACGAAAGTATTTTATCACATTAACCCTCTGGTTGTGTATAAGAGTCAAACATTTCACATGCATTTCTTTTCGATTATTTCTAATTTTATTTTAATTACATCAACTCGTAAATATTTTTTGAATTGTTGCAATAATTATAGTAATCAAAAAATTTGCTAAAGCCCATTTTTTCTATAAAACCAAAAAAACTCAAAATTTTGTATTGCACCGAAGGGTTAATCATTTTGACACTACTTGAACAGATTTTGGAATTCCTCTTTCATTGATTTTATGATACTTTTGATATATCTTTTGAATGACATGTTAGCAAATTTTACGATTTCCTTATTTTCTTAATTTTACTATGGTGTGACGATAAGCTTATCGATTCTGGTAATATTTATTTTGATAGCAATTATTGTTATCGTGACAAACCAATGCCGCAGGGGCATTTCCTCTAATTGATTGAACTCTAATTTATATTTTGTTTCTGTGGTTTTCTTCTTTACATTTCTTAGATGTGCAATTTTATAAAAAAAGTATAATATGATAGTATTCTTTCAATGATCTCCAATACTTTAATAGCCTAGACAGACGGCAGCCTAATTCCGGATTACCGGCGCACTTAATCCGACAGACGGCAGTATTGCGGATTAACTAAACGGCTGATTGCCGTTTTATTAGGTCTGCTCACTTACATTACTATCACTATCAATTTCTGTCATCTGTCACTCTCGATATGAGAAAATCTACAAGAAGTACGTGAACTGAAAATTATCAGAAACTTGTAAATTGACATTCACCGATCGTAATTGATAGCTGGATTTATTTGTTCGCCAACGCTTTTCATGTTGAAAACTCTTAACAATTGTTGAAAGTTTTTTGTTAGCGAACACACCTAATATTTTGTAAAATGGATGGAGAAAAATTCACAATAGACAATTTTCAGCAGTGAACACACCTAATATTTTGTAAAATGGATGGAGAAAAATTCACAATAGACAATTTTCAGCAGTGTTGCCATAGCAAATTGCCCTAATCCTCTTTTATTTTGAGAATTACCTCAGAGTTAATGCGGATTTGATGCAGTTAATGCCCGAGTTAATTCAAATTAACTCGGTAATACGGAATTAGGCTGCCGTCTGTCTAGGCTTTAACTCATAGAGTTTATGCGGATTTGCTGCAGCTAATGCCCGAGTTAATTCAAATTAACTCGGTAATTCGGAATTAGGCTGCCGTCTGTCTAGGCTATAACTCATAGAGTTTATGCGCATTAGCTGCAGTTAATGCCCGAGTTAATTCGAATTAACTTGGTAATCCGGAATTAGGCTGCCGTCTGTCTAGGCTATAACTCAACTGTTTATCTACATATTTTACATGTTCGGGGACAAGAAAACTAGATAATGTATTCGTTTTCACTGTTAGTGAAGAGATGTTAGCAGACGATATATGTACCTGCATTCAAAAGTTCTCTATTATAATCTCTAACCTCTTTTTTCATTTAACTAACCGTGTGCTGGTGAGTTACTTATTTATTATTCATAATTAAAAAAAATTATTCATAATTTCATAAATCTCAGAATTTTGTACACTTTTTGAAGATTTTATATATGTATTTGTATGTACACGTACTTACATACATTTCTATAATATGTATGTACCTACCTATATATTTAGTTGATAATCTTTTTATTTGCTTGCATAATTAAAATGAATAGCTATAAATACATAGTAAAAATGTCTTAATGAAAAAAAAAAATTGTAACAAAAAACACAAAGGAAATACAACTTTCAGCATGAAAAAATGGGCACATGTATACCTTTTACATGGCATTGCCCGTTAAGCCATCAACCATCTTCTTCAACATAATCTATCTTAGTACCTACCTCCACAATACTTTGCGCTTTTTTTCTGTTGCTACTACTGCTGCACAAGCTACTGTTATCCAAGTTGTTCAACAAAATACTGAATTAAAATAAAGAGAGGGAAAAATAAAAGAATAAAAAAAAAAATGGGCAAAAGAAAAATAATTGCAAAATATGAATGCATAATGAGATGGTATTTAAAAGTATGTATAAATGTGTATGGTATGTAACTTAAGGTGTGGCAAATTGACAACAATTTTGACAACCTAGCTGCGCAAAAACGTGAAATTTTTGATCGTTTCAAACATTTTTTCTACCAAGGAAGCTATTTTTTAGTTTCTGTAGGCTTTATAAAAGTATCAAATATTATTTTGAACACTCATAAGCAGGAGAGATAGGGGTTAAAAAGTTCAGAGAAGAATTACTGGATGTCTGTTCTGCATTACACCACTCTAGACGCGATTTCTGTCATTTTTGTTCATTTCGTATGGGAGCACCCTTAAGTGGCGAAGATAGGAAAAAGTATGTTCAGAGGAAATGTTGATAAGAAAAATTAATGAGTGGCGTTTATATATTTTGCAGCTCTTCCTGGGCAGTAATGGGGATGTTTATTGATTTTACGTGCATTTTATATGGGAGCTGCTTTAAGGAGCGGAGATAGAAGCATGTTAGGAAGAAATTTTAAATAAATAAATATGTGGCACTTAAAGCCCCAAAGGGCTCGTTGGCCGAGCTTCTCTTCCATTACTGTTGTGCGTCTTAAATTTTTGGACAGTATTAGAATGGACCTACTTATTTTAGCCGGTTCCGAACGGCAGAACACTTGTGACATCACTTTTTCTGAGCTTTGTCACAGAGTTCTTTTTAGAAGCTTTTTCATGGCAAGTTGTTACTGTCGGAAGAATTGCCAATTGCTTGCCGACAGGTGGGTACCGTTCGAAAGAAAAATCTTTTCGATATTAAATTTGTTATGCATCAGCCGGGGATTGAACCACGACCTACAGATCAGAAGGCGAATACACTAACCACTGAGCTACGGCACCCAGGAAGAAATTTTAAGAAGGTAAAATTAATGGGAATCGGTACTACATTTGACTGCTCTTGGGGCCATTCTTGGACAGCTAGAGGGATATCTATAGATAGCAAGTGGTTTTACGTTCATTTTGTAGAAAGGGACAAGTTTGTTCGAAGGAAATGTTGAGGAGGGTAAAATTAATGGGTATCGGTCATATATTTTGCAGCTCTAGGGGCGATTTCTGGGCAGCTATAGGGACATATTCAGGTATTTTTGTAATCTTCCTTTAGGCGTAGAGATAGGGGGCTAGTATGTTTGGATGAAATGTTGGCGAGGAAAAATTTATGGAAGCTGCCGACAAAAACTTCTTAGTTTGCTATGCTTCTGACAATAAGCTCTGCTTTATACGATACCATTAACCATTTTTTGCGGAATACGGATCTAAATCTGATTTTTTTTTTCCTTAGGAAATAATATTTGAAAGAACCCAAATTTTATGTTTTTCGCTGAGACAAATAATTTTAAAATTTGAATCACCTTCATATACCTACAGTAGTGGTCAAAACAACTGTACACTCGCACTCGAGTCATATATTGATTTGAATTACTTTCCATTATTTGCATAAGCTTTTTAGATTTTTCTTAAATTTTTATTCATCGATTTGCATTACATATTTGTTTTTATTATTTGTATTAGCTTTTTAGATTTTTCTTAAATTCAATTATATATCGAACGCAAAAATATATATTCCGTCAACCTACGTCAACGTACGCACGTACTTGCAGAAATAATCAAAAAAAGTTAACACGACAATCTTTTTAAATACGAATCTCTTTAAACTTAATTTTTGAAGATTTTGACTTAATTTTGGTTATAAATTAGCAGATTCCGAACGGAATTTTTATGATATGACTTCGTAGATTTCTTCCAATCCACTCCAAAATTAACACGTTTAACAATGCTGGATGATAAGCTTAGCAACCCTTCCCTGAAATCCAGTCAAAAGTTAGCAATTTAGGTGTTCCGAAATGAGATAAGGGATAACCGTTTGAGAAGTTTTCACTCGGGACACTTCAAAATAAAATTAAATTCTCTTACACTTATTCTCTGATCACCGATGTATTAATTTCAACTACAACACTCGGTCCGAATCTCTTCCGACACAATTGTTCGACGGACTGGAACTTATATAAATTATAGTTCAGGAAACCCTAATAACCAAAGATACAGACACCCACTAGAACAAATTATATTGATCAACTGGTGGCACTACTCACATAGACCCTCAATCAAGAATTAGACAAAAGGAAACAGAGAAAAAAAAAAATAAATATGCTTTTCCATTACTGGTGTGCGTGTTAAATTTTGGACAGTTTGAGAAGGACCTACTTATTTTAGCCGGTTCCGAACGGCAGAACTCTTGCGACATCACTTTTCTGAGCTTTGTCACAGAGTTCTTTTAGAAGCTTTTTCATGGTAAATTGTTACTGCCGGATGAAATGCCAATTGCTTGCCGACAGGTGGATACCGTTCAAAAGAGAAATCTTTTCGATATTAAATTTGTTATGCTTCAGCCGGGAATTGAACCACGACCTACAGATCAGAAGACCAACACACTAACCACTGAGCTACGGCACCCTATAAAAAGGAAATAGAGAGAAAGTCGGAAATTATGATGGCCGACAGAGCTAATGGCGCAAAGAAGAATTTGTCGAAAGGCTTTTAACCAAGCCAAATTCAGTAGAGCAACGCATGACTAGGATATATACAAGCTTCACTTACGAACATAAAAAAAATAAATATGTGGCACTTAAAGCCCCAAACGGCTCATTGGCCGAGCTTCTCTTCCATTAATGTTGTGTATTATATTAGAAGGGACCTACTTATTTTAGCCGGTTCCGAACGGCAGAACACTTGTGACATCACTTTTTCTGAGCTTTGTCACAGAGTTCTTTAAGAAGCTTTTTCATGGCAAGTTGTTACTCTCGGAAGAATTGCCAATTGCTTGCCGACAGGTGGGTACCATTCGAAAGAAAAATCTTATCGATATTAAATTTGTTATGCATCAGCCGGGGATTGAACCTCGACCTACAGATCAGAAGGCGAACACACTAACCACTGAGCTACGGCACCCATTCACTTACGAACATACATATATGAAAAACGCAGCGCACTTATTGGGCACTCTTCTCTGAATTTGTGGAAGAATTCTAAAAAGCAACAAAGCTGTGTCCAAAAACACTCATCCAAGTTATCTGCTGAAATCAGACGAATCTTGGACATATAGTAGCGACGAAAAACTGGAACTTCACCTGGAAACACTTTTCCCGGACTGTTCCTCAGGTTCATGACCAACTTCTAAGCACTTCTCTGGTACCTTACGCAAAGGTATCATTCACTTCGATTTACTTCTTTGAAACCTTTAATTTCAACTCAGTTTCAAGCAGTGTCCAACCTGGTTTCATCATATTTGAAGCATGCATTGTGCCCATTGTGATGCAGCAGGTGGGCTAACAAAGTAACAAGGCATTGCCTATCAGACAATGCCTTGTAATAATACCTAGCAGCATACTAACTATGGGACAGTTAATCACTAATAAGCCTTTTGTTCGTTTTATATTCAGTGCTGGCTAGATCAATCGGGTACTACTGTCTGAGTGTTCTAACTCCCATCTGTCATTTGCTTTCTGTAATGCGTTCGAGGTTAGGAGAATATACACGTTGCATTTGAATGCCAATACTCCCCATATCAGAAAGAGTTTGCAATGATGTACCCTCATTTGCGTCGCGGTTCCGTTCCTTGGTATGTTCATGTGCCTTAAAACTCATATAAGGTGAATATTGAACTGCTTAGACATCTGGTTAAGAGATGTGCTGCAGTTACTGGCTACTAATGAATTCAGATAAACTGATTCTAGGGATTTTATTCCTGTTTGACAGTCAGTGAAAATGCCTTTGCCTAGATGCGATGTGATGTTATACAGAAGCCACGTCATTATTTTGTAAATTCCCAACACTTCTGCTTGAAAAACTTTGCAGTGGTCCGGTAATCTAAAGGCTATGCGAACTTAAAGGGATGCGCTCTGTTCTCTGTTCTTACTCGTCCATAAAGTCTGGATCAATCGATGAAGTGGATTGCTCCATTGAAAGGAAAGTTATAGTCCCTTTTATACAGAATATATCAGTGAAAGTTATTAGCGAGTGCAAACTTTGCGGTTTCACAGTCAATTGTTCCTGGTATGAAGTCATATTGGTCCAGCATTGTTTTGTGATCCGAATAATTTCGGGACCATTCTGAAATTGATCTGAGTTCAATTGCTGATTGAGCTGTAATTGATTTCCCTAGATGTATAATCAGGTATAACAGGTATTCAGTGATTTGGTGGCGATCATTTTAAGAGCCCCTGTAATGCACAAAAATGCAAATTTTCGGACCTTCTCCACGGAATTTATGTGTATGGCCCTATCAAGCGCCGTACATTAGGCTGCTACCACATACAGTAGTATTAGTCTCACCACCCATCTGTAGAGCCAGTATACGACACTGAGTCTAATTTCCCATTAGTTTCATGCACGTTGGGGGTGCCGTAGCTCAGTGGTTAGTGTGTTCGCCTTCTGATCTGTAGGTCGGTGGTTCAATCCCCGGCTAATGCATAACAAATTTAATATCGATCAGATTTTTCTTTCGAACGGTACCCACCTGTCGGCAAGCAATTGGCAATTCTTCCGACAGTAACAACTTGCCATGAAAAAGCTTCTTAAAGAACTCTGTGACAAAGCTCAGAAAAAGTGATGTCACAAGTGTTCTGCCGTTCGGAACCGGCTAAAATAAGTAGGTCCCTTCTAATATTGTCCAAAATTTAAGACGCACAACAGTAATGGAAGAGAAGCTCGGCCAATGAGCCCTTTGGGGCTTTATGTGGCCACATATTTAATTATTTATTTTTTTTTCATGCACGTTGAAGTTCAAACGAATTCACCCAATTGAGGGTGTAAAGCGATCCAAACATGCTTGAGAAATACGTATTCGAATGCGTTTTTGTTCAATTTTTAGCAATACGACACCAATTTTTCAGACAATTATTTTATCTTTAATTTTTAATGTAAAATATTCGTTCGATTCGTTCTTTTGAAATGTCCATGGCATCAACTACTTCACGTATTTTGCAAATCACGGAGTTGTTGAATGATTTCTAGTGTTCTAACATTTTTCGTGTACTGTACGACCACAGTTGCATTCAGTAACCCATTTTTTGAACACTACTGTACTATATATGCATATATAGGAATTTGCATACAAAGTATAAACATATTGTACAATACGGATATACTACTATTACAAGTATGTATGAATTTCTCTGTATTCATATATGCTGTGTTCAGTGAGAGTACTAAGTGAGTGGGTGGACGATTGAAAGATGCAGTGCAATGACAGTTGTGCACAAGGACATTTCATTTTTCTTATCGTCGTAGTATAAATGTGGTGCGATGCGCTTTTTTACGAGTTTAATAATAATGCAAAACACATATATAATATAACATATATGTGTGTATATGTATATATTTTTATAAGTACATACATTATATAACCGAACATAACCATATTTCTTGCTCACAATCTTTTACTAACTAGATACACGTACTATTATATTTTTGGTTGCTACATATTAATTCATGTCAAAATCATTGCATATTTTCAACAAGTACGTTTTTTAGTTCTACTTCTATATTTTTTATTCTTTGCTTTTTCTTCACTCAGGTACAATATTTATGTATATGTGCATACGTGTGCATAAGTAATTAAAAAAGCAGTTTTCTTATTATAGCAAGTAATTATAAGAGCGGTTTGTAGCTTCTTAGCCAATGCATATGCAATGTATTTACATACGTAGGAGCAAGCATAGGAAAAGTAAATGCATACATATGAATTAATGAAGTCCGACTGGAGATATTGCGAAGGATCACTTTTGCAAACAAGTGCTATTTTAGGCTAAGTAAACAATTGAGACGTCGAGAAACGAAAGCCACACTTTATAGGTCCCTCAACATGCCTGTCTTTACATATGACGCCGAAGCTTGGACAATTTCCACCTCAAATGAGAGAATGCTTGGAGTTTTCGAGAGAAAAGCCATATGCAAGACTTTGGACCTATTTGCGTTGGTATCGAGTATCGAATAAAGTACAACCATGAAGTGTATGAGCTGTATGCCGACCCGATATAGTAAAGCGCATTAAATTTCAGCGGCTGCGCTGGGCAGGTCATGTCCTGGACGACTTCCGGTGGAAAGACCAAGTACTGGAGAGCCTGTCAGCGCTTGGAATCATTAACTGGCGCCATCTAGCTAAGGAAAGACTTGGATGGCGAAGTATGCTAGATTCAGCCTAAATCGATTTTCGGTTGTAATGGCCACACAAGTAAGTAAGTAAGAATAATGAATGAGTAAATGAATAAATAAGTTGAAAAGTGGATTTATAGACATTTCTGTACGAGCCGTTGATTTTAAAAGTGTCATTTTTTTAATAAAATATAGTTAGTGATAACATTGATTTCAATTCAACGGTATATCTTCATTAAAAAAAAATTTCAAATAAATGTTGAGAACTACTGGGATTTTGTTCGAGACAGGCTTTGCGAATTAACGGTATAACAAACATGTTTTTTTTGAAAGTGAAGTAAGTCGCTTTACTTAGGAAATTCATTGATAAGTGTGTATGTGCAGTACTTTTTTGAATATTATTACGTAGTGATATAGCATAAAACTGGCAGTAACTTCGATGATACTGACCCAGCGATCGTGACTTTGGTGTAATAGCAAAGGCCTTGAAAAAATGTGTTTTAGACACTCCAAATGATTACTATAGCGTGATAGCCGCCTGTGATAAAAAACCCTTCACAGTCATAATATGGAAGAAAAACATGTCACTTCAATACAATCATTGGGAAAATATATTTCAAAAAGAACAATTAATACAGACCAAAACAAACTTAATTGGTCAAAATTCAATGGGTTTTACCATGGTATTCCCTATAAAATGTTTTATAAACTAACTTCAGATGCAAAGGATGTATTTCTAACTCTGGATTTCTCGTCAAAAAGGCGTTATTCATAAATAGAAATGGATCCATTATAGGCTGATTCTTTTCTCTGGGTGGTTTTTTTCTCTTTTGACCTGTTTCATAGTATTACTTCGAGCCTCGATTATTTGAAGGTAATTTCTCGGGGTTGGTTTGGCGAAGAAGTTCTTATCGATTATTCCACGTGAGAATAGATAGTTTCCGCTAGATTGTTTCCTTTCTTTTTCTTTTCTAAGATCGTGCGATGATGAAGTCTAAAAGTCCGGATGTTATGCAAAAGAAATTATACCTGTTCATAAATTCTAATTTTAAAAGTACATTTTTAAAACATACATTTTTCTTCTTTTTTCTTCCGTTTTTTTTTGAATTGGAAAATTTATTTGGCACAAAAATTAAATCATAACTGCTAGAAAATACCTTGTGCAAGTTAACATACTAGTGGTATCGCTAGTTTTGCATTACTTTTTAGTTTTTGTTTACATCTTATTTGGTATTTTAAGAGAGAGAAAAAAAGATCAATTGAAGTTCTTGGCTACTTTAAGTATTTTTTATATTTTTAAGGTCAGTTGTAAATTGAACTGAGCCTACATAGTAGGTAGATTAAAACGTGGATTTAACGTAAATTAAACCGTAAATCGATCGTAATAAAAACTTAAATAAAAACGTTAATAAAACGTAAATAAGAACGTTAATAAACGTAAATTAGAACGTTAGCAAACGTAATACTTCATAGAAGTTTCATACTTAAATATTAAAGATAAATAAATATAAGAATTAGAAAGTTAAAAGATTAGAATAAGAAAGTTAAAAGAAGTCTTAATTTAAGTTAAATTGAATTAAAAATTATTGATTGTGAAAAACAATACAACTTGCTTAATTGTGAATTTAAATAAATAAACAACTAAATAATGAATTTTTAGTGTTAATATCGAAATAAATAAGTTGTAACTTTATTGTTGGTTGTTATTGAAACCGTTATTAAATAAAAACTATTGAACTAAAATCGTACAGTAAACGAATTGTCATAATCAAAGAGCAAACAAAATTATAAATTGAAATAAGTAAATTGTAGCAGTAAAATGAATGAAATATGTTATAATTACTACCACTATTTCTCTTAAAATAACTTGCATATCTATGGGGAAATGGATGCACACATCATTGGTAACAATATTAACATCATTGTCTGCTCAAAGGATAATAAACATGCATATACATAATCAACTATAATAGTAATAATACGAATGGAACAGAATTCAAATTTTTTTAACACTTAGGCTATAAGCTCATTTCACTTATTCCGACATTCACCTGATGTGATATTCAGTGATAGGATTTTCATCATTACCCGGATTTACACATTGTAATTAATTATCCTAACTATACCTTCAAAATACACTATTTATATACAGAGTGATGTGAACAACGCTTGCAGATTATTGAATTTTATTATAAAAATTCATGCTCGGTTAAGAAAGTGCATCGTGCTCTTTCTTGTGTTCAGCGACGAAGCTCATTTCTGAAGAATCAAACAACAATTGTCATATTAGGTGTGAATAGCAGCCAGAAGCATTCCAAGAACTGCCAATGCATCCCGAAAAATGCACTGTTGGGTGTGGATTATGGGCCGGTGGCATCATTGGACCGTACTTTTTCAAAGACGACTAAGGCAGCAACGTTACTTTGAATGGCGAGCGCTACCGTGCAATGATTACAAATTTTGCCCAAAATGGAAGAGCTGGACTTGGCTGACATGAGGATTCAACAATACAGAGCCACATGCCACGCAGCACGCGAAATAATGGCCCAATTGAGAGGCGAGTTCGGTGAACAGTTTATTTCACGTTTGGGGCCGATTAATTGGCTACCTAAATCATACGATTTAACGCATTTAGACTATTTTATGTGGGACTATGTTAAGGCTCATATTTATGGTGACAAGCCCGCAACGGTTGACACACTGGAAGCCGATATTGAAGACTTTATTCGTGAGATACTGGCTATTGATATTTAAACATTGAATTATATAGATCGTTTCATCGACTTGAATTAAAATGTCATACATTTCTCTAAATTTTATGTGTTTTCTTTTAATCGAATCCGAAGTTTCTTAAAAAAAACCCTGTATATAAAAATAGATGTTATATTCTAAAGTTTAGTGTAAGCCCTATTGTAAGATAAATTTAATATCACAGTCTAGAAACTATGAAGCTTGTAATCATAAATCATAGCTGGACCTTTCAGGCGTCAGTCATGCGGACCTAATTTTTTTTTATAAACTAGGATAACTTCTTTTAATTATTTATTTTAAGTTTGGATTTAATATGCTGTTTAATAAAGAATATGTAGTAGTAGTATAATATAGAAAAATTCGCTATAAGGAGAGGAAAGCATACTGAAAATTGAATAAAATTGCAGTGCTCTGGAAATTAATTCGTTATAAAAAAACTTCGTTGTAGAGAAGTTCGACTGTAATTTGTAATAGAAGTATTGAAATCAAATTATAGTGAAAAACATTGAGAAGAAAAGTGCTTATAGTGAATTCCTATAAAGTTTAGAAATTTAATATATAAAAAATTGAACAAAAAACAATTTTTTTTTTCAAGAAAAATGCTTTTCTTTAACTTAAAAGAAAAGAAAAGAAAAATCCGTTACTTACTTACTTATGTGGTCATTACAACCCAAAATCTATTTATGCCAAATCTAGCCTGCTTCGCCAGCCAGCTCTTTCCTTCGCTAGTTGGCGCCAGTTAGAAATTCCAAGCGTTGACAAATTCTCCAGTACTTGGTCTTTTCACCGGAGGTTAAGTCGATCTCTCCTGCGTCGTCCACCAACGGGTTTCGAATATAACACCTTCTTATCTGGAGCGTGTTCTTCCATTCGCTCGACATAACCTATCCAGCGCAGCCACTGAATTTTAATGCGCTTTACTATGTCGATGTTAAAGAAAAGCACGGAGAGCCAGTGTATTTAAAGTGGACATCCATAAAATCTGCGTGTCTGCGAATACATTCTGCCTTTCTATTCATTTTCGTGAGAACAGATATGATAACTCCATATTATACTTCCTATGCATTTGGAAGTGATATTTTAATATTATTCTTAAGAATAAAAGCGTGCTAATAAGAATGGACGAAGATTTTACGTTTATATTGATGGTGATTGGCAGTGTACTTATAATGTACTTGCAGTGCATTAAACTAATGACAACAAGAAGTTGGGAAAGCGTGATCCAGAACAATTTCGCATCGCAACTCGCATAAAATCCACATTCTCTGATGCATTATTCAGCCTCACAAAGTTGTAAAAGCATTCCAAACAGCCAGCAATACTGGCGAAGGGCAGACTGTTCCATATATTGATCTTTTGTTTTCACAAAAAGCCTTAAATTAAGAGTGCAATGCCTTGTAATATGAAGTAAATATTGTCTTTTTATTTCATTATCACATATCATTTCATGTCTATCATCATTTCGATTTACTATCATTATTATCTGATGAGACGGTAAGAGTTGCCGATGAGCTCTGACGTGGACGTGACAAGTATTGATATAGATAGTGGTGTGTCGGAGTGAGATGGTTGGTGTTATTGATGTGTTATAATTGTTAGCGGCTTTAGAAGATAATGCTGCTGTTGCCGCTGCTGGAGTAGATACGTTATGATGATGTGTTGTAGTAAAATAAATATCGCACGAATGAAACTCGAGATTTTTTTAGGGTCTAATTTCATACATTATTATTAAAAATAAATCGATTATTATTACTCTCTTTTTTTTATTACTATTATTAATATATTACATTGTTTTCAATATTTCCGTATAACACTGTTTTGCTTTAAAATCGTTCACGTAATAATTGCGTTGCTTACTTATAATATTTCAACGTAATATTCGATAATTAGATTTTATTCACAATATTTAATTATAAATTATATTGCATAGGGAAATCGTGAATAAGAGTTGCGCGCACTGTCTGCCTTTTATGTCCGAAAGAAAAAACCAATAATGATCAATATGAATAAAAAGAAAAAGATTGAGCAAAAAAGTGGTGCCATAGATTAAAGCAAAAAAGTGTAGGCGACTAGAGGAGTCAACCTTTTATAAATGAAGAAACGAAATGTAGACAGTGCACGCGACGTAGACACTATCATTTTGATTTACAGCGTTATCGTATTAGTATTTGTTGACATTTGCAGTTGTCATTTTACGCATCAAAGTGGAAAAAGTTCAACTTTTATGCGTTCAAATACTTCTACGCCTGTGCCTATGGAGTTCATCCAGGTCCACTTTTAGACTTTGTTTGAAAGGGCCCCATGCCTTTCTTTAACAATGGATATTTATATGAAGTGAAAGTATTCGAACGGATTTTCAAATTAATTTTCCGATTCTATTTGGCATTCAAGTTTTTATTTTCTATTTTTGAGAACAATTTAATTTTTTTGAAAATATTTCTTTTCTTTTCGTTTATTTATTTATTTATTATTATTAAGGCTATGAAGCACCGCGACCTGAAGATCTTTTGTGAAGCCTTATTCCCTAGCTAGCAGATCTCAAGACTATTTATAGATCTTGTCACTACTGTGGATTGAGTTTAGCTAGGTCCCTGGGAACTATGAATCCATTGCATAGGAGGTTTAGTCTGCGTCTAGCCACAGCTAAGCAATTCCAAAGAACGTCTTCTGCTATTTCCTGCTCTTCAAGACAGAGTCGACATAGATGTTGTTAACCACACCCATTTTCATCATGTGATAATTAAGTTTACAATGACCTGTTAATAGTTCAGTGTAGATTTTGATGTCTTTTCTGCTGAGGTTCAAGATAGAATTTACTTTAATATGTTCAAGTTCAATGAATCTATACGACTGCCGCATGCCTGTTTGGGCTCTCCAGTAATCGGTCAGCCTACTTTTTTCCTCCTCACATATTAGGTTATTCATGAAACTACTGCTTACCCCGCAGAAGGGTTCTGGGCCTATGAAAGGAGTGTCTGCGGCCTTTTTGGCCAGTGAATCTGCAATTTTATTACCTGCATGCCGCTCGTGTCCCGGTACCCATATTAGAGTCACAGAGTTCCTCTTTGCTAAGATATTGATAAGTGTTAAGCATTTCCAGACCAACTTAGATTGGAACGAGGAATTCATTAGTAATTTTAGAGCTGCCTGACTGTCTGAAAGAATACCTATGTTGGTATCTCGAGTGCCCCTACGTAGACATTCTCTGACAGATACCTCTAAGGTGTGGACCTCCACCTGAAAAATGGAAGCTATTTTTCCCATTGCAATTGTCTTCCGGAAATTTGGCTCTACAATTCCCGTTCCAGCACTACCATCTTTCATTTAGGATCCATCAGTGTACCATAGCTATGTTCTAGAAATATTTCGTTGTTTCTCCACGCTGAGCGATCATGAATGATCATTTCAAAGAGTTTGGAGAATATAAGTTTTTTATCCATCCTGTCAAAGACCGTGAGGCCTGGTGAATTCCAGACTATGTCTGTAATCTTAATGTGGCCTTTTAGGTTGCCTTCTTTCAGGTGAATAGAGAGCCAGTGCAGCTGTTGTCCTCTTGACCGCAAGGTGTAGAGGATTGAGACCTGTGATTATTCCTAAAGCTGCTGTGGGGCTCGTTCTCATCGCTCCGGTTACTCTCAAACAGGCTATTCGAAGATAGAGTCAAATTTGCCTCTGACTCTGACTCTGACTAATTATTAAGTCATCTGCAAAGCCCTGAACTTCGTATCCAGATGACCTGCGTGTAGCCATCAAGAAACTGATATCCTCGATGCTTTCACTGTCCTCATCACAGGTGGCACAGCCAGGAAAGTGAGTGCCTAGCAGTAAATGTCCCGTTTCTTTCAGACTTCCTGTATAATTTCCGTCTGCCTTTTTAAGTGTAGAAAGGCCAACTGAGTAATCTTTCTTGAGCGATTTCTGGAGTCTGGTAGCTACTGGGAGCGCCTCGATCTCCTCGCAGAACGTTTTCCATGAATCTCTCTTAGATTCTCTCAGTTTGCTTTTGTAAGCCGTTAAGGCACATTTATAAGATACCCAGTCCCCATTGGACTTGGCTCTATTGAAAAGCTGACGTGCTTTCTTGCGTAACTTGTTAAGTTCCTCGCTCCAACAAGGGACGTTCCTAGAACGTTTCTTCACCACCAGGTCGCAGCTGCTTTCAAAAGCTTCAGTTATTGTTTTTTCAAGTTTTCTGACCTCGAGATCCAGTTCTTGAGAATTGTTAATTTTCTCACTTAGGCACTCTAAATTTTGCTCTAAGCAGAAGTTACACAGCGACCATTTGATCTTCCTAGCATTCCTAATTTCGAAGATGTCTTCAACTTCCCCTTTTAGGTCAAAGCGTATATAACGATGATCCGACAAGGAGACTTCATCTCACACCCTCTAGTTAGAAATGTTGTTAGATATAAATGCACTGGTTAGAGTGAGATCTAGCACCTCCCCCCTGATTTCATTTACAAAATTTGATTCATTTTCCCCTATTTAACACCACAATGTTGTTAGTAGTAATGAAATGAAAAAGTCATTCACCTCGACTGCTTTTAAAGAACTTTTTTTTGTAAATTTTTATTTTATTCTTCTTAGTGGCACATATAATAAATAAGTATACATATGTATATACTTGTGGGTACCGTGGTTCAGTGGTTAGTGTGTTGGTCTTCTGATCTGTAGGTCGTGGGTTCAATCCCCGGCTGAAGCATAACAAATTTCATATCGAAAAGATATTTATTTAGAACGGTACCCACCTGTCGGCAAGCAATTGTCAATTCTTCCGGCAGTTACAATTTGCCATGGAAAGTGATGTCGCAAGAATTCTGCCGTTCGTAACCGGCTAAAATAAGTAGGTTCCTTCTAATACTGTCCAAAGTTTAACACGCACAACAGTAATTGAAGGAATATGCCTTATATATATTTACACTGCGTTTGTTTTATATTTACAATAAATACAGTTTTTACATTACGTTTATAACTTATTTTCATATGATTTTATTGATGTAATGGAAATGCGATTCCCTCAAATTCGAATCCCTTTATACCAGTCAAGGATCGAAACATATGCCAGGTATGTGAAGAGACATAAGTTAGCAAGTCGGAAAATATTTTAATTTTTTTATTTAAAAAATAAACGAAACGTTGTAATTGTGTAAAAATAAGATAAACATGTATTATCACAAAGAAGACACTTTTGGACCGCAGCGACAACACTCTCGGACAAAACGACTAGCGTAGATTTCGGGTACACTTTCTGGTAGTTTTAACATAAAACGAGTAAACTATTAAAACAATGAATTTTAAATTTTATTTATTATTTTATTAAAAGATTAAGATTACAGCTTCAAATATTCATTTGAAGCTGTAATAGCGTAAATAAAATATGTCCGGAAAACCAAAAAAAAAAAAACGAAACAAAAAAAACAGTATTAAATAATATATATGTATAAATTTACATCTAGAAATGAAAAAATCCATATTAAAAATAATTAATAGATTTCAAAGAAACGAAAGAACAATATGAAGCAACGCATTGTGCTTTAAATTAATTGGCGCTGTTCAAAAATTGTTTTTTTTAGCGACTCATTAATTTCGCAAAGTTTTCTTTAATTCATTTTTGTTATTTTCTATTCTATATTAAGCATAATAATAAAAATTTCATCTCAAACAGAAATTCATAACAAAAGCGCACTGTTTAAAAAAAGTTTCAAGTTTCAAAACAAAACAATTTGACAAGGGAAGTGCAACGTTGGTTGTCTCTTTTTCTCTCGAACAACTTAATGCAGGTTAGCAGCTGTGCCTGTCCACATTGGCCCTGCCAGGAACGTTGTGTCCACATTAGTGCAATTGAGCCGGTTTTATTTGAATTGAAATTCTACAGTTTAATTGGTAGTTTGGAATAAAGTAGGGCTGTGCAATTAATAGTTTGTTCAAAAAATTTTTTTATCAAATATAAAATTATTCAAATAATCATGATTCAAAAATTGATATTATTCTTTCAATCAGAATAAAATGATTCGAACAAAATATTGAAAAATTTATAATATTATTTTTTCCAATACAAAGTAGACAAAGTAGTAGTAGTAGAGCTATGAAAATGAGAATGCGTTTAAAGTTTTTATTCATTTTTTTTTAATTCACGTTTATTGTACCATGCTTAAAAAGCTATTTACAATTGTAAGTTCTTAAAACTAGATATACATGGGAGGTATGCATCCATTAATGCACCCAAGTACAAAAATAAATTCAATCGTTAAATTCAAAAAAATAAAAAGAAAAGTATTACAAATATTTTATTGCTTTTCTTTTTAATCTTAAAAATGTGGTTGAAGGGGACATTGGGTTTAATACCAAATCATTTGAATGTGTTTCAATAAGGTGTCGGTATTTAATAGCAAATGATTTGATTTCATCT
Organism: Megamerina dolium; assembly: GCA_963854835.1. Lineage (NCBI taxonomy): Eukaryota > Metazoa > Arthropoda > Insecta > Diptera > Megamerinidae > Megamerina > Megamerina dolium. Next base: position 21,661,547 of record OY978527.1, read on the forward strand.
TTAACATACGGAATATTTAGTTCACGTTCAATCAGGCGAAGTAATTTTGATTGGAAGCGTTGAAGGATTTTAACGTTATTCCTAAAGAAAATTTTTAAAACAATGAAAAAATATGTACCGAATTTTTTATTTTATTTTCTTCTCTCAGTCTTTATTTAATTCACTCTTTTCAATATGTCTTGTACCTTCACTTAACTACAATTGAATACCTATTTCATCAATACGATGCTACCACTGATTTTTTGTGTGCTGCCACAGTTATTTATTTTTTTGTTTTTCTAGTGTTGCCACAAATAAAAATTTTAAATATTTCGATTAATTAAAATTCTGATTAATCGAATAATTTCAACTTTGAATAAGCGTATTGATTAGTCGAATAAATTATTAAATCAAAATTTTTTAACAAACAATTCATCGGAAACTTCCAATATTGAGTGCTTTTCACTAATGTTATAACTTGAACTTTTAAGAATTTGTGAGCATATTTATCAAAATCGAAACACTTTGGACATAGAACATAGCTCCTTGCGCCGATTTATAATTTTGAATTGGCCTTTCGGCGCAACTCTTCCATCTTTTTCTGACTGCCTACTACTCTACCTATCTCGCTAGCACAGTTGCACCTGGGCAGGCCAATGTGGAAAGGCACTTAAGCAGCACTTAAGAGGTATACACTTTAGCTGCGTTCTTTTGCACTAGAGTTGCAAAAGAACACTCGCTTATTTATCGAATCGCTTGCAAAGCAACAACAAAAATAAGCGAGTTCAATTGAACTCAATAGTAAAAGGTAAAAAGAGAGCACTATCGTGAAAAGGCTAGTGGAATGTGCTTGGGAAATTTCAACTAAACGTTAAATTATTGTAAATATAAACAAAACTAAGCAAAACAAAACAAGTGTAAATCAAAATTTATTTTAAATTAATGAATATATTTACCACAGATTCCGTAGAATTGCTTCTTTTTTGTTTAAATTTGGTTTACAAATTTCACAAGCAACCATATATACCACCAGCGTTGCTAAGTAACTAAAGAGAAATAATAAGCAAATAAAAGGGAAATTATAAGCGAGTTGTTCTTTTGCAACTCGATTACAAAAGAATGCGACTATTTTATCAAGTGCCATGGAAGTGCGTAAGTATTAGTTTCAAAAAATTTTCTTTCTATGTATTGGAGTATTGGGAAGTTGCGCCTTGTAGGGACAAATTTCATTATTTTCTGACTATAAGAAGTTAGTGTATTTAGCGTTACAAAATTCTTCCTTCATAAGGAAGTTAAAAAAAGCATTTAAAAAAGTGGTATTCGGTGCATTCGTTCAAAAACATAACGTCTAACAGGTCTTTAGGTAATAAATACTTAAATAAAATTTTAACAAGGAGTGAATTGTGTAGCAAAGAGGAAACAAAGGTTATAAATATGTTTCTTTATTAGATTAAGGAAAATTTAATATCAATTAATATTTTATAAAAGTGTAATCTGGATGATTTGTTATACCCTGCATAACTAAATATTACTATTCCTAATCAGCATCGCATAAATTTTCGATCTAACGATGTTCGTCCGTCCGTCCGTCACCTGGCTGCTTCGCACGATATCTTCAGCAAATATTGAGCTATTTTGACAAAATTTGGCATCAGTAACCTATGATCCAAGTGTACGAAGGGGATTGATAGTGGGTATGATTGGCCGGCTGCCACGCCCACACCAAGCATTCAAAGCGACTAACATCGGAATTTTCAAAATCTTTAACTCGCTATAACTCACTTAATATACCATCTGGGACGACAATATTTGGCATGTAGACTTACGTTATATTATAAATTGAAACAGGTGCAACTTCGGCAATCTTCTGTCTAGATTAACCATAATTAACTGTTAGATTAATACGGTAGTCGGAAATAATTTTGTAAGAAATCTGAGTGCCACCCACACTTATTGGGGCTCCCATACAAAGTTGCGGATAGTAAAAAAAAAGTTAAAACTCCCTTACTTGCGAAATATTATTCGTAGGACAACCTGATTTAAGCTGTAGAATGTAAGAATGAACAGATTAACATGAAATGGGCAAGCCACACCTTCAGTTTATGGTAGCTCCCATACAAAATTACTGAATTTCTTTTAAAATATACCGCTGTAACAAACATTTTTAAGCGGCATAATTTACAAACTATTTATCATAGAACGACCATATTTAAGTTGTGGTTTTATATTGTAAGGAGAACTAGATTTGGAAGAAATGGGCTAGCCATACCCACTTTTTATAGTAGCCGCCATACAAATGAGTGAGTTTCTTTTAAATTAAACCACTTTAACTTCACCTACAGCAACCATAATTGGCACTTAGATTAATATTGTAGTCAGAAATAAGCTGTCATAAGTCAGACATAAATCAGACAGACACGCCCCCTTCTTTATGTGGCTCTCATATAAAGTCCAGGAAATTAAAAAAATGTTTAACACCATTTTTATGGTGTGGATTAATATTGCAAAGATAGTTAGTTTTACAAGAAAGAGGCACGCTACGCTCAGGTCAACCATATTTCAAGTGTAGACTAGCATTATGGGCAGAAATTATTCCTCAAAAAATTGGTGAGCCACGCCTACTTTTAAATGTATCTCCTATACAAAGTAATGGAAATGCGAGTGGATATGTGAGCAAACCTCTTATGTATATTTACAAGTGCAGGGTATAATTTTTTAATTTTCTTATTATTCCTTTTTCTTCTCAATATATATAAAATCTAAATGAATTACCTATACCTACAATACATTATACCTAATTATGTACAATTTTATATCTCCTTATATCGTATTTAATACCTACATATATATATATATATATATATATATATATATATATATATATATATATATATATATATATATATATATATATATAAATACATATATATAAATATATATGCATAACCCATACCTACTTTGATACAATTTTAGACCTACTCATATACCTACTCAAATACTTATGTTCCATTTTGATGCCTACTTATATACAATTTAGCAATATTAAATAATAATGATTATTATACCTATATGCATCTATCTTAGTTCCTAGTTGCCAGCAAAAATCCTCTTCCAAACCCTCTCCGTGGATGCCAGCTGGAAATGACTGCCTTGAGGCGGTTAGCCAAAGATGGTTTTTGTAGGCTCGGATGGGCATTCGAGCATGCAAGCCTTTCATAGGATAGAGGTTCCTGTACCACCCTCTCCCAATCCCATCTCCCACCCACTTTCCCTTCTCCCTGGACCGGATTAAGGTGTCATACGACCCGTGCCGAGAATCAGCCTGGCTGGGGGCTTAGGTTAAAAAAATAGCTCAGCTGCTAACGGAGTATACGGATACCTGGCGCCTTCCGTGTTATTTAGCCCTATTTGTGTATTCGGATCTCTGCATAGGTGGACCTTCCCTTCTCCGATACTCGTGGGATTTTTATCGAGTCAAAGAAAACAACAAACACAAAAACAAAAGAAATAATAACCGGGAGAGGCAGCGAAAGCCGTGGAGGATAGACCAGGGCCTAGCTATGCAGGACATCGGTTACCAAACCGACGTTCGCGGCTGCATCCAACCACAAGAACCGTCGTACTGCGACGAAAATTTTAGAAAGAATACGCGCCATACCGGAGAATGAGAGATCTGATAAACAAAATGCCTCTCTGGTATGGGCGACCGATATAACCAATCGCAGTAATATCAAGCGCCAGCGGTCATCTGAAGACACTGCCAAACCATTTGCTAAAAGAGCCCGCGGAAATGTGGGTCTCTCCTTTGTGGAAGCAAAAGTGACCACTGGTAGCGGTGATGCTTCATTGCCTCCAGATAAACCTGCAAAGTCTAAGGTGGCCTCAGCCGCTCTAATCCTTTGTCTAGAAGTCGACGGAGAAGACATCGTTCTGGTCCAAGAGCCGTAGACAGTTGGCAACATGGTTTGTGGACTAAGGACACTTGGATACAACATAATATACAAGCGTAACACATGTAGACCTAGGCCCTGCATTATTCTGAGAAAATCAATAACCTTTCTTTCACTTTGTAATTACAGCAATATAGATATGACGGTGGTATGCGCAGAGAATATAGGTATGTGCTGCTGGTTTGCATCAGCCTACCTCGCGCACAACCACCTGGAATCACCACCACTAAGCAACCTTAAGCATCTGATAGAAGATACGTAAAAGTCCAGGGCTGGACTCATTATAGGATGCGACGCCAACGCGCACCATATAATCTAGGAAGCAGGGTATTAACTACAAAGGTGAGTCACTGTTTAATTATATCCCTACAACAAATCTTCTAGTGTGTAACAGGGGTGAGACCCCAACTTCCATAACAAAAAATAGGAAGGAAGTTCAAGACTTAAATCTTGCCACCGATGGCATTGTAGACCATATAAAAAACTGGAGATTATTGGATTAGCACTCCTTCTCTGATCATAGATACATACAGTTTGCCATAGATTTTAAACCTCCTGTCCCAGTGGTCATTAGAAACCCAAAAAAGACAAACTGGTCACGCTTCATGGAGTTAGTTAATTCTAATCTATACGAAGCTCCTTTAGCTATAACTAACACAAATCAGATAGACGCCACAGTCTGCTGCCTCACAAAAACTCTCAACAAGGCATTCAAGTTGTACTGTCCGATTCGAAAAAAATGGGGGAATGGCAAACTTCCATGGTGGAATCGCGAGCTCGATAGTTTGAGAAAAGACTGTCGCAAGCTCTTCAATTTTGTTAAAAGCTCTCACCTAGACTCAGATTGGGTGGGTTATAAATCGGCCTTCAGAACTTATAAATACAACGTCAGGAAACGCCAAAGAGAAGCCTGGAAAGATTTAGGGATTTAGAAGACGCTTCTGAGGCTTCTAGACTTAGGAATATCCTATCTAAATCACCCTATACTCCAAGTGTTCTGGTCAAACCAGATGGAATATGGACCACAACCTCTACTGAAACTCTGCAAACACTAGTAAATGCACACTTCACAAACGACGAGTCTGAATCTAAAACCCCACTATTCAATAGTTGCATCGGAGAAGATTACTTGGGCGATACATACGTTCAAGCCCTAAAAATCCCCTGGACCTGACAGGATAATTCCAGCACAGCTATAACAGGTAGCCAAATTGATGCTTCCATGGCTAAAGCAAATTTTCATTGCTTACATAAGCCTTGGCTACATTCCTCAACTCTGGAGACAAGTCAGAGTTGTCTTCATACCTAAGGCTGGAAAGAGCTCCCATACAAGCCCAAAGGACTTTAGACCAATTAGTCTATCGTCATTCTTACTCAAAACACCGGAAAGATTGCTAGATGTCCATTTGAGACATACTATAAGCAACGACATGTTGTCTCCTTCTCAACATGCGTACACAAAGGGAATGTCCGTTGAAACGGCGCTATATGCGTTAGTATAAACTGTAGAAAAATCAGATCATAATAAAGAATTTGTACTAGCGGCTTTCACGGATATTGAAGGTGCCTTCAACAATGTTCAGCCAAGGGCAATCTTGGGGTGGAAGTAACGCTTAGCAGATGGATAGAACTGTTGATAGCTATTGAAAGATAGACTCATTACATCCGAGCTAGGTGGATCCGCCATAACGAAACGTGTAAGAAGAGGAACCCCACAAGGTGGGGTACTCTCCCCTGTTCTATGGAACTTGGTAGATAACGAACTACTACGGAAAATAGAGAGGAAGAGGTGCGGAGTGATTGCTTATGTCGATGACGTTGTCTTGTTGGTGACCGGACAATTTCCGGAAGTACTAAGGTACATTATTAAATCAATCTTAATATGTTATCAAAATATTCTAAGGATAGAGGCTTAAATGCCAACCCACAAAAAACAGCTGATTTTGTTCTCCACAAAGCATAAAACACCACCCTTAAGCGTTCCCACTCTAGGGGGGGTTCCATTAATCCTGCGAGAAGAAACTCGCTATCTAGAAGTAGTCCTAGACCGAAAACTAAACTTGAAGAAAAACATATTTTGTATGGTTGAGAAAGCCAGCACTGCACTCTATGCCTGTAAACGAGCAATAGCGAAAAAGTGGGGAATGCAACCGAAAATTGTTTGTTGGATTTACAAGGCGGTAATCAGGCCAGTCCTCCTATATGGGGTACTGACCTGGTGGACTGCTTAGAAAAAAAACAAAGAGCAGCTTGTATTTTAATAAGGGGAGCCCTTAGAACCACTCCAACGTTAGCACTAGAAGTGCTTCTGCATCTTACTCCGCTTGACTTACTTGATAAGCAGCTGTTTTAATATTGGAACTTCACTTGATTACATCAAACCTACATATGCTTTGAAAGAAAATTCCTAACCTCCTTCCCTGATAGGGTCGCCTGGGAGGCGGGAGGATTCATGCCAAATTATACTCTCATCTTTACTGATGGCTCTAAGCTTGATGCAAGGGTGGGAGCAGGTGTGTATTCCGAGTCATTCAACCTAAATATTTCTTTCCGCCTGCCTGACCAGTGTGTTTAGGGCAGAAGTTAAAGCGATTCACAATGCACTTACTTGTATCAAACAGAGCATTGTCTCCCGCAGAGACATTTGCATCTTGAGCGATAGCCGAGCTGTATTTAAGGCCCTGGACTCATTTCTCGTGAAATCGAAGACCATTATTGACTGCCCCAAATCTCTTAACGAGATGGCTGAGCAGCACAATATTCTCCTGTGCTACGTACCTGGACACAGGGGTATACGAGGAAACTGCATAGTCGATGAGCTTGCAAGACACGGTACAAAAGAGTCTCTAACACAGAAGAATTCTCGGTTAGGGATCCCAATAGCCACATGTAAGCATAATTTGAAGGTTATCACCACCAATGTCTTCTAGAAAAGATGGACGGATACACCCTCCTGTAGGGCGGCGAAATTTCTGTGGCCCCTACTCAGTAAAAACCTTCACACAAGCTTGCCGATCTTAATAGGGTAGACATCTCGACTTATGTGGGAGTGGTCACTGGTCACTTCTGCAGAAGCTGCAGAGATGAGGAGGAACTTGAAACGATCTCACATCTACTATGTACCTGCCCTGATTTATGTAAAAATCGAAAAAAGGACACTACCAACTGAGTGACTTAGCCCAACTATCCCAGATCGACATTGCCAATATCCTGAAATTCGTTCAACGTTCCGGTTGGATCAGCGAGTAACTAGGTGAAGGGATAATCCGCGTGGCGGTATCACAATGGGCCTAAATTTGGCCTATGTGCGCTGTCTCATCAGAGAGGGCGGCCGCTCTAACCTAACCTAACCTAGTTCCTAGTTGGAAAATAAAATTTGGATCGATGAAGTGTGAAATAATTAATTGTAGTTTGATCCCTACGTGGTAGTGTTAGCAGGATTTTAAGGCTTTAAAAGACCTACCGACAATGCCATGGAAAGGAGGGAAAGGAGTAGCCTAAAATCTAAAATCAAGTTAAGATTTAGGGGTGTTTAGGTAGAGGTTCAACTGTTATGTTTTCTTTATATACGTACAGTCGAATTTCCATATAGCGAATCTCAAGGGGATACAAAAAAACTTCGTTATATAGAAAATTCGTAATATATAATTGTTTTAAAAAGTTGTGTTATGTAAAGTTCTATTTAAAATAATTGGTAATTTTAGTTTGGGTTTGATTTTTCCACTTTTCATTCTCAATAAAAATTTCAAGCACCTTAGGAGAAGTAAATACATTTTCAGGCACATTATCTTTCACCCCGACAAAGGTGCGCAGTACTTCAACTGCTGATGCAGTTCGCTGAATTGTGGTTAGCTCCTTACCAACTCCTGCAATGTCTTGTTCATCCTCATCTGAATCTGGAAGTGAAGAAGTAATGTTTAGAAAACAGTTGTTAGCAATAATTTTAAAGGTATGAGATCTGAGAGACTCCAGCATTTTCAAGAACACTTTTCAAAATATTTGCCGGCAGGTGGGTACCGTTCGAAAGAAAAATCTTTTCGATATGAAATTTGTTATGCTTCAGCCGGGGATTGAACCCACCACCTACAGATCAGAAGGCCGACGCACTAACCATTGAGCTACGACACCCCCTAGAACGACCATAAAGCCTGTAGTTCGGATATTAGTACATAGTCTTCTTTATCAAATAAATATGTCTGAGTCTGCATGTCATATTTCAAAAAATCAGACTTTCGGAAACAGTTTACAATTGTTTGTGCCTTTACATACACATTCCATACTTTGCTTCAATTTTGAATCACATCAAGTAAATTCTTTGACATACGAGGCTTCTTTTGCTCCGTTTGTGTTAAAATATTAGGTTTAGGTTATGGATAATACCTTGGTCCATTGCTTGTAATAAGAGACCATGTTGGGACGTTTTTGGGACGCGCGGTACAATTATCAACGGAAAGCTTCTCCGACCCTGTAATATTACAAGCCACCAAGACAGTTAATTTTTTTTGCTTTTTTTTTCCACCAAAACTATTGTCCTTTTTAAATGCAAATGTTATTTGGTAAGCACTTGAAGAATACACCAGTCTCATCAGCATTAAAGATGCAGTATCAAATTCTGCAGCTCTTTCGTCAACCATTTATCACGATCTTGTACGTTCACGTCAGCACTTTCACCACATCATGTTTTTCAACAATACCATGCCGCTTTATGAACTTATCCAGGCATCGTACACTCGCCTAAAACCCTAAGTGTTCCAATGCTTCAGCGAATCCTTTGGCCTTTTCACTCATAAGCGGTCCGGATAGAGGAAAATTTCTTTCAATTGTAGCTACTGTCCATTTGAGTATGGCCTCATTAACATCTTCGTAACGACAGGTGCGAATCCTTTTGCGTTTAGAACTCAATTTTTCATCAAGTGCTTTTTTTAAAAGCTCTACTTTGTTTTTCAGAATTAAATTCAAAATTGCGCAGCAATTTCTTTTTTTTAACGGCCTTTCTTCATTGTCTTTTTTGTCTAGTGGCAGTTATTAACCGCGTACATTTGTTACAAATAATGAATAATGAATAATGTGAAAATGAAATTCTGTCAATAATAATTGCAACATTTACTATATACATCAACAATTTATTTATTCAACTCTATTTACAATCAACTATTTACAATAACACTTTAATGTACATGCAAGTTTTGCCTCTGATACTGTACCAATGTTTGCGCAATCACGCTCAGTATTCAATTGAATTTCATTTGTCAACACTGGCTCTATTTATACTCTGTGGCAACACTCCAGAATCTTCCTTTACTGTAGTAGAGATGCATCTCTTTCTTTCTCGTTAGTTTGTTCTGGTTATCGCCTATTTCTTTTTGATGACTTTAGTTTCGGTGCTGCCTATATTCGTGTCGTTCACAATAGTGATGAATAACCAACCATCGATACTCGTTACACTGCCTTGCTCTTAATCTTGTTCGTCTTGAACAAGTTTTTATACTTCCCCCCGATATGGCGTAAGTCGCTCCAAGTGCACTACTTTAAACTTCGTTCTTTTGTTCCAGGAACGTTGAATAAATACACTACGTCATTTATCTTTGCTATAATCTCATATGGTCCTTCCCAATGAGTCATCTGTGATCGCTCTCTAATGAACTGATGTACTTCATACAACTGTTACCGCTTTTCACAAGTGTAGTTACCTTCCGTTGATATCGGTTGCCATTGCTGGTGTAGTAGCCGTCGAATCTTGTTGTGCGTATCGATATGCCCTGAGGAACACGGGTATATGTACATCCCAGTCTTTTTGGTATTTATCTACGACTTTTCTCAAATATTCCTCCAAGGTACGGTTAAATCGTTCTACCATCTCATCAGATTGTGGTTGCAAAGGTGCTGTACGAGTTTTGTGTATACCCAACATACGGCACATCTCTTGAAATACAACTGATTCAAAATGGTCTTGGTCTGAGTGTAACTGCATCGGTACACCAAAACGAGCAATCCATTGGTTGACGAATAAATCGGCAACTGCACTATCTTCTTGATTTGGAAAGGGGTATACTTCAGGCCATTTACTGAAGTAATCTTTAACCACCAGAACATACTTGTTTCCTGCGTTGCTTTTTGGAAATGGTACAGCTATGATCATAGCAATTTGCTCCAACGGAGCACCTACGGTGTATTGGTGCATCTTACCTCGACTCTAGTTATTGGGACCTTTGGCCATTGCACATTTCTCACACTTCTGAATCCAATCAGCGACATGATCGCGGCATCCAACCCAATAAAATCGTTTCTTTATTTTTTCGACGGTTTTAGTGATGCCCAAGTGCCTTCCACTAGGACCATTGTGATACTCAGCTATCACTTCATTTATTCTTGTCTTGGGTACCACTAGAAAATTATTAGAGAAAGACTTCACAATTGATATTGATTGTTCAATGTTCTTTATTGAATTGAAAATTTTCAGTAGAAACAATATAAACTAATAATATATAAACTAGATTACTTAGATTCAGAAACATATAACAAAGTATATGCAAATGCAAAGTAGAAGTAGAACAATATATTTAACACTCCTCCTCATTTGCAGACCATGCCGGATTTTCTCTTAAGATATTCCAGTTTCGTTGTAGATAGTGGTTTTCTCATCATGTCAGCCAGCATTTCTTCTGATGGGCAATATATGCAAGAAATTATGTGCTTGTCCACGTAATCCTTAACAAAATCGAATCGTGTGTCGATATGCTTTGATCTATCGCTTAAACGCTCCTCCTTAATTAGGTTCAAACAGCTTTGATTGTCTTAATATATTACTAGAGGATGATTTTGAGAATATTTTAAATCGTTCAATATATTACAAATCCACGCTGCTTCTGACAATGCTATGAATTCCACTTCAGTAGTTGATAATGAAACGCAAGTTTGTTTTCTACATGCCCAACTTACTACTCCTCCATTCAGTAAGAAAATATACTATAATGCCAGGAGGTTGCTTCATGTAGATAGATTCGTTATTATAACCATTTAAGAATGCATATTTCACATCCATATGTGAAACATACATGTTCTTCTCACCAGCAATGGATAATAGTATACGAAATGTAGACTGTCGAACAACAGATGCATATATTTCATCATAATCACAACCATACTTTTGAGTAAAGCCTTGTGCAACTAAACGAGCTTTATACCTCTCTAAATTACCATTTAAGTCACGTTTAATCTTATACACCCACTTGCAGCCAATAATATTAGCCTTAGGTGGAGCTAGTACTAATTCTCATGTTTAATTTTTATGCAAAGAATTCATCTCCTCCTCCATAGCCAAATTCCATTCACGAGACTGTTTCGAAGAAATTGCTTGCTTGCAGCTCTTTGGCTCAAATGTTTCAACATCTTTTACTAAACAAATATCCTCATAATATCGCAAAGGTGGTATACCCTTAGTATTTCTGGATGACCTCCGTAAATCAGGAGCCTCATGCGATTGTATAATTGGATTATCAGCAATATCCTCTGATGTTTGCTTTACTTTAGCTTCGTTAGACGTAATAATTGTTTCAGTGATTGGAATATTGCCAGAATTAATACTGCAAAATGAACTTTCTGAAACATCTGATCTAATATCGTAATATTTATCCAAAAATTCTTCACCATGCGTAGTACTATCAGGAAGTAAAACATCTTCATTACCAGATTTAAAAGACATATCTATTTCAAAAATTGAATCTTGTTCAGTAATTTTTTTAGTATCAACCATCTTGTGAAAAACAAATTTATAATCTCTAGTAATCGTAATCCTTTTAGTATTTGTATCAACGAAACGTAGCCCTTTTGAATTTTCATCATAACCCACAAAAGTTCTTAGTTGTGCTTTATCATCAAGTTTACGAGGTTTTTCCTTTGGGATAAGAATATAAGCCTTTGAACCAAAAATGTGAAAATTGCTTATATCAGGTTTTCGTCTTCCCATCTTTCAAAAGGAGTACAAGAAATACCACTACAGATTAAACGATTCTGTAAGTGATTCGCTGTGTTCACAGCTTCCGCCCAATACTCGTGTGTCAAACTAGCCTCTGCCAGCATACAATGGGCCATCTCTACAAGAGAACGATTCTTCCTTTCAGCCACTCCATTCTGTTGTGGACAAGAAGGTATGGTAAATTGTGCACGTATCCCATTACGCTCAATATAATCTTTAACATCACGCGACTTGTATTCGCAACCATTATCAGATAGTATGATTTTAGGTAGTTTTCGATCGTAGCTTTTGAAATAGCTCAGATTTATTTGTTAGAAGATAAACAACTGTGTAACGACTATAATCATCAATAAACGTAAGAAAATAGCGATTTCCGCTCGGACTTTGAGTTTGCATAGGACCACATATATCAGTGTACACTAATTCAAGTATATCAGTCGTTTTGCTGTTAGATTTCACATTGAAAGGTTTCTTTGTAAATTTGCATTTTAAACAAATATCACAACATTGACGGACCCCGCAATCGATAATTTTAAAATCGCTTACCAATTTTCCTGTTTGCATTTCTCTTACAACATTTACATCTCGGTGACCAAAAATTTTGTGCCAATAATGCACACAGTTCTTAGAACAACATGAAACTTGCATAGCTTGATAAGAAGTTTTTAACTGTAACTGGTATAAATTATTAATTTGATTTACTATTCCAATTTCACGATGGTCGTTAGTAGAAATTCTACAATTAAATCCGTTGAAAGTGATTTTGAGTCCTTTTTCGCACAGCAACTTAACCGACAGTAAATTCCCTTTAAACGATGGTATAAATAGAACATTCTCCACGTGAAGTTCTTCTTCGTTACCCATGTAATTCAACAGTCTCAGCACACAAACTCCTTTTCCAGATGAAGTTATTACGTGTCCATTAGCAGTTGTAACCTTCTCATTGCACAATTCATCCAGTTTTAAAAATTCTGATCTGTTACAACAAATATGACAGGTTGCACCAGAATCTACAATCCAGCCAACATGCTTACCACTAATGGTAAAGCAAACATTATTTTCTACAGTTTTATCATCGACCAAATGTGCCTTTTGTTTTTCTTGTGATTTATTTTTCAACTTCCAGCAATTTTTACGAATATGCCCGACACCTATGCAATAATGCCATATAATAGTTTTGACATCACTTCTATATATCACGTGTTTAGAAATTTTTAGTACAGAATCTTCTTCTGTTACACGTTGTTTATGTTTCTCATACTCTTCCAACAGTTTATTCTCAACAAGAGTCATTGTGTAAGTAAGAACATGTGTTATACAGAAATGTTGTAAGTCTTCTTTTGGGGAAAAGGGGGGAATAAAACTGCTGCTGATGATGTAGCCACTTGGCGTAAGCTTTTTTTTTTCAAGGGATTGCTAATGTTCCGGCAAGCGGAGCAATCCAGGAAGGGTGGGTACGCACGCGCAAGCTGCTGGAGGAAGATATCGTACCAAGTAGTGAAGGAGGCAAGGCGATCGCGTTGAATATGTGGAAGGCGTATTGTATAGTGAGTTGTGGCAAAAATTAGTGTGTTGTGTGTTCGTGTAAATTTGGGTCTACTTACTCCACAAGTAGGTGGATCTTATTGTCTGTTCGTTGTTCTGTCTCGACGGGTTCAGAACCGCGGCCCTGAACGTCTCGTTAGCCAGTGCATTGTCGACACAGAATCATGATACGAACAGACAATAATGGCGCCCAAATAAAAAATGGTTAATAACATCATGTGTCTGCGTTGTGTGTTTGTCGTGTGTTCTCTGCTTTATGTAGTTGTTCTCGCTTCGATATGGTTTGATAAAGAAATCTCCCTGTGTTGGTAGGTCCGTCCGAAAAGTCCCTAGCCCACTCAAGTTTCTCTCTTGTGCTAGAGCTGTCATCTTTGACAGATGAATGACAGTGGTTGTTTATAGTTTTTTTTATTTTGGTTTATTCCCAAATCGGTTCGTAACAAGGTTTATTCTTTTAATGATTTATGTAAATATTTAATACGGAAGTGCATTCGGAATTCAAATAATTGTTTCACCAAATTTCTTCATACTTATAAAATTTTAAAATAAAAATGGTTTAAGCTATGTAAGCTAGTATTTGTCTGTAAAATAAGAACCTAATTTGGATTAAATTCGTTTAATCAATTAGTTCATATTTACATTTAGGAAAGGTATTGTAAATTGAATTTGTATAAGAGCACAACACTTGTCAACCTACTATTGCATGCTTTGTCGTTGTATGTCGTTTTGTCAAAACGTCTAAATCTTTTCAGGCAGTGTCAAAATTATTAAGCCTTTGGTTACAAGTACAAGATTATGAATTTTTATTCTTTTTTTTTAAGCAAAACAATGGGCTTAAACAGTTTTTTTTTATTATTTTAATTAGTGAATTCATAAAAAAATATTTATAATTTGATATAATTAGAATAAAATTAATAATAATTGAAATGAAAAAAATGTTGACCCTTATGAGGAACCAGGGGATTAAAATAAATAAATAAATACGTTGCACTTATAAGCCCCGAGGATCTCTTTGGCGAGCTTCTCTTCTGAAGTGCGTGTTAAATTTTGGACTGTATTGTAAAATATTCCGGATGCAGAACTCTTGTGACATCTCTTTTTCTGAGCTTTCTCAGAGTTCTTTTGAAAGCTTTTCCCTGGAAAATTGTTTCTGCCCGTCAAAATATTTTCTTTCTGTGTCAAAATATTTTCGAGTTATGCACTTTGGTATTTTTTTTTTGTTTGTTCTGTTATTTGTTTCCTTTTTTACGCTTATTTTAAAACAAAAGCATCATTACTTTCTTTGTCGATTAAATTTTTGAATAGTGCACTGAGCAAACAGTAAACATTGTATTGATGTCATTCAAATTTTGTATGTGACACAGCAACAATGATGATACAACAAAATTATAGTACTGTTACGTTTTTATTTTGTGAACGTTTAATTCTATTCGAATCAATTCTATTTCATCAACTATATACACATATATATATATATATATATATATATATATATATATATATATATATATATATATATATATATATATACTTATACACACACACACATATATATATATATATATATATATATATATTTATATATACTTACTATTATTAATATTATATATACATATATATATTAACTATTAACTATTTACTATTATTAATATTAACTATTTACAATCACTTTTTAATTTAACTTACTATCGTGTGACGTTGCCTCGATCACTCGATGGTGTTATGTTTTCTCTACCACTTTCGGAGTCGAATTGCATTCTTTGTCAACAACTGGCCGTATTTATACGCTGTGGCAGCACTCCAGAATCTTCCTTTATCGTAGTCGAGATTCTTATCTTTCTTTCTCGTTAGTTTGTTCTGGTTATCGCCTATTTCTTTTTGTTAACATTCGTTTCGATGCTGCCATTATTCGTGTCATTCATAATTAGTTATGAATAACCAATCATTGATACTCGTTACACTGCCTTCCTCTTAACCTTGTTCGTCTTGAACAAGTTTTTATACTTCCCCCCGTTATGGCGTATGTCGCTTCAAGTGCACTACTTTAAACTTTGCTCTTTTATTCCAGGTACGTTGAATACGATACACTACGCCATTTACCTTTGCTACAATGTCATATGGTCCTTCCCAGTGAGTCTGTAGCTTAGGGGCCAGGCCTTTCTTTCGTTGTGGATTATGAAGCATTACAAGATCTCCTTGATAGAACCCTTTTGAATTTGCTTTAGGGCCATACCTGGCCTTCATCTTATCGATTATCATCTGCGACCGCTCTCTAATGAACCGATGTAATTCATCCAACTGTTCCCGCTCTTCGTTAGTGTAGTTACCTTCGGTTGATTTCGTTGGTGTTGCGATTCCAAATTTTAAATCAGCTGGCAGTCTAAACTCGTTTCTAAAAATTGCAATTGCTGGTGTAGTAGCCGTCATATCATGTTGTGCGCATCGATATGCCATGAAGAACATTGGTATATGTACATCCCAGTCTCTTTGGTATTTATCTACGACTTTTTTCAAATATTCTTTCAAGGTTAAATCGTTCTACCATGCATCAGATTGTGGATACAAAGGTGTTGTACGAGTTTTGTATATACCCAACATACGGCATATCACTTGTAATACAACTGATTCGAAATTTCGACCTTGGTCTGAATGTAACTCCATCGGTACACAAAAACGAGTAATCCATTGGTTGACGAATACATCCGCAACTGTACTAGCTGCTTGACTTGGAATGGGGTATACTTTAGTCCATTTACTAAAGTAATCTACAACCACCAGAACATAATTATTCCCTACGTTGCTTGTTGGTAATGGTCCAGCTATGTCCACAGCAATTCGCTCAAATGGAGCAAACACGATGTATTGGTGCATCTTACCTCGACTCTTGTTAGTAGGACATTTGGCCATTGCACAATCCAATAAAATCGTTTCTTTATTTTCTCGACGGTTTTGGTGATTCCTAATGCCCTCCAATGGAGGCATTGTGATACTCAGCTATCACTTCATTTATTCTTGCCTTGGGTACCACTAGAAGATCATTAGTGATTTTTCCATCTTCACTTTCCGATGCTCGAAATAAACATTCTTCTCATAAGTGCAGGATTTGCCACTGCGCCCATTATGCCTTTGCTATTGGACTCTCGTTAGCCATTTCTTGCCAACCTGGACGTACACCCTACTTCTTGTATTCCATAATCTTTACGATATCTGGGTTTTCCCGCTGATCTTTTTGCACTCGTTCGGTGGTCCGTATGTCGACAATGTGCTCCTTGCATTCTACTCGAGAACAATGTTTACATTTCATTTTGCAAAGACGACGAGATATAGCATCCGCGTTATATTGATGTCCTCCTTTACGATGCTCGATTGTAAAGTCGTAACTCTTCAGCCGTTCAATCCAGCACCCCAATTGTCATTCTGGGTTTTTATATTGTAATAACCACCTTAGCGCTGAGTGGTCAGTTCGTAGATGAAATGACTGACCGTACAAGTATTTATGTAAATACTTTACACATTCCAGTATTGCGAGCAACTCTCTGCGACTGACACAGTATTTTCTTTCTGGATTCGACAGGATTTTACTATAGCATGCTATTACTTTTTCCTTCCCATCAGAGAGCACACCATCTATTCCATAGTCACTCGCATCTGTGTCCAACACAAACTTTTGACCAGATGCTGAATATGGTAATACTGGCGCTGAACAGATTCTTTCTTTCAGCTATTCGAATTCTTTCTATTGTTGTTCGCCCCACACAAATGTTTTGTTCTTTCTTGTTAACACATGCAGACTGCTGGCAATGTTTGCAAATCCAGGAAAAAATCGTCTATAGTAGGTACATAAGCCTAGGAAGCATCTTAAGTCGTGAAGATTCGACGGAATGGGCCATTTTTGTACTGCTGCTACTTTCTACTCATCGGTATGTACCCTTTCTGTTGTTACTTTATGACCAAAATATTCAACTTCTCTCCTGAAGACTGAACACTTTTTCATATTCAGTTTAAAATAAATAAATAAATTTTGGACAGTATTAGAATGGACCTACTTATTTTAGCCGGTTCCGAACGGCAGAACACTTGTGACATTACTTTTTCTGAGCTTTGTCACAGAGTTCTTTTTAGAAGCTTTTTCATGGCAAGTTGTTACTGTCGGATGAATTGCCAATTGCTTGCCGACAGGTGGGTACCGTTCGAAAGAATAATCTTTTCGACATTAAATTTGTTATGCATCAGCCGGGTATTGAACCACGACCTACAGATCAGAAGGCAAACACACTAACCACTGAGCTACGGCACCTACATATTCAGTTTAAGCCCTGCTAATTGTATACGCTCAAATACTTCTTTCAACTTTTCCAGGTGGTCGTTAAAATCTTTTCCCATAACGATAATGTCATCAAGGTACACCAAGTACCTTTTCCAGTGTAGTCTTCTGAGTACAGGTTCCACCAAACGTTCGAAAGTAGCGCATTACATAAGCCAAATGGCATCACTGTGAATTGGCATAGACCATCGCCAATACTGAAGGCTGTTCTCCCTTTGTCCTTCTCACCAAGTTCCACTTGCCAGTAGTCTCTTTGCAAATCAAGAGTTCAAAACTATTTCGTACCAGATAGCGTGTCCAGAGTGTCAGTGCTATTTTTTTTCGTGATATCATTGAACTCTCTGTAATCCACACATAATCGATTACTTCCATCCTTCTGCTTTAACAGTACAACTGGTGAACTCCATGGACTCGCTGATGGTTAAATAACACCTTTCCTTTGCATATCGGTAATAAGCTTAATGGCTTCATCTCTTTTGGCCAATGGAATTGGTCTGGAATCACCGGTGTCACTGTGATATTTCACGATGGTTGTTCGTCCACCAGTTTTTTCATTTGAAGAGAAGTTTGAACTGTACTTCTTCAATAGTTGTAAAGCCTTTCTTTTTGCTGTTTGGTAAGCACACCTGCCCATTCTTCAATGTGTGCTTTTATTTCCGCTCTAACAGTTCCTGATCTTCCACTTTTCATCGACGAACCCTTTTCGCAGTCTACTATAGCAATGATTAATCACTATTCCTTTTTTCACAGCTGTAAAACGCTTCTGATTTTGCTGAAACCTCTTGGCGTTGACATGCCACTATTCGTTTGATGTTTCCACTATGCTTGTAACCGATGTTCAATGGTAACTCGACATTTGCATAACGTAGTATCCGTTGATTAATATCTAACGTTAATCCATTATCAATCATAAAATCAACACCAATTATTACACCAATTATCGATGATCAGCATCAGTATCCAGGGTTAACATGAACTCCATATTGTCCAGTTTTCCATCAATAGTCAAGCTGCTTGGCAAACGCTGTAGTTGTAAAATGTGAATGATGGGGCAACCCACTGTGGAACTGACTCAATTTAGTTTAACGATTGATTTGTGTTAGTGGAGCAGACGCTGTCCACCTTATTCTCCTTCTTTTGCCTTCCTTGAGAATTCAATTTTGATCGCTTTTGTAGTAGACAGCAGTCACGCAAATCGGCAAATCTATTTTTGCGTTGACCTGTTGTTCTTGCTTCAGGCTGCACTACGGACTTAAATGCCTGACACACTGCTTCAACCAGATCTGATGTTTCTGTTTCTAGTTGGCCTACCCGTGGCATTGGTCGACACATTAAATTGGCGGCTTCATACGTCAAGGCACTACTAACTGTTTCCGCATATGTACACCTTGGTGCCATGAATAGGGCACGCTTAGTCTCTCCATCACGTATACCATCTATGAATGCCTCAACGAACTCTTCCGAATTACCGGAGAACCCTAGATGACATAAGCGCTCAATATCGGATGCGAATTCGTGAAAGCTCTCATTATTCCATTGCACTCGCGATCTTAATTCTACTCGATGCAATTGACTCTTATATTCATTTCCATATTTCCGCCGGAGTGTGTCCATCAGTGATTGAGATCTACCACGATCATTCTCTGGAACTATCTGCAAGACTTCTCACGCATTACTCTTTAATGACACTATTAAAGCAGCGGTCTTGACACTATCGGCCCATTGATTCTTCGAAGTTGTTGTCTCGAACTGAAGTTTGAAGATGTTGAATGGCGTGGTTCCATCAAATTTCGGCGGCTTTAGCTTGATTGTACTCGTTTCTTTAATCACTGATGTAGATGGTTCGTTTATTTTTTGTTGATTGAGTTCGTGCTCTAATTTCTCGAACTTATCTTCCAGGCATGTAGATGACCTTTAGATGCGTGACTTTTTCATTAGTGGCACCAAAAATTTCATCTACATGTTCTTTTAGTTCTGCGACTTTCTCATTAATACCCCCAGAAATTTCTTGAAGTTTGTAGTTAATTGTCTTCTGAAATTCTCCAATGGCGTTTTCTTGGCGAGACGAACCTTCTTGAATTTCCGCAATTAAGCAGAATGTTCCTGAAACCTGGAGTCAATTGTTTTTTGGAATTCGCCCATAATGTTTTCTTGGCGAGCCGAATGTTCTTGTAACTTCGCATTAATTCCTTGCAGTTTCATGAATTCCATGAGCTGACCACTCGAATTTTCTTGTTCTCTTCCCCAGCGTGCACAACTACATGTATATCGGCTTCCTCAAAGAACTCATGTTCTTCTACATTAATACCCATAGCCTCCATGGCTTGCCTTAGCTTCACCAGCACATCCGCTTTTGCACCTGATGACGATAGATTCAACCAACCGCTTCTTAAGCAGATCCATTTTTAGTTGGTCAATTTTCACCATCTTTGCAGAATCACACTTCTGACACCAATTGTTACATTTTTATTTTGTGAACGTTTAATTCTATTTGAATAACCTTGTTCGATCACTGGATTCTGATAATAATAATTGCAACACCTTTGTAAAACTATATACAGCAACAATTTTTTTAATCAACTCTATTTACCATCAACTATTTACAATAACTCTTTATTGTACTTGCAACTTTTGCCTCTGTATCGATGTTTGCGCAATCACGTTCGGGATCAGATTTGCACTTGTCAACAGTGGCTCTATTTGTACTCTGCGGCAACACTCCAGAATCTTCCTTTATCGTAGTCGAGATACATCTCTTTCTCTCTCGTTGGCTTGTTCTGGTTATCGCCTATTTCTTTTTGTTGAAATTCGTTTCGATGCTGCCAACATTCGTGTCATTCACAATAGTGTCAGTCACAATAGTGATTAGTAACCAACAATCGTTACTCGTTAAAATATTGTTACGTTTTTATTCTGTGAACGTTTAATTCTATTTGAATTACCTTGTTCGATCACTGGATTCTGTTAATGATAACTGCAACACTTATTTTATACAACTATATACAGCAACAATTTATTTAATAAACACTATTTACAATCAACTCTGTTTATAATCAACTATTTACAATAACACTTTAATGTACTAACAACTTTTGCCTCTGTATAGATGTTTGCGCAGTCACGTTCGGTATTCGATTGATTTTCCTTCTCAACACTGGCTCTATTTATACTCTGTTGGCAATACCCCAGAATCTTCCGTTATCGAGATTCTTCTCTTCCTTTCTCGTTGGCTTGTTCTGGTTATCGCTTATTTCTTTTTGTTGACATTCGTTTCGATGCTGCCAATAGTGTCAGTCACAATAGTGATGAGTAATCAACTACCGATACTCGTTACACTGCCCTCCTCTTAACCTTGTTCGTCCCGAACAAGTTTTTATACTTCCCCTGGATATGGCGCAAGTCGCTCTAAGTGCACTACTTTAAACTTTGCTCTTTTATTCCAGGCACGTTGAATACGATACACTACGTCATTTATCTTTGCTATAATCTCATATGGTCCTTCCCAATGAGTCTGTAGTTTAGGGGACAGGCCTTTCTTTCGTTGTGGATTATGAAGCATTACAAGCTCTCCTTCATAGAACCCTTTTGAATTCGCTTTCAAGTCATACCTGGCCTTCATCTTATCGCTTATCATCTGCGACCGCTCTCTGATGAACTGATGTACTTCATCCAACTGTTCCCGCTTTTCGCTAGTATAATTACCTTCGGTAGATCTCGTTGGTGTTACAACTCCAAATTTTAAATCAGCTGGCAGTCTTAACTCGTTTCCAAAAATTGCCATTGCCGGTGTAGTAGCCGTCGTATCATGTTGTGCGCATCGATATGCCATGAGGAACATTGGTATATGTACATCCCAGTCTCTTTGGTATTTATCTACGACTTTTCTCAAATATTCCTCCAAGGTACGGTTAAATCGTTCTACCATGCCATCAGATTGTGGATGCAAAGGTGTTGTACGAGTTTTGTATATACCCAGCATACGGCATATCTCTTGGAATACAACTGATTCGAAATTTCGACCTTGGTCTGAGTGTAACTCCATCGGTACACCAAAACGAGTAACCCATTGGTTGACGAATACATCCGCAACTGTACTAGCTTCCTGATTTGGAATGGGGTATACTTCAGGCCATTTACTGAAGTAATCTATAACCACCAGAACATACTTGTTTCCTGCGTTGCTTATTGGAAATG
Organism: Megamerina dolium; assembly: GCA_963854835.1. NCBI lineage: Eukaryota > Metazoa > Arthropoda > Insecta > Diptera > Megamerinidae > Megamerina > Megamerina dolium. Next base: position 21,683,514 of record OY978527.1, read on the forward strand.
GTCCAGCTATGTCCATAGCAATTCGCTCAAATGGAGCACCCACGGTGTATTGGTGCATCTTATCTCGACTTTTCTTAGTGGGACCTTTGGCCATTGCACATTGCTTACACTTCCGAATCCAATCAGCGACATGGTCATGACATCCAACCCAATAAAATCGTTTCTTTATTTTCTCGACGGTTTTTGTGATTCCCAAATGCCCTCCACTGGAGGCATTGTGATACTCGGCTATCACTTCATTTATTCTTGCCTTGGGTACCACTAGCAGATCATTAGTGATTTTTCCATCTTCACTTTCCCATGTTCGGAATAAACATCCGTCTCGTAAGTGCAGGCTTTGCCACTGCGCCCAGTATGCCTTTGCTATTGGACTCTCATTAGCCATTTCTTGCCAATCTGGACGTATGCCCTGCTCCTTGTATTCCATAATCTTTGCGAGATCTGGGTCGTTCCGTTGATCTTCTTGAACTCGTTCGGTTGTCCATGACTCTTCCGATAATACATTCGTAAGTTGTAGGTTAACAATGTGATTCTGGCTTCCTACCCGAGAACAATGTTTACTATCTACGGTGCAAGTTCGATGATATGGAGTAACAGCTTTACCACGATGAATGACATCACGATTTTCCTTTCGTTGTCCTGGTGAATTCGATCTTTGTTGCTTGCGTCGTAGCCGACAATTACGCGCCATGTGTCCTCTTCGATGGCATATGAAGCACTTACCGGTAAATTTATTTTTGTGTTGATTCCTTGTTCTTCCTTTAGGCTTCATACTCGATTGATTGCAATCACGAGCTATATGCCCTCGTTTGCCGCAAATGAAGCACTTACCATTAAATTTGGTTTCGCGTCGACCTGCTCTTACTTCAGGCTGAACTACTGATTTTACTGCCTGACGCACTGCTTCAACCAGATGTGATGTTTTCCCCTCTAGTTTGTGTACTCCTGGCACTGGTCGACACATTAAGCTGGCGGCTTCATATGTCAAAGCGCTACTGACTGTTTCGGCATATGTATTCCTGGGTGACATGATTAGGGCACGCTTTGTCTCTCCATTACGTATGCCATCTATGAATGCCTCTATTTTTATTTTTTCGACGAACTCTTCCGAATTACCAGAGAACGCAAGATGACATAAGCGCTCAATGTCAGAAGCGAATTCCTGCAGGCTCTCATTATTCCGTTGCACTCGCGATCTCAATTCCACTCGATGTAACTGACTCTTGTATTCATTTCCATATTTTCGCTGGAGTGTGTCCATCAGTGATTGGTAGCTACCACGATCTTTCTCTGGAATCATCTGTAACACGTCGGAAGCATTACCTTTTAATGCGACTATTAAAGCAGCAGTCTTGTCGCTATCATCCCATTGATTCTTCGAAGCTGTTGTCTCGAATTGAAGCTTAAAGATATTGAATGGCGTGCTTCCGTCAAATGTTGGTGGCTTTAGTTTAATTGTAGTTGACTCTCTTATCACTGATGTGGTTGCTCCACTTATTTTTAGTTGGTTGAGATCGTGCTGTAATTTCTCGAACTTATCTTCCAAGTCATCTACATGTTCCTTCAGATCCATGACTTTTTCATTAATGGTTCCGGAAATTTCCTGAAATCTAATCTCAATTCCTTTTTGTAGATTTTCGATGACGTGTTCTTGTCGAGCCGAACCTTCTTGAATTTCCATACGCAATTCAGCCGAATGTTCTTGAAGCTTGGAGTCAATTGTTTTCTGGAACTCTCCCATAGCGTTTTCTTGGCGAGACGCATTTTCTTGTAGCTGTTGTTTCTGCTGTTGCATCATGGTTTTCATGAAATCCATGAGTTGACCACTCGAATCTATTTTGCTCTCTTCCTCAGCGTGCACAACTGCTTGTATATCGGCTTCCTCGAAGAACTCATGTTCTTCTACATTAATTCCCTTAGCCTCCATAGCTTGCCTCAGCCTCACCAGCAGTTCCGCCTTTGCACCTGATGACGATAGATTCATCTCTACCAACAGTTTTTTAAGCTGGTCCACTTTTAGTTGGTCAATTTTCACCATCTTTACAGAATCCCACTTCTGACACCAATTGTTACGTTTTTATTCTGTGAACTTTTAATTCTATTTGAATTACCTTTTTCGATCACTGGATTCTGTTAATGATAACTGCAACACTTATTTTATACAACTATATACAGCAACAATTTATTTAATAAACACTATTTACAATCAACTCTGTTTATAATCAACTATTTACAATAACACTTTAATGTACTAGCAACTTTTGCCTCTGTATAGATATTTGCGCAGTCACGTTCGGTATTCGATTGATTTTCCTTCTCAACACTGGCTCTATATATACTCTGTTGGCAACACCCCAGAATCTTCCGTTATCGAGATTCTTCTCTTCCTTTCTCGTTGGCTTGTTCTGGTTATCGCTTATTTCTTTTTGTTGACATTCGTTTCGATGCTGCCAATAGTGTCAGTCACAATAGTGATGAGTAATCAACTATCGATACTCGTTACAATATTATTATTTTTTAATTTTTTTTCTTTAAACAATTTAATGCATTTCTGTATTTTCTGCGTAAGCATTCTGAGATAACAAATATAAGTAAATCTTCTCGAAATTTAACATAAATATTTTTAACGTATACGGATACGCAAATCCTCATATATATATCGATTTAAAAACAAAGTGACTTTTGGCACTCAAAATATACGGCTCATATTTGCTATTTTTCTCATAATTTGTTTGTTTGTTTTTGGTTCTTCTATTCCAAATGGATTTATTTTGAGATATGTGTGCTGATAAAATTAATCCTATTCACTGTAATACATACACTTATCTCATTAAAGTCGTAAATATTGATACGTATCTTAAAACATATAAATAGGAAGCACTTCTTTTTCGTATATAAAGAGCCGATACGCTACTGATGCGCTATTACATAGATACCATCAGTTATTTGTAATCAACAAACCTTTATTTTGTGCAAATTATAATAATACAATTTTATGGATTTTTACAATATAAAATCAATTCATACATTTTTCAATTTCATTTTCTGTTGTGTATGCAATATATACACCAAGCACCAATAATGAAAATATTTTAAAAAGAATAACTACAGTGCGCTCAATTCATTTAGCTGAATGTGAAAAATTTTAATTTCTTGCAAAAAAAAAAAAGAATTGGAAAATTCATTGGAGTTTCATAATATTATATAAAATAGGGGTGCATTTCGTATAGCCGAGTGCTATACATAATACCAACAAACAAACAAAACTAATGAAAAAACGTTACTTAATATTTTATTTTGTCTCCATTACATTTAATTAAATCGAAAATGCGATTTAGCATACTTTCGATAAGTTTTTGGGAGATTTATCACGAATTTTTGCCCAGCTCTCCCCAATTGCCCTCTTCAGTTAGAAAACACTGATAAATTGATGTCATTTTTATAAACATTTGTAGCCAGTATGCCCAAGAAATTTTCAATATGACTTAAGTTAGGACTGAGTGTTGGCTATTTCAAAATGGTATTCCTTTCAAACAAGTGAAAGGAATGCCGAGAGACGTGGATTTACGTGGATTTAGACATTTAAACGAATATGTTGGAAACGGACTTTGAGGTTATATCGTATACAATTGGTACAATATATATAATTCTAAGTATTTTCCACCAAATAAATAGAATCTCTTCGTACTATGGATATTTGGGTTTGGAGCCGATTCGGATGGTCTTGTCTCACATATGACATTTTGCACTTAGGTTTGTCCTAATAGATCCATTTTTCGTTGCCACTAACGACACGATTCAAAAAAGGGTTCTCTTAGTACCATTGAAACAGCATCGACTTTCGCTGTATCTTGGTTTTAGTTCATGTGGAACCTAATTTCCCATTTTCTGGATCATACCCATGAACTTTAGACGCAATGAAATTTCTTGTCGAGTCACTTCGTATTAAACACTATCCCAAATTCTGGAAAACTTCAAAAATTAATATGATAACAAAACCAGGAAAATACCCTACAAAAGTTGCATTGTACAGACCTATCAGCCTCCTGCCTCTACTCTCTAAAGTATTCGAAAAGCTACTTGTCTTGAATATAACTCCATTTATTAATCTCAACCAACTGATTCCTCAACATCAGTTTGGATTTAGAAAACAGCACGGCACAATAGAACAAGTCCACCGCATTGTAACTCTGATAAGGAACACTTTTGAAGAAAAAAAGTATTCTGCCAGCTAGCGAAGGATAGAGATAGCCTTTGAGATGGAAATTGTCCAAGGTTCGACATGGTTTTCGTTTTTCGGCAGAGGGCTCGACTCCTCAATTGCTTACTTAGTCCAAAGTAGCATCTATTAGCAATAATGATCCTTCGCAATATTTCCAGGCTGAGGTCATTACAGGTGTTAATGTTGGTTCCAAGATATACAAAGTCTCTCACTACTTTAAAAGTGTACTTAGTGTTAACAGTGACATGCTGTCCAAGCAGACGGAACTCTTTGTTTATTAGGGACTTAGGCCCTCGTTCACCGTAAGACTCATTCTACGAGACTCTCTTTCCAACTCTGAGAATGCTGCATTGACTGATCGTTTGTTTATGCTGATTATGTAAATATCAGCATACGCCAGCAGCATCACAATTTTGTTAAAGATAGTGCCATCTGCAGCTCGATTAATAAGATTGACGAAGTCGGACTTGTCTAATAAACGGCGGGGAGAGGTTCTTCCTAATTTTCACTGCACCACGGGAGTTATACTGTGTCATTCTGCAAAGACGAACGAACTTCGGAGGAATACTGAACTCAGACATTGTTGTGTGGGGCTTTATAATCAACAAATAGATGGTGTGTGTCGATATGATTTTTTGGGCCTTCTCCAGGTTTTGACGCAGTGTGAAAATCTGGTCAATGGTGGATTTACTAGGTCTATAGCTACACTGATAAGGTCCAATCAGGTTGTTAAGGATAGGCTTCAATCTTTCACACAATACGCTCTATTGGACCATGTATGCGATGCTAAGAAGACTTTTTCCACGGTAATTGGTATAAATTGTGTGGGTTTCTTTCTTTTGGACGGGACAAAAAACAGTGAGCCTCCATGCTCGGGCATGCTTTTGTTGCGTCTTCCTTTCGAAGACCATAACTTTTCCTTAGATAACTTATTTCCTACAACTTACCCCTTTCACTCTGCTTCCATGCTTCCCGTAATTCTTCCTTCGCACAATACAATTGTTTTTTAACAGTATAATGTTTCTTTTTACAATATAGTCTTTATTTATTTCGATCAAGTAATTATTCTTTTACACAAAATAGCTCTAACTCGATTATATAATTTTTCCTTCACAATGTAGGATTTATTTGACAATGTATATTAGTTTTCTCTCACAATATAGTTTTCATATAACAATGTATTATTCCCTTCACAATTAAGTTTTTTACTCTTATTTGCCTCCGACTGGTTTCTCGAGTTATATATATATATATATATATATATATATATATATATATATATATATATATATACATATATACATATATATACATATATATACATATATATACATATATATACATATATATACATATATATCTACATATATATACTCTTTCATTATTGTGTTAAATTTTTGGACAGTATTAAAGAGATCTACTTATTTTAGCCGGTTCCGAACGGCAGAACTCTTGCGACATCACTTTTTCTGAGCTTTGTCACAGAACTCTTTTAGAAGTTTGGCTCCATGGCAAATTGTTACTGCCGGAAGAATTGGCAATTGCTTGCCGACAGGTGGGTAACCTTCGAAAGAAAAATCTTTTCGATATTAAATTTGTTATGCTTCAGCCAGGGATTGAGCCACGACCTACAGATCAGAAGGCCAACACACTAACCACTGAGTTACGGCACCCACATACAAATATTAAATATGTCAATATTATTTGTCGGAAAATAAAAAAAAAAACAATTTTCTTATTTTGTTTAAGCGGACGGCGTGTCCGCGCTTTATTGAAGTCGAAACAAAACTTAAACTATTTTACATTTTCTTCTTTCTTATATTTTATTTTCTGCTTAATTCCAAAAGTGGCATGATTATTGATTTTACGTTATTGCTCTTATTTCTCAAGAAATGCTAAAACAAGATAATGCAAGCGGATGCATTTAATGCTCAGGTTGCATTATTTTCAGGTGCAATAAACTTTATAATTTCTTTTTAAATGATTGACAAATTGCAGTTTTGCACTTTTGATTTTATTTTGTTTTAATATATTCTTGATAAATGTTTACATTAACTTTTCAATAAATGTTTGCATTAACTCTTACCCTCTTAAGTCGATTGTCCGCAATCGATTATTTATCAGTTTGAGGAGTTGAAATTTGCAAAAATGGTCCATTTTTTACATTTGGGATATAACCCGTGTTTATTTGTGGTTTTGCCAATATATACCATTTCCGCTTAAACTTTAAAATTATTACAAATGTTATGAAAAAAAGAATTACAATTACCACATCTGTGCTTAGACTAATTACATGTGTATTCATATTCTTACTTGTTAGTATTTTAATGTTATCCTCATGCTGCAGTTGTTTAATGTATAAATTTTCGAGTTTTAAATTAAGCTTTGTATTATTATTTTCTTTTACCTTTGTAATTAGGTTAGGTAAAACAAGTGTATCATATATCTTTAGATTAGAATTAATATATGTTTTATTTAGTACATTAATTTCGCAATTTTCGAATCTGATAAGAAACGTTCCTTTTTGCTTTATTTTTAATTTACTGCAGTCATGAGTTATTATTCCTTCAAAATTTTTAAATATAATCAATCCTTGAATAATTTCTGTAACCGCTTTTTTTTCTGACTTTCCGAGCTCACATTGAGCCTCTCTAAAATCTAGAATATTTGATAAGCATTTATTGTCTAATGCAATTGGATTTATTTCCTTTTCTTTTGCAATGTACATTTTAGATTTTTAAGATTGCTTAATGTTGTTTTTATGAACTCTTTTTGACTTAGTTATTACTGTTGTATTGGAATCTTGTGCCACTATTTCTTTTTTGTATTTAGCCGATAATTTGTTTCCTAGTCTTTTATTTATTCTTACGAAAATTACGTCTCCCTCTGCATATTTTTTTGGTGGTGTTCTATTTGTATTATGGTATGAATGATTATTTTTCTGTTTTTCTACGAGTTTTTTAATGGTTTCTTCTCTATCTTTCGCTAGCAGTTCGGGATTGGTGCTAACCCGTCTGCCAAAAAATGTCTCTATAGGTTTTTTTCTTGTGACCGTATGAACCGATTTGTTATATTCGTTTACAGATCTATCCAAAAGTTCTTGAAATGACCGGTGTATCTTTTCGGTTTTTAAACAACACATAATTTCTTGTAAAGTTGAATGAAATCTTTCTATTTGACCGTTAGAACAACTAGTATAGGGGGCTGTTCGAAATCATAAATTTTATGGATTCTGAGCTGAAGGACTTCTCATTATCCATCACGAGGGTCTCGGACATAAATGCATAAAGAATATCCCTTAGTGGTTGCCTTATGTCTTCAGTAGCTTTGGATTGTATAGGTTTTGCTATAGTATACTTCGAGAATTTATCAATTGCTGTGAGAACCAGCTCCTTTCCGACTAAAAATATATCCAGGTGGACAATATGTCCTGGGAACTGTGGCATAGGTGTGGCTTAGATTTGTGGTTTCATTGGATGCGGATCATATTTATTTTCTTTGCATACAACGCATTTTTTAATGATGCTTTTAATTTTTCTTGTCATTGCGGGAAAATAGCTATTTTCAAGAATTTGTAATTTATTTTCCCTTGCGCTTCTGTGGGTGCGCTTATGTACTTTTAGGATAATTTCTTCTTGCTCTTGTTCGATTTTAACATCTCGTACCTGTATGTTGGAAAATCTAATTTTATAGTTTCGGAAATGATCTAGAAATATTTCTTGTATCATTCCTGTAGTTGATTCGCATGTTTTAATACAATTAATGATTGATGGGTAGGAATATTTTTTTTAAAATTTGTACTAAATTATCCGTATTAAATTCGGTTTGGGTTATTGTATGCCTGTGATAGGTGGGGAAAACAATTTCGAATTTGTAGTCGGATGTAGGACCGATATTGAGAAAGATTTGGTTTTTAAATGCATTTATGGGAACGTCGGTGTGATATATCAAATTGAGAGAAGATCTTTCTGCGCAATTTGTTGCTATAGAGAGTGTGTGGACATCAGTTTCTTGTGGTATTCTCGAGAGAGAATCAGCGACAAAGTTAGCTTTACCTGGTTTGTATAGGAGTTCGTAGTTGTATTCTTCAAGGATAGCTTTCCAGCGTTTCATTTTGCTGTTATTGTTCTTGTTACTCAAAGCATAAATGAGGGGCTGGTGATCAGTGTATATCTTCACCTTTGCTGATCCGTACAGGAAATTTCGGAATGAATTTAGTGCCCATATTTTGGCTAAAAATTCTTTTTCATTAGTGTTAGTGTTGCTCTGCTTTATTCAGTGTTCTTGAAATAAAAGAAATAGGCTTATTGTTCTGTGATAGAACTGCGCCTAACGCAAAATTGGATGCATTAGTTATGAGTTCCATTTCTTTGCTAAGATCGGGATATGCTAATATTATGTCTTCGGATATCAAAGAATTCTTTATTCTATTAAATGCTTTTTAGCTACTGGGTTTAAATTTATTGAAACAAGGGAAGATTTTCTTTTTGATATTCTTCCTACTTCCCCTCTTAAGAGTTATGTCAGGGGCTTGGCTAATTTCGCGAAGTCTCTTATAAATCGTCGGTAGTATCCCGATAGGCCTAGAAATGATCGAAGTTCCTTTAGAGTCTTAGGTTTTGGAAAATTTGCTATTGCTTCTACTTTGACCGGGTTTGTTCTTATTCCTTCCGCAGAAATGATATAGCCTAAGAACTCAACTTGTTTGTGAAAGAATTTGCACTTGTCAAGATGTACCTTTAAGTTAGCCTCTTCCAAAGTTTTAAAGACCTTTTCGATATCATGCATGTGTTCGTCCTCTGTCTTACTGAAGGTACACAGAATAAATAAATTATATTGGAATTCTTTGGAAGTTGTTGTTTTGGCGTGGGTGAACCATTGTAGATAATTTGAATTGCTACATAGATGATGCAATTATTATTCACAGAATCCAGTGATCAAACAAGGTTTTTCAAATAGAATTAAACGTTCACAAAATAAAAATGTAACAATTGGTGTCAGAAGTGTGATTCTGCAAAGATGGTGAAAATTGACCAACTAAAAGTGGACCTGCTTAAGAAGCGGTTGGTAGAGATGAATCTATCGTCATCAGGTGCAAAAGCGGATGTGCTGGTGAGGCTAAGGCAAGCCATGGAGGCTATGGGTTTTAATGTAGAAGAACATGAGTTCTTTGAGGAAGCCGATATACATGTAGTTGTGCACGCTGGGGAAGAGAGCAAGAAAATTCGAGTGGTCAGCTCATGGAATTCATGAAACTGCAAGGAATTAATGCGAAGTTACAATAACATTCGGCTCGCCAAGAAAACATTATGGGAGTATTCCAAAAAACAATTGACTCCAGGTTTCAAGCACATCCTGCTTAATTGCGCATGGTAATTCAAGAAGGTTCGTCTCGCCAAGAAAACGCCATTGGAAAATTCCAGAAGACAATTAACTAGAAACTTCAAGAAATTTCTGTGGGTATTAATGAGAAAGTCGCAGAACTAAAAGAACATGTAGATGAAATTGTTGGTGCCACTAATGAAAAAGTCACGGATCTAAAGGAACATGTAGATGACCTGGAAGATAAGTTCGAGAAATTAGAATACGAACTTTATAAATAAATGAACCAGCCCCATTAGTGATTAGATAATCAAGTACGATTATACTAAATCTAACCTTTGACGTAACCACGCCATTCAACATCTTCAAGCTTCAGTTCGATACAACAGCTCCTAAGAATTAGTGGGATGATAGTGACAAGACTTCAATAGTCACATTAAAAGGTAATACCTCAGAAGTGTTGCAGATGGTTCCAGAGAAAGATCATGGTAGTTACCAATCACTGATGGCTATAATCCAGCGCAAATACAAGAGACGATTACAAGAGTCAATTGCATTGAGTGGAATTAAGATCACGAGTGCAACAGAGTGATGACAGCCTTCAGGAATTCCGTAATCTCTGGTGATTCGGAAGAGTTCGTTGAGGCATTCATAGATGGTACACGTGATGGAGAGACTAAGCGTGCCCTAGTCATGTCACCAAGGTGTACATATGCGGAAACAGTTAGTAGTGCCTTGACGTATGAAGCCGCCAGTTTAATGTGTCAACCAGTGCCACGAGTACGCCAACTAGAAGCAGTTACATCAGATCTGTTTGAAGCAGTGATACAGGCAGCCAAGTTAGTAGTGCAGCTTGAAGCAAGAATAAGGGGTCGACGTGAAAATAAAGGCCAAGGTAAGAATAAACGAAGTGATTGCTGGGTATCACAATGCTTCCAATGGAAGGCATTTGGGCATCACCAAAACCGTCGAGAAAACAAAGAACCGATTTTACTTACTTGGTTAGTGAACACGGTGCAATGGCCAAAGGTCCCATTAAGAAAAGCCGAGGTAAAATGCACCAATACACCGTGGATGCCCGATTTGAGCGAATTGCTATGGACATAGCTGGACCATTTCCAATGGATTACCCGTTTTTGTGTACCGATGGAGTTACATTCAGACTAACGTCGTAATTTCGAATCATTTGTATTCCAAGAGATGTGTCGTATGTTGAGTATACACAACACTCTTACAACACCTTTTCATCCACAATCTGATGACATGGTAGAACAATTTAACCGTACCTTGGAGGAATATTTGAGAAAAGTCGTAGATAAATACCAAAGAGACTGGGATGTACATATACCAATGTTCCTCATGACATATCGATGCGCACAACATGATACGACGGATACTACACCAGCAATGGCAATTTTTAGAGTCGAGTTAAGACTGCCAGCTGATTTAAAATTTGGAGTCTCAACACTAACGAGATCAACCGAAGGTAATTACACTAGCTAAATGAGGGAACAATTGGGTGAAGTACATCAGTTCATCAGAGAGCGATCGAAAATGATAGGCGAATGATAAGGATGTGCAATCCGGAGCTCCTAACACAAGATTGTCAAGTAAGAGGACCTCAAGAGATCTCGCTGCACGACGATTATCATCAACAGAGTCTCTTGGGCCTCTGGCGACCTCTGGTAATGTGGTGGCCTTCGGATTTGGTCACATAACATCAAAAGTATATAAGAAGGTTGAACTGACTGAAGCTGAATCCGACGAAGGTAGCTCAAAAGAGTTGCTGCAGAGGAGGTGGAAGTCTCGACAGTAGAGTGGAAAGGAGGATAGCATTCGGACCAGTCCTTCCGGGCCACCGAAGGGCCTGACCTGGACAGATTCTATATCTTGCGGTTCGGATCTCGGGATGCCAACGTACACCACAATATTTGGGGTAGCTCCGATATCAATGAGAGAGGTGAGTTACTTTTTGATTACTTAATAACTACTAATTTACTAATATGCAACATAGGGAACTCTCCCACCTTTATAACTTGAAAAATGCAGTAAGTCTTAGACATTACTCTTGCCTCCTCTAACATAACAGATAGGCTTAGAGATTGGGGAATTTTACCCTAATTTTCTGACCACAGGTACATTGAATTTATGCTCGATGAGCATGCTAAAGAACCTGCTATCGTCCGAAATATTCAAAGGAATAATTGGAGAATCTTCAAGAATATTATTAACAGTCACATCAAAGAAACATTAGAATTCCAAGTAAGTCAGTTGATCAAGACCATCAACACTGCGTAAAACTTAGCATGTCCGATTCGGAAACTACGGGGAAAACGTAAACCCCGATGGTGGAACAATGAATTGGGCTAGTTATGGATAAATAGTATAAAATTATTCAACAATGCAAAAAGATCCAAGCTGGAAATGGACTGGGACCTGCACAAAGAATCTTTAAGGAAGTACAAAAAGCCCTTCGGCTTCGGAAAATATTGAGGGGGTCTCCGAAGCTTCAAGACTTGGGATTGTACTCTCTGTATCCAAATTTATACCAAGTGCCATATAGAGGGCGGATGGAATTTGGACCGCCGCAGAAAAAGAGTTTCTAGAGCTTCTAACTGACACACACTTTCCAGCCAGACAATACGGAATGCTGTCCAATGCCCGTAGGTACGAAGACAACTTTTCCAATATAAACACTCATTTCATCTCCAGGGAGACAATCGAATGGGCATTCGCGGGTTTCAAACCATTCAATTCACTAGGACCGGATGCATTTTTGGTGATTAACTACAAAATCTAGAAGGAAGGGATATAAAGCAGTTAAGAATAATCTTCGCCGGCTGCATCTGCCTTAATTACATTCCTAAGGAATGGCGCAGAGTGAAATTTGTCTTTATTCCAAAAGCAGGTAAATGCTCCCACACTAATCCCAAAGACTTCCGACCCATAAAGGCTTATAGATCTACACCTGAGACAGACCGAGGGCTGTAAAGGGATATCGTATGCGGACGATATAGTCCTTACTGTAACCGCCGCAAGGTCCCCACGGATCAGCCAGACCGTCAGATAAACTGAGTACCTACCCAGAGGCTCACTGTGTAGCAGCGGGTACTTCGACTATCGCATCTCTCAGACGGGCACATCGGATGAGGCGATGTAGAGCATCAGGGGTCAATGCAAAGTTGAAGGTTATACCAAGGGAAGAAATTCCGTTCACGGACTTGGATTCCTGTGGACCCCTCTAAACTTAACTTCTTCAAAAAGGCAATTAGCATCTTCCAACGCACAAATGGATAATAGCAAAAATGGAGGAACTAAAGGGTGACTACAGGCAGATTTGCATGGTCATAAACAAAAAATCCCTGGAACCTCTAGCTAGGACCAGAGGTGTGATCAATTACGTCTTTTCGTCGATCACACTGAAAATCTATAAGCAAGATGGAGAGCCTGATAAGCAAGCATCTGATTCTGAGGTCCCTCCCGATATCGAAGTGGAACCAGAATTAAGAGGTCGCACCGAACTGGTCGGCGATTTCTTTCAATTACAGCAGCAAGAGGACGACGACGACTACCTGCTAGACTCTGACGAGAATCTAAGCGTAGACGTCACGATGATGATAAACTCTGCTGCACGCAAGGTTGAGGGTAAGATTCGTCCAAATCAACATCCACCACTCTAAATTGGCATCTGCCTGAGGTGACGTAGATGTTGCCCTGATCCAAGAGCTTTGAATCATCAACAATCAGGTATGTGGCATAAAAAATAAATTTTACAAGCTCTACTATGTGCAGAACGACACCAGTCCTCATTCCTGCTTTATGGTCAAGACAACAGCGACACAACGACATTTAGCCTAGATCTGCCCAATGTCCATAGGGTCTGGTTAATATCGAAGTACCAAATCATCCAGGCGCATCGCCTCCTGACATACTGGTGGCAGCAGTGGCAGAGGCGGGTAGAATAGGCATTGATCACATAGTTGGGAGTGATGTCAAGGCACATTATAGCGCTTGGGAGAGTACCGGAACAAACAGACCTAACAATGGCCTAATGGCCTTAGACCTATAACCTTGTCATCTTTCCTGTTAAAACCTTAAAAAGATTGATTTCCACTTATATTCAGCAAAATATTGCCCCAAAAAAAGGATCGAAGGCGCAACATGCCTATTGTAAAGGCAAGTCTGCTGAGACAGCCATGCATTCTCTGGTATCAACAATAGAGAATTTCTTGAACTTCAAGAACTACACAATGGTCGCCGTTATTGATATTGAAGATGCCTTCAAAAATATCATCCCTGGAGCCATAATCGAAGCTCCATCCGACCTTGAAGTTGATCATCCCTTAAGAATAGGCTTTATGTTGACTCATAGGACCATCAATGCGAAACTGGGGAATTGTAACATATAAAAGCAAGCCCATAGGGAACTTCGCAAGGTGGAGTTCTCCCACCCTTATTATGGATACTTGTAGTCAATGAATTATTGCTATCTTTAGAAAACTCAGGTTGCAAAACTATAGCATACGCGGATGACCTCACATTAATTGTGTCCAGTAAATACGGTAGCACAATAAGCGAAGTCATGTAGCACGCCCATAAATTTCTAAGCAATTGGATCACTGGCTGTGCTCTGGGGTTAACCCGTAGAAAGTACAATCCAACATACATAACACCAACGTCAATCAGGGGAACTCGTCTTAGTTTTTCGGACGAAGCCAGATATCTAGGCCTCATCCTTAACAACACACTTAATTGGAAGCGTAACATTGAAGCACGCATTATGAAAGCCTCGGTTGCATTATACTCATGCAAACGAACAGAAGGAAAAAAATGGGGAATGAGACTCAATGTCGTATATTGGCTCTACACGGCGGTGGTGAGGCCAATATTATTCTACTTGTATGGGGTCGTTGTCTGGTGGACGGTGCTTCATAAGGCCGCAAACAGAAAATTCGTGGAAAAGGTCCAAAGAATGGCATCCTTGTGCATTACAGGGGCACTCAGAACGACCTCCACCAAATCTCTAAATACTTTGTTACACCTTATTCCTTTAGATATCCTGAGGAAGTAATTAGCGGTTCAATCGGCAATTAGAGTTATATCACTTTCAGCATGGTCCTGCAACGGTACTTGACACTCAAAAATTCTGAACCATTATAGGTTTATACCGCGAACAGTTGACTATAAAACGACATAACAAATTTATTACACACATTCCGGACAGAGCCGGGAATTGGGAACACCTCATTTAATGGATCAATCCAATTCCACTCCAACGGCTCCAAACTTGATGGACGGGTAGGAGCAGAGATATTCTGCGAAACTCTTGAACTTGAACTAAAAACACTAAAGTGTTTTTCAAGCAGAGGTGCTAGCAATTACGAAGTAATGTACTGGCTTAAGTGTAACGTTATATCACACGTGTATATAGATTTTCACTGACAGCCAAGCATCAATAAAATCCTTAGATTCGGTTTATCAGAATTCATTAGTAGTCAATAACTGCGAGACGCTCGAGCAGTTCAACATTCACCTTGTATGGGCGCCAGGGTGCCCAGAGACATATCAGGAAACGAAACCGCGGACGAGCTAGCCAAGAAGAGTACAACGTTGCAAACTCTTTCTGGCAAGGAGAGTATGGCATTTCAATGGTGACGTATAAACGTTTTCTAGTCTCGAACGCCAGATGGGAGTTGGACAATTCGTGTACAACTACCCGGTCAATCTGACCGGCACTGAACATAAAACGAAAAAAGGATCTACTAGCACTCAACAGACATGCGGTTAGTATGCTGGCGGGAATTATTACGGGCATTGCCCTATAGGAAGGCATGCAAATGGTCATCACTACACCTGACTACTGCTGGAGCTGCGGCGATGAGGAAGAACCAGAATCCATAACTCACCTCCTGTGTGAGTGTCCTGACCTGATCTTTATTGACGGCTCCAAGCTGGATGGGGCTGTGGACTCAGGGGTATACTCAGATACCTTAGGAATCAACCACTCTTTTAGGCAGTCTAACCATTGGAGTGTCTTCCAAGCGGAGGTTAAGGCAATAGACGTAGACCTCTCTACGAGAAAATCTTCATGAGAGATATTGGGATTATCTCTGACAGCCAGGCTGCTATCAAAGCACTTGGATCACACATTTTAACATCCAAAACCACGATTAACTGCCGCAGCTCTCTCTGTGATGGCAGAGCAGTGCAATATGCACCTAATGTGGGTGCCGGGTCATAGTGACGTTTCAGGCAATTGCAGGGTGGACGAACTGGCAGAAATGGCACGACGCTAGAACTTTCCCCTGATTTTACAAGCAAGGTCACCTGTAAGTTAACAATAAATGGGAAAATGACAAGCAAGGCAAATGACTTCTGAACAAACTCTATCACGAGCAAGACCGCGCAGCAGATGTGGTCACAACTAAACTGGAACCGCACAAGAAATTTCCTCAGTATAAATAGAAGCGTGTTGAAAGTCACGACTGGAGTAATTACAGGCCTCTGCGTTCTTGGCACACATGCTACCTAACGCCCGACTTTTGCAGAAGCTTTTGAGACGAGAAAGAAGAGGAGTCAATCCAACATTTAATGAGTTGATGTCCGACACTTTGTCGCAGGCGCATGTAATATCTACAATTTCTACAATTCAGAAAGTCTCTCTAGTCTTTCAACAGCAAAAGTGAGGGTTTGAGTTAACGAGTTAGGGATAGAGACATTTGGTAGCACATTGGTGACAGTATTGGTAACACAATACGCCTATGATGGCCTAAGTGTGACCCTTCGGGGCAGCCATTCCGTACCTAACTTCTTATCTAACTTCATCTGTCGGTATTTCTTTATCTGACATTTAGTTTATCAGATAACGGTAAAAATGGATAGTCCGCCTTGAAACGAACTAATGCGATAGAGCATTAAAAAAATAAATGTGAATATTAAAGCGATATTTATAGATTTAATCCAAAAGAAGTGGGTGCCGTAGCTCAGTGGTTAGTGTGTTCGCCTTCTGATCTGTAGGTCGTGGTTCAATCCCCGGCTGATGCATAACAAATTTAATATCGATTAGATTTTTCTTTCGAATGGTACCCACCTGTCGGCAAGCAATTGGCAATTTTTCCGGCAGTAACAACTTGCCATGAAAAAGCTTCTAAAAAGAACTCTGTGACAAAGCTTAGAAAAAGTGATGTCACAAGTGTTCTGCCGTTCGGAACCGGCTAAAATAAGTAGGTCCCTTCTAATACTGTCCAAATTTAAGACGCACAACAGTAATGGAAGAGAAGCTCGGCAAATGAGCCCTTTGGGGCTTTAAGTGCCACATATTTATTTTTTTTTTTTTAATCCAAAAGTTCATTTGTTCTTTATTATGAAAAACAAAAGAACATTGTTTTATTGAAGAGTTACATCAATTAACTTTACATTTAACAAAAGTTCGATTTACAAATTAAATAATTGCACAATTTCTTATCTGATTTGTCCAAAAATTTACACCAATGACCCATTTGATCATTTCATATATCAACCGGGAATATATGTTTTTTTGGCTTTGGTGTAGCGGAAGCTAAACACGGAGACCAAGTTTTGCAGGCTGTATTGAGCAACCCTAACAGGTACTTATGCAACTTCGGTTCTACAAGTGGACGAGTTGTCCACTTTTTTAGCTTCATTATTACATTTTATCGACAAATGAGTCCGTCACTGCTGTACTCTTTGATAATTGTTGGACAGCTAACTTCAATTCATTTTTGTTTTCCTTTGCGGTCCCAACGCGTTGCTGTTGAAGAGTACAATGCATTCTGACGGCTTATAAAAGGTAATGTTCCCACCTAATTTGAAAGTAGTTGAACTGGCCTGGTTTACTACTACAAAAACTGTTTCAATTGCAGAACGTACTCTTATTTTAATCGCCACTTCATTATCTATATGTAGATGTATGTATGTTTGCTGCTTTAGCTGTCTGAGCTATTTTTCTAAATATAAAATTATTTTTTCACAATTTGAATCTCGTCGAAACGTTTTTTATCATAGAACTCCGACAAGAAATCTATTGTATTCAATCCATAATACATCAATTATGTACCCTAATGTCTGAAATGTGCCCAACTCTCAATTCACCTCTTTCGCTCAATCACTCACTCTCACTGACTGATTTATTTAATTTTGACTTGATCACATTCACAATAGCCCTATGTAGCTTAAATTAACCGTTAAATTTACCGATTTGTTACAACAAGTGCTTTCTCATTAATCAAACAGCGATAATAATAATAATCACAGCAGCAATAACAACAACAAAAATCAGTATTAGTAACCACTACACCCACTTCCTCGTACTTACTTCCGCTATCTTATTTGCATTATACCATACTTACGTCTGAATATATATACACATACTACGGTGGGTCAAATTGTATGAGCCAAAATTTTGATTGCCTCTCCTACGGCAAACATAAAATCGGGATTATTTGCAGCATTTTGTTTTTCAAGAAAGTAAAAATAAATTCCATATTTGAACGTACGTAGTTATCAGGGTTTTTTTGTATGGGAGATCGCTTAAGGTGTGAAGATTGAGGAAAGTATGTTTAGAGAAAATATTTGGTAGAAAAATTAAAGGCAGTCTATCCTAAATTTAATCACTCTATGGGTGATTCATGGGCAGTTATAATGTTATTTATAGTTTTCAGGAATTTTTGCGATCAGTTTTTGCGTTCACTTTGTAGGGGAGGATATTCACCTCTTACTTTATGTATTTTTGCTGTAAATGTATAAAATTTTCCAATTTGACTCACCTTAATATTGTATGAATTAGCTTCATAAAATGCTTCATATACATATATTCATATTCAAGCGAAAGAAGTAAATTAGGTAGCGGAAGCAGTAACAATAATACGTATGTTACAACTACAGTGACAATAAGAAATATTTGTCAAACAATTTAAGCCCTTAAGAGGGGAGGGTCGATTTTTGTGGCATAATTTTTTTTCTCAAATTGATTGTTTGTTAAAGTTGTCATGTGACTTGTGTACGCACCATACCAAGTACATATGTACGGCTTATGTTAAGGGTGTGTTTGTATTTTCAAATTTTTTACACTTTTGTCTTGCTCTGACTCACACTCCTCCTCTGCATTTTATATGTAAATCGCTTTGAATTTTTTGTTTGTTTGCGGTTTGTATTCTGTTTTCACTTCAATTTCAATTATACACCCTTCATTCTTAATTAAAGCCATTTGTTACTCTTCCTATTTGATCTTTATTCTGCTAATTTATCATATTATTTTAACACTATTGCCTATTGTGGAGTGTGCGGGTGTGTATGTGTCTCTGGGATAATATAACACAATAGCTTATTCCGATGAATCATAAGATGACATAAAGTCATAGCTGAACGAAATATATGAAACATATGACCACCTCATAATATCATAATGGTAAGTGATATTTCAATACTTAGAGTGCGGATTTGTTCGTTCTCATTTGGCTTTCTCTTAAAATAAAAATGCCAAGAGAGTATCAAGTATCAAGTATCAAGTAAATAATTATAATTTGTTATTATAAGATGCTTTTATGCGTAATCTCGGGATTTTCGGGATCTCGTTATTACAATCCCGGCATTACGAGATTAGTCCCGGGATTTAGATGTTAATTATATTGTAATAACTTTCGAGTTAATTGGATAAATATTGTTTGATAAGCGCTCCTACCATATAATCAATAATTAATAAATGGATTTTAAATATACTTTTTTATATAATGTGAAAATTATTTTATTAGTGACAAAACAAAAGAGAATAGTTAAATTTATACGCTTTTATTAATACTGCTAAAGTACATATCTGATAAAGTATCTTATATTTATGTATGTGGAAAAAGCTCGATGCAAAAAAAGTTAAAAAGTAATCAAATGTATTTTGTGCTAAAAAGAAGTTCATATATTTTTAAATCTCGTATAATTTAAGCGAAAAGTGTAGGCTTTAACACATAGATGCCCTCGCCTATGCACTTGAAGCTGTTTTGTTTTTGTAAATGCACTTAGGCATAGACTGTGAATTCCCATATGCACTCACAGCGCATATAAAGATGTACAATGTTCTTTTTTCTGTATACTAAAGTCAAATCAACAATATTTTCGTATGCTCTGTTGGTACACATATGCGACAGTTATCTGCAAAGTAGATTTTGTTGTTGTCGAACGTATGATTTGCGGATTGAGAAGAACTGAGAAAAATCGGTGTGTGTTTTATTCTTATCATTATCCTGAACATTGGAGGCTTCATTAAAATTGTCTATAACTGACCTCAATATAAATTTGGATAATTATTGGAAGGATCATGAACGGTTTAAAGGACATTTGGAGTAATTTAGTTTCCTTTGTTGTTTTTTCATTACAGAGAACTCTGTACAAAATGAAATTTTCTTTTTTTTTTCTGTGTACAAATTCAAGTAATTATTTGTTCCATTGTTTCAACAATAAAGTTTGTATGTATTGGTGTTCCCCTACTATAGGTAGTCACCTTGTCGTGGTGTAGGGGCATACTGTGGGCTGGATCGGGTCACATTGAAGTCGTATCCTTTCGTGGGGCATGATCCGGCGCACAAACTAAGAACTACCATCAACGTACAGGTTGAAAGTAGGTTTCTACGATTCTTGGTTAGTCGTTAAGGCTCGTCTGTTGTTCTATTGGACCCTGGCTAATTAGTCAGCCCTACGGGGAAATGTGGCTATCTATCAGTCCAATGGCCCACTTCCAGCACGTTCATGTCTCTTCTGGATTTGGCAGCCAAAAGTCGGGCGGCTGAGAAGAAAAACTCCATGGGGCGGGGTCAGCCCACTGTCCGGACCCTTAAGACCTAGTCTGCGGGGTCCAAGTGTTGGGTAGATCTACCGGCCTGAACAACCCCCTAAACTCACGGTGGAACAGCTATGCCGGTGAGCTTGCTTAACGGGCTAGAGTCAAGCTTAATAGCGGACTCCGTACCAGATCTGGCGAACCTACGGTTTCAATGAGCCTTCCCATGGGGACGCCCTTGGGTGACTAAATAGCCTTTGTACTAAAATGATCCAATCTAATAAACGCAAATGAAAATATAAACCTAGTCTGCATACCATTAAATATGCAACAAGAATCATTGGTCGAGGGGGCAACCGGTTGGAGGGTGTAAAAAATCCTCCCTCTGTCAGATCGGAGGATATAGGTTTTCCACTTACCCAAGGGTCGGCGGGAATGTCTTTACTACGGAAGAGGAGAGAAATCTCCTAAATCCTGATTCATCAAAGACTCAGAAATATCGGTCGAAGCTGTCCAACGCTGGGCGCAAAAGATTAAAGAAATTACCCGCCAGGGGCATTCCACTGGAAAGAGGTCGGTTCTTGGCGACTACGCCTGCCGATGCGCCTGGTGACGTACAGATGACACCGAAGAGATACCGATCAAATAGATTCACACCGACTTTGGGCCCCAAGCCGGCGAAAGGGATTGCACTACAGGGCGATGTTAATAAACAGTCTACTGTACCCGCATTCGTTCTGCCGGTTTGCGACGGTTGCTACGAAGCATCTCTTCGGAGGCAACTCGCTCAAAGTCTACTCTTGCAGACACTGTTCTAAACGGATCGGAATTCCACCGAGTAACTTCCCAGAGGGAATTTGAACCACTGAGGAGATTTGCAAGGTAAAAATTGGATGCTCGACAAAAGATACGAGACTCGAGGTGATGATCCTAGCTCTAAAACCATGGGAAGGGGGCTGAATTGAAGGTCGTGGACGAGGTAGATGTGGCCAAGGTCTTTATCGGCTACTTCCCCGGGTCGGCTTCTGAGCCTAACAAGCAAAATTGAAAAAAATATAGATGGTAAAGAAATTGCTCTCTGTATATCGGTTGACATTACTGGGACTTTTAATAATGCAACTTTCAGATCAATTGAGGAATATGAAGTCCAGAGCTTTGCGGATGATTTGGTAATAATGGTTAGAAGCAAATTTGACTCTACATTAACCGATCGAATGCAACTAGCTCTTTACATCACTTATGACTGGTGTCAGGAGAAAGGACTCTCGATTAATCCGAATAAAATAAATGTGGTACTCTTCACCAGAAGAAGGAAATTGAGTAAAGGAACCCTAACACTAGAGTACACAGACTTAATTCTATCCGAGGAAATGAAATATCTACGTGTAAAACCCTGGCTTGGATGAACTATTTACCGTATATAACTTAGCCCTAAAAGCAAGCTATGCGTGCCAGAGACTACACGGTAAAAGATGGGGTTTGCGACAAAAAATGGTGGCATGGTCGTATAAGACCGTAATAGTGCCAATGATCACATATGCCTCTACTCTGACTGGACTCATTCCTCCACACCTCATGGTCAAAAGGACGACAACCAGTGCGGCACTAGGGCTACCCAATCTATCTAACCTTAAAGAAGGCAACCTCACAGGACATACAAACCGTTTGGGACAGTCCATGTCTTGGAGTCTTCGAAAGGATGGTTAGAAAGCTAGTCTTTTCCAAACACTTTGAAGTGGTCATCAACGACAGTTCGGCTTGGAAGAGTAGCGATATGGCCCTAAAAGGGTACTCACAGTTGTGGTGCACTGATGAGTCCAAGATAAAAGATGGCTGTGCAGGGGCTGACATTTTGTTGGACCAAGATTTCGGAAAACAGCTTCCATCTTTCAGTCGGAGGTCCATGCCTTAGAGGTATGTGCGGGAGAATGCATACGTAGGGGCACCCGTGGTACAAAATATGCATCCTATCGGACAGCCAGGCGGCTCTAAAGTCCCTGACAAAATTCTTGTTTCAATCATGTCTGGTTTGGGAATGTTTTACACTCCTCAATGCCTTGGCAGCAAAGAATCCTGTCACCCTCATGTGGGTGCCGGGACATGAGGGACACGAGGGAAACGAAATGGCCGACTCCTTTGCATAGGAAGGCGCAAGCACTCTTTTCATTGGACCAGAGTCTTTGTACGGGGTTACAAACAGTTTCATAAACAACTTGATATGTGAAAGGGAGATACGGGATCTACTGGACTATTGGAGAGCCTATATGGCCATGCGGCGGTTAAGGGACTTATTGATCCCGCACATGTTAAGGTAGACGCTGGTCTTAACCTCTGCAGAAATAATATAAAACTCTACATACAGCTGCTCACTGTGACTCATTTACCATATGAATAAAATAGGTGTGGTAGAAAACGATACCTGTCGGCTCTGTCATGAGGAGCAGAAACATCGGAACATATTCTATGCAATTGGCCAGTTGTGGCAAGACGTAGACTTGGTTACCTAGGTAACGGAATCTTGACTCCAAACCACATGAATAAAATCAAGCCCACAGCTATTATAAGATTTATAAATAGTCTAGAATTGTTTTAGTTAGGCAATAGGCGCACAAAAGATCTTTTAGGTCGCAGTGCATTGAATAGCCTGAATAAGTAATATGTATTGGTGTTTGCACTTCCATAAGGATCTTTTGGGCACTCCTGCTTTAATACATATTCATGTACGTAAAAAAAAAATCAAGCAAGTCAATGAAATTTTTACAACAGAGGCATACATGTATGTACGAATATTACTTTTTATATTAAAAAGAATCAAAAACCTTCAAACAAATCTGTTTGCTAAAAAGTTATTACATACACTTGAACCTCGTTTTATACGGTTTACTCGTTCCAAAAAACCCGTGTAAAAAAGGACATATTTCATACAAAAAGTACGATTAGTTCCAATTAAAAAATTACAGATCAGTTTTTAACTTTTCCATTCATTTTTTTAAACAAACGCGATTAAAACTTAACATTTAAAAACCAATTCATTTAAAAATAAATAGAAATATCACAATCCAGTTAAAAAATTAATAAAGGAATACATACAACAACATAAAATAAAATACAAAATACAGGTAACATAATGTAGATAGAAAAGAAAATAAAATAACATTAACATTAAATATATTATAAATAAAAAAATCAGTCATCTTATTCTGTGTTTTTCTGCTCAGCTCCTTTTCGAGATTTTAGCAACATTTCATTGTCTGTCTTAATTGACGCTGAAATTCAATGGCTCCGTCAAGTTCGGGATCGTGCATCATGAAATGACTTTAAAGCTTTTTTGTTAAATCGAGCCCTCAACGAAATAAATTGCTGTAAATGGTTGCGCTGTATTTGTATTGAAATGAATATTTAATATAAAAATAAAAAATATGTGGCACTTAAAGCCCCAAAGGGCTCATTGGCCGAGCTTCTCTTCCATTACTGTTGTGCGTCTTAAATTTGGACAGTATTAGAATGGACCTACTTATTTTAGCCGGCAGAACACTTGTGATATCACGTTTTCTGAGCTTAGTCACAGAGTTCTTTTTAGAAGCTTTTTCATGGCAAGTTGTTACTGTCGGAAGAATTGCCAATTGCTTGCCGACAGATGGGTACCGTTCGAAAGAAAAATCTTTTCGATATTAAATTTGTTATGCATCTTCTTGGGTATTGAACCACGATCTACAGATCAGAAGGCGAACATACTAACCACTGAGCTACGGCACCCACGACTTAAATGTTGATATTATACCCTGGTCAAATGGCTGTATCAAAGATATCGGTGGCAAAAATACTATTTTCACATTTGGGTGATTTATATTGGGTTTACCAGAGCATTGTAAACCAGTAGCAAAACTTTGAATTCGAGGTTTTTGGTGGCCATATATATAAAATGCTTCTGAAGCCAGTCAGTAAAAATTGGCCCTTTTTATGGGACATCCAGTGAACAGGATATTTCTGCATATCCAGCCATTCTAAAGCACGAGGCCTTAAAAATTTATTTACTAATAAGGGCTTTAGCATGCGATCCCCAAGTGCGTTGCTGCACAGCAAAAATGTAACTCGGTCTTTTTCAACTCTAAATCCACTTGCAGATTTTTGGTGTTTAACAACATATGTTCGTTTAGGCATCTATTTAATTCATCAGCGGTGAACACTTGATCAGAACTATATCCTCCGGACCGAACGATTTCACCAAACAAAGCAGAAAATTTTTTGGACGAATTTTCATTTGCTGAAGCACTTTCGCCTTTTCTTTTTATATTGTGAAAGGAAAACTCTATTTTTTTGTTTTGGCTCTGTTGACGAATCCTGCTCTTTTTTCTGATATTAAAGCTGATATTAAATCCCCGGATGAGGCGCAACTTTGCAGACTTTACATTCGAACGGTGACCACCTGCCGGCAAACAATTGGCAATTCTTCCGGTAGTAACAATTTGCCAATAAAGAGCTTCTAAAATAACTCTGTGACGAAACTAAAAAAAAGTGATGTCACAAGGGTTCTTCCATTCAGAACAGACTAAAGTAATTAAATCTCTCCCAATACTGTCCAAAATTTAACACAACAATGCTGGAAGAGAAGATCGACGAAAGAGCACTTCAGGGTTTATAAGTGCCATATATTTGTTTTATTTTTTTTTTACGTATTGATCGTTAAATAACTCGATGAGAAACAAAAACCCAGCTGATTTTTTTTAACGTACATGAATATGTATTAAAGCAGGAGTGCCCAAAAGATCCTTATGGAAGCCTGAATATACTTATAAGTAATATTCAGCCTGAATATTGCACTGCGACCTAAAAGATCTTTTGTGCGCCTATTGCCCAAGTAAAACAATTCTAGACTATTTATAATTCTTATAATTGCTGTGGGCTTCATTTTACCTAGTTTGGAGTCAAGATTCCCTTACCTAGGTAACCAAACACAAACACAGAGTACTTTTCAATATTGCTTTTTTTGCTATAAAAGCAATTTTTCTGACATCATTTTATATGCTTCAGAAGATATTACATATCATGAAAACCCGGGATTGTTGACAAATAAATCCGGGATTTTCCTAATAGAAACCAACAAAAAGCATTTTACACTATTTTATAAACTTATAATAATATGACAATATGACCCTAATTGTTATTGAGATTTATCTTAAATGAGCTCTACAATGTCATTTTAATCATGGGTCGAAATAAGTCAGTTCTTCCAAAATTTGATTCTTCCAATGAACAGTGGGTGTTCATTAGCTTGACATTCATAATAGGGTTCTAAAGGATACAACCTTTTACCGTAAGCAATTCACTCCATTCGTTCGATATGACCGCGTTTCTGAATTTGGATGCTTTTAACTATGTCAATATCGGCATACAGCTCTATAAGCTCAGAATTGTACATTATTCGGTGCTCGCCACCAATGCAAATTGGTTAGGAGATCTTGCGTAGAAATTTTCTTTCGGACACCTCAAGCAATCTCTCATGGAAAGTGGAAAGTCTACAGACTTCATGTTATTCAAATGGGGAAACTATAACTAGCTTCGCTAAAGACAACCTAAAAAGATGAGACATAGTACTTTCAATGTGATCCCCAAACCTGAAGGACTGAAACTTACAAAAAAAGGAAAATAAGATTTAAACCTTCTAAAATAGTAAAGGTCTGGTGTAGGTATCAAGAACTTCTTTCGAGTAATCCAATCTCATACGTGAATATCGGAACCGAACGATAGCAATGTTGACAGACAGTGTCTAAATCCCCTTAGGAAATGAAGAAAAATATAAGTTAAGTTAAATAAACACTTGCTTTTTATTTACGTACCTGAATTTCATACTTGCAATATGGCCACCCTGACTGTCCGCATAGATTCCCTTTCTGCTGTATATTCGCCACTCGTGCTACGATCGAGTGATCTATTCTAATTCCTAGACTCTGACCATCGTGCCATTCCGCGCAGTATGCTCTCTTATGAACTAACTTTTAATTATATATTATAATTCTGCATTAATATATATATATATATATATATATATATATATATATATATATATACATATATATATATATATATATATATATACATATATATATACATATATATATATATATATATATATATATATATATATATACACACACACATATATATATATATACATATATATATATATATATATATATATATATATACATATATATATATATATATATATATATATACACATATATATACAACAAAGCTGCAGGTGCTGATGGCCTGCCTACCGAGTTGTTTAAGACCGGAGGCGATAAGCTGCTCGCCTGCATGCACCAGCTCATCAGCAGAATATGGTTGGATGAAAGCATACCTGATGATTGGAGGCTCAGTGTTCTCTGTCCTGTACATAAAAAAGGAGACCCCACAATTTGCGCCAACTAAGTCTCCTGAGCATCGCATACAAGGTTCTATCGAGCGTTATGTGTGAAAGGTTGAAGTCTATGCTCAACAACCTGATTGGACCTTATCAGTGTGGCTTCAGACCAATAAATCCACCATCGACCAGATTTTCACACTGCACCAAATCCTGGAGAAGACCCCAGAAAAAGAAGTCGACACACACCACATTTTTGTTGATTATAAAGCCGCTTTCGACAGTCCGTTAAGGGATTACCTCTACGCAACAATGTCTAAGTTCGGTATTCCTGCAAAGCTCATTCGACTTTGTAGAATAACACTGCATAACTCCTGTTGTGCAGTGAAAATTGGGAAGGACCTCTCCGCACCGTTTAGTACCGAATGGGGTTTTAGAAAAGGTGATTCGTTATCGTGCGACTTCTTCAATGTTATTATGGACAAAATAATACGAGCTGCTGATCTACGACATAATGGCACTATCTTCAACAAAAGTGTCATGCTGCTGGCGTATGCCGACGATCAATATTACAATCGATCAAACATACCAAAAGAGTGAAAAAAAGTTAGAACGAGAAAACGAAAACAAATAATTGCATATGTATAAACTAGGCCGTACCACCTTACAGGGAAAGACAAACAAGTTCGCCATATGCCCCCTAATATGAAGAAGTTTTGCAAGGCAATGCCGAAAAAAATTTTTTTTTTTTTGGTCGAACGAATGGGTCGCCTTTTCACATTTTTCATGTTAACTTCGGCATTTGCAGTTGTATTTTGAAGAGTGATATATCGAGGTTTTTGGAGAGGAGACACATCTTTTTGTTGATCATTGACCTCAAGTACCCCGTTCTAATACTTACCCACCAAATCTCAGTTCCTACTACCCTAATGTACCACCCAAATGCCAGTAAATTACATCTCGCAAAAAGTCATTAAAAGCTTTTCAAAAGAAATTTGCGTTTATTCCAGTAGAACTATTTTAAACTTATTTTTAAAATTTTTGTTGTCGAATATAGGTGACAGTTTTTTTAAATTTTCCGGTACTTGAAATAATACCGTTACTACTCTCTTATATACTATTGCTATTCGTTTTACCTATGAAATAAATGTTGGCATAGCACGCTGGCTAACAACAGCATCTCGGATCCTCCGCCATTACGTAACGTGCACGCAACCCTCGATGATATTGAAAAAACTGGCTCTGATTGTTGTGAAAGTTTATGCTCCATTCTGGTTTCTTGTGAAAAGCCAACCACTGGCAATTCACGGAAGTCGGCACATGTTCAAATACATTTCTTGGATTCGTCAGTTGCGGCAGACGTTCAACAGACCGTCCGTCCGTTCATAAAAACTAACGAGTACTTTTTAGATGGCTATGCAAAGACTTTAACAGCACGCGAAGAAGCAACTTTAGTCTTTTCACAGCTTATCCATGCCATTGGCAAAACACTAGTGTTTTGTTCATGTAATACATAAATTTGCCTTGTTGGTCACCAATGAACAACGCATGGGTCCCATTTTCCCTAAACTCAAGAGCCGTCAGAAAAAATTGCGAAAAAATCTTATATATATGATCTTAAGATATGACGAAAAATTAAAAAATTGTTACGTATATTCGGCAACAAATATTTAAAAAACAAGTTTAAAATAGTTCTACTGGAATAATCGCAATACTTCTTAGCAAAGGTTTAATGTTTTTTTGCGAGCTGTAATTTACTGGCATTAGGGTGGTACATTAGGGCAGTAGGAACTGAGCACGAACCCTGTTGCAGCCAGGGTTCGTACAACCTTATGTGTCGCAAATAATAAACGAAGTCCCACACAGAGAACGCTTGACGACAGTAAGCTGCGATCACCAGAGACAGCAGATGCTTTTGCCACTTGGTTCTCGGATCTGCTAAGGCAGAACACTCCCCAACTTGATGATACATGCGCACGGTATACACACATATCCTACTCCATGACTGCTGCTGTCGAAGAGGTAATCGGTTACTACAGTCCTCTGAGGAACGAGTGGTATGATCAGGAGTTTCGCGACGCTACCGCAGAGAAAGACGCCGCCTACAGAAAAAACCTGCGTGCACGTGCAGTGCGAGCTGTTAAGGAGCAGTACAGAGAGAAAAGGAGTGCAGAGGGAGTTCTTTTCAGGCTCAAAAAGAGAGAACAAGGAAGATGCGAGTGAGAGGAGATAGAGATTTGCGGCGACAGGAATGAGTCTCAAAAATTCTTCGAGATGTTCAAGCGCCTGAATGGCGGTTTAAATCCCGTCCTGCCGTGACGAAAATGGGAATCTGGTTACGGATGTCCAGAGCATACTGTGTCTATGGAGGGAAAACTTCTTCAAATTACTGAATGGCTATGCTACGAACAATTCCGCCAGTGAAGAAGATTTCCCGAACACCCCAATTACGGATGATGGTGTTGACGTTTCAGCATCCGACCATGACGAGTTTAAAACAGCCATAGTGAGGCTTCAGAACAAGAAAGCAGCAGTTAAATACCGGCGCGGATGAGTTGCTCACCTGCATGCACCAACTCATAAGCGAAATATGGTCGGACGAAAGTATGCCCAATGATTGGAGTTTCAGTGTTCTCTGCCCCATACATAAGAAAGGAGACCCTACAACTAAAGTGGCATAATTCTCCTGAGCATCGCATACAAGGTCTAATCGTGCTTAATGTGTGAAAGATTGAAGGCTATGCTCAGCAACCTGATTGAACCTTGTCAGTGTGCCTTCAGAACGAATAAATCCACCATCGATCAAATTTTCACACTGCACCAAATCCTGGAAAAGACCCAAGAAAAACAGATCGATACACATTCGTCGATTATAAAGCTGCTTTCGACAGTTCGATAAGGGATTACCTCTACACAACTATATCTCAATTTGGTATACCTGCAAAACTCATTTGACTTTGCAGAAAGACACTGCTTAACTCTCGTTGTGCAGTGAAAATGGGAAAGGACCTCTCCCCTCCGTTTATTACCGTAAGAGGTTTCAGACAAGGTGATTCGTTATCGTGTGACTTCTTCAACCTTATTATGGAGAAAATTATACGAGTTGCAGATTTACGAGTTGCAGATATGCTGCTGGCATATGTATGCCGACGATATTACCATAGTCGGTATCAACTCGTGAGCAGTCAGTGCAGCATTCTCTGAATTAGAGCGAAAGTCACGTCGAATGGGTCTTACGGTGAACGAGGGCAAGACGAAGTATATAGTGTCTGCAAACAAGGAGTCCCGGCGTCTTGGACAACACGTCACTGATGACAATTACACAACTATAAGATATCTAAGCAAAGGTTATGGTGTCAGAAAAAAACGACACAACAGAGCGAATGGAAAAAGACGCTTCAGCAAAGAGGGTATTTAATTTGGCACCCGCTGGAGGATGCAGAATAAGAGGAAGACCAAACCTCCGTTGCAAGGACCAAGTATTGCGGTTGGCGCCACATTATATGTTCGGCCTAAATCTATCATCGGTTGTAATGGCCACATAAAAAGAAGAAGAAGAATATATAAGGTACACATGGTACATATGACGTTAAAAATAAAAGCAAAACAAATATATAAGAAACTATATAGTGAAAAACATTAAGAGTGATTCAAAAAATTCTTTAAACACTAAGTGAATCAAAATTATTAAAACGTGGAAATAATTAAAACTAAATATATGCTAATACACTGGAGTGGCAAAAAAATTTTTTTGGTTTTTTAAAATTGTTCATTTTGTAAAATATCATTTTATAAAATTAACTTTTATAAACAAACAACAACCCATCATCGCGTACATTGGGGCATCAGCACATCAACACCAAGGCCAGCACCAGACTCACAAATAAGCATAAAAATCTTTTATTTGCCCTTCTTTAAGTTTCTTTAGAGTACCACTTACTAAAAATTGCTCAATTTTTTATTGTATATTCATTCTCTTATATATTTGTTTGGTTTATTAAAACATAATATTACATTATATTATAAACAAACAGCAGTTCTCAGTGCTGGTAAATATCATTTTCACGTTAATGATACATTCTTTATTTGCACACAACAAAGGCGAAATCTCTATTCACTCGATATATCTCGATAAATTCACCAAAGTTATATTGTTTCTCACCTATTTTACACAATATACCCTTTTATATCGATAATTTCTCTATTACCGATATTCTTTGCTTGATTGTCATAATATTAAACTCACTCCCGTTGACAAAGTATAATAATAATTTTTTAATCCCCAAAAAATTTCTCAAGTTACTGCACTAGCAACGATTTTCAAAAGATAATTTTTTTATACTGTCTCATCGTTGTACGTTACAGTATCGCTAATTTTGGTCTGTTTGGTAACTTTTCTGTTTTCAATATTTCATTTTTCATTATACGTATTTGACGTATACCAGTGAATTTTCAGTTCACGAATATTAAAATTCTATTTTTAAAAATTCGTTAAAATATTAAAATGCCTATTACAAAATCCCAGGTGAAATCCACTACCTCAAGTGAGTTTATTTTCAAAGTATATAATCTGGTGATTATAAGGATGTGAAAGCAGTTTATAGAAAATTTGGCAGCAAGGAATAAAATGGAACTCTGCTAGGAGCACGTCTGCACAATGGAAGCTCAAATATCGGATCTTCTGTAAGTTGAATCCCCAAAATTAGATC
This sequence comes from Megamerina dolium, assembly GCA_963854835.1. Taxonomy (NCBI): domain Eukaryota; kingdom Metazoa; phylum Arthropoda; class Insecta; order Diptera; family Megamerinidae; genus Megamerina; species Megamerina dolium. Next base: position 21,714,920 of record OY978527.1, read on the forward strand.
ATTCATCCAGAGCAGAAATTCCTTCTATTTTTGCAACAGAGTAGGCAAATAATTCCTCTATTTGCCTGACGGTTCCACCATGTGATACTGTGATATATTCCGGTGGGTATGAAGAGTGGATGTCCTTCCTTGACATGTTTACGGCGATTTACATTGACTCTCTTTTGCCCAAAAACTATATCACCTCCGATACAAAACTGCTGGAAAGGCTCGAACCATTGTGAAACAGTACGTGCTCAGCTCCCGCTCAAATCCCGATTTGAAAACAGGCGAATTCTTGTAGACAAGCAAATAAAAACCTTCTTGACTCTCCCTCAAATGAGTCATGAAAACAATTCAAAGAATGCAACTATAATTACCAATTCTCTGACTGTCTTGCGTCTCATGGCGTCTCGACAGAGAATTGGGATCCGATTCTGGTCCATATTGGTTCTTCAAAACTGTCCAAAGAATCCTTGGCCCTTTGGGAACAATCTCTAAGTTACCGCAAGGATCTGTCAACATGGCAACAAGTGGACGAATTCCTTACTTTTAAGTACGAAGTCGTAGAAAGGGTTGATACCGTCAAGTAGAATACATCCGGATTTCTCCAATACCGGAGTCAGAACAGAACCCAAAACATGTTTAGAGACAGAGAGTTGGAAAGTCGGATTTCAATCATCTTAAACGGGACTGCAAAAGCAAACATTCCCGTTTGCAATATCAGAGAAGGCATCACACGATCATCACATATCAGCTGACAGTACTCCTAATAGGAACACCAACGTTTTGGCGCAAACCTCCACACTTCAGTCTCTCAATCCTTGTGATTGTGAGAGCTCACAGTAAACGAAAAGTCCCTAAAGAAACAGGAGATCTCAGGACCGATCATCCGAAGATGAACAACCCGGTTCATCATGCTCCAAATATTCTTCAAAGGTCCAAGCATTGTTCACCTCAAAGGAAGAAAGAATACTTTTGCCCACAGTTCTCTATAGAGGATCTTGGAGAACTTCACAAGGTTCGAGCATTCATTGACCAAGGTTCTCAACATTCATTTCTATCAAAGTACAAAATCGACTAAGGCGTCCCACGCAAGCACCTCACGTCGAAATTTTTGGAATGGGTGGCAGAGCCATTCAAAACTCTACTATCATGCTAGTTGCTCCAAAAACTAGCAAACAGTTACAAACCCAGGCTCCCACAATTGACCGAGTTCTTCCCAACGTGCAGAATTTGCCATCCCGATTGGCAGCAATTCGCAATGTTAGATTTGGCCCACACAAATTGCTTCGTGCAAACTCAAATCGACATGGTCATAGGTAGCGATTTGATTCCTCAAATCCACCTAACTATAGTTGTCTATATCCGCCTAACAATATTTGTCTAGATATTTAGTGGTCCCCTCACTCAAATGGTGTCAATATCCAAGCAAAAGGAAGTAGAACGTCGTCTCGACATCCTTTGGGGCACTTAAAGCCCCAAAGGGCTCATTGGCCGAGCTTCTCTTCCATTGCTGTTATGCGTCTTAAATTTGAACAGTATTAGAAGGGACCTACTTATTTTAGCCGGTTCCGAACGGCAGAACACTTGTGACATCACTTTTTCTGAGTTCTTTCAGAAGCTTTTTCATGGCAAGTTGTTACTGTCGGAAGAATTGCCAATTGCTTGCCGACAGGTGGGTACCATTCGAAAGAAAAATCTTATCAATATTAAATTTGTTATGCATCAGCCGGGGATTGAACCACAACCTACAGATCAGAAGGCGAACACACTAACCACTGAGCTACGGCACCCACTGCTGTGACTACCACACAGATGCAAAAAATGCAGGCTAGCGCACCACACTCTCCTATATCCGGACACTACTTCTGTAAGGATAATGTCAGAACCCCGTGGTGACCCTCCGCAGCATCGTCGCCGAAGATCCTCAAACGCTCGTCGCAACGCAACACGCGCAACCGAAGACACAACCAGCTCGCTTAACACAGGCCCTCAATTCATGCAGCATTGCAAGCAAGCCGCGATGTCTAAGTCTCTTTAGGAGGAAGGATAATATAAATTAAGTGAAATAAACACTTACTTTTTATTACGTATCTGAATTTCATACTTACTTACTTACTTACCAAGCTACTTGTCATGAATATAACTCCATTTATTAACCTTAACCAACTGACTCCCCAACATTAGTTTGGATTTTGAAAACAGCACGCCACAATAGAGCTAGTCCACCGCATTGTAACTCTGATAAGAAACCAGAAACGTATGGAATACTAACAGATGACAGAAACGAAATTATATCAGGACATGACGCCATAAAAAATACTTGGGAAAAGTATATACACCAACTATTTGATGATGAAAACAGAGAAGATTTAAATCGGAACATGACAGGGGACCAACTGAGTGGTCAAAGTATAACCAGAGATGAAGTGTTAAAAGCAATAACTAAAGCAAAAAGGAAAAAATCTGTAGGACCAGATGGTATTCCAGCGGAATTTTTTAAACTCATAGATTAGATATACTGACAAATTTATTTAATAAAATTTATGATACAGGCATATATCCAAAGGAATGGTTGCAATCAAGTTTTATACCATTACCAAAAGAAGCTAAGGTACGTAAATGCGATGATTACCGGCTAATTAGTCTGATGAGCCACGGCTTAAAAATATTTCTAAAAATACTTAAGGCCCGCCTATTCCTGAAATGCGAAGAAGTAATGGGCCGTACGCAATTTGGTTTCAAACAAGCTATGGGAACACGCGAAGCCCTGTTCAGCCTACAAGTCCTCATTCAGAACTGCAAAGATGTGCAAAAAGATGTGTATGTATGCTTCATTGATTACGAAAAAGCCTTCGATAAAGTTCTTCATGAAAAGCTGATCAAGATTCTCAAAAATATTGACATAGATGAAAAAGATATAAGATGTATTACCAATCTATATTGGAATCAAACCGCGCACTTAAAATTAGAGGAAAATGTGACAAAGGATATAAAAATCAAAAAAGGTGTTCGGCAAGGATGTATTTTGTCTCCAATGCTCTTCAACATATACTCAGAGTATATATTTGAAGAAGCTATAGCATCTTGCAACAAGGGAATCAAAGTAAATGGTCAGATGATAAATAACATAATATAGACGATCTTCAACAACTTGTAAAATCTGTAAGTGAAAAAAGTCGGCATATGGACTAAGCATCAACAAACAAAAAACTAAATTCATGATTATATCTAAAACTCAGACAAATAACATAGAATTATGTATAGATGACCAGACAATCGAAAGAGTATCAAGCTTCAAATACTTGGGTTGTTGGCTAACCGACAATTGGCAAAATGACAAAGAAATTCGTTGTCGTATAGAAGCAACTAGAACAGCATTCTACAAATACAGAAAAGTTCTATGCAACAGAAGTTTGAGCATAAAACTACGAATGCGATACCTAAAGTGTTATGTTTGGTCTGTGTTGTTATATGGTGTTGAAGCGTGGACCTTAAAACTTACATTGATGAACAAACTGGAAGCTTTTGAAATGTGGTGCTATCGTCGTATGCTAAAAATTTCATGGACAGATAAAATCAGCAACAATGAAGTATTACGAACACTCAAAAAAGAAAGAGAATTGCTACAAACGATAAAACGTAGAAAAACGGCATACTTTGGACACATAATGCGAGGACCAAAGTATGAACTATTACAACTGATAGTGGAAGGAAAAATAGAAGGCAAAAGAAGAATAGGACGAAAGCAAAAATCATGGTTAAGAAATATTAGATAATGGACAGGATTAACAACAATTGGACAACTGGTAGAAGCCGCGCGAAACAGACAAGAATATCAAAGTATAGTACTAAGCCTAAACTAGATCAAAAATGAAATACAAATATGTGCAATGTAACTAAGTATCATATATGTAACAATAATTTATGTTTTCCTATGTTAAATGTTTAATGTCTCTGAGTACTGTGTATAAACAATATTAATATTATAGAACTGTAAAATATTCGAATTGTGATCGCAAACATTCTGTAACAGAATATGCAAATAAAGAAGAAGAATGATGTCACCATTTCGTACCAAAGTAGCACTCTCTGCAAATGCATTGGCTTCTCGACAATTGCGTACTGGCTTTTCGATCCCTAGATACATCAATTTTCTTTGATGACAAAGTCGCTTAGTTTGTAAATATGATTGTTTCCGCCGAATTCTATGTTCAATTCGAGCAGCATTCTAAGACCGAAACTGAGGATCAAAGCCGATGCCTGTTTGCCTTTAATTTCTAAGTCGATTGGACCTTGTAAACCAATAATGTCAATATTTATAATAAAACTTCAAAAAGCTAAAGCTGAAAATGATAAAAAAAAGAATTGTTTAAAATTTGTAACCACCACCAATTTACGAAGATTGGCCACCTGCAGCTTTGGCAGAATACATTGATACTTATAACAATACAAGAACACATATCGAAAAATTTGCAAATAATTTTTTCGACTTGCGGCAATTTATTTTAATTATTTTTTAAACTTTTCCTTTCTGTATGAGCGTATATTAATGTGTAACCAAAATAAAATTTGTACAAGTATCATATACACACATATACATCCACAATATACAAAACAATAAAATCATAAATATCCTTAAGCATGATGACTATTATGTCATCATTAGTGTACGCCGCACTTAACATCCGGGTAAAGGAGTTTTGCCATATTGTGTAAAAATTGCACAGACACCACCAATTTGTATATCTTTAGGGATACTTATAAATAATGTGTGTTCGTGTATGGAAGTTTGTGATATTTATATACAAGCATATATATATGGGATGTATGTACGAATATTCATTTCTTTGTTCGTATTTCTTTTGCATTCCCTTCTGAATGAATGATTGTTAGTGTGACCAGATTGTCAATCAGATGCTTGATTACACTGTTCTAGTTTTTGGCACGAAATTTTTTTATCAACGTTCTGATAATTCCGTCGGTTAGAAGCAAGCCTACTAAGTTGATTGGTACCAACGAGAGGACTGTATTACATCAAATTTTCAAGAAATCGATTTTTAAAAATTCCCACCTTTTTCACAAAAAAAAAAAATTGAACAATTTTTTACACTTTACGCAGTATAATGATATAGGAAGTGAAAGAGAAAAATCGTCGCAGTTGACCAACAATTTTATTAAAAAATTTTCTGAAGAACAAATAACAGAAATATAATTTAAAAATTTATCCTTGAATATCCTGGAAGAAAAACAAAATATTTTCTCAAAAAAATATTCATGTTAAAAGCTGTCATTTTTCTCTCCAACGAAAACATTTTAATTTGTCCGATTAAATTTATTGATTATCGAAACTCAAATTTTTGACATAATAACATAGCAAAAAAAAAGTATGGGACACTTATAAGCTCCGAGCAACCCTTCATATTTCTAAAAAGATCGCAGGGGTCTAAATATGGCGAATGTGATGGACGAGGAAGAAATTTGTAATAAAATTTAAAAAAATTTGCAATTATTGCTGTGGGCTTATGCACTGGTGCGTTGTAGTGAGCAAATGTGGCGCCCATCCGTGCAGTTTAATACTACTAATGACATATGTTTACTTTAAAATATACTTACACACCAAAAAAATTTTTGGTTTTAGAAAAAACCTATTTCGAAATGAATCATAGAATTCAATATTTTAAAGGAGACTCAATGAAATTGAGTCTCCTTAAATAATTTACATTTCGAGCTTTCGTAGCGAGTAGTTCTAAGACTGATATGACAGAATGGACAATATGTCGGTTTTCCAGGTTTAATACATGAAAAACGGTTACTTAAAATAATTTTTAGGTAACAACAAGAAAAACAATTTTTTACTAAATATGAAAAAATTTACGAATCTTTGGCAAAAGAATTGAAATATCAATTTTTTTCCTTTTGTTAGACAAACTGCAAATGGCACACAAATTGCGGTTTTTTTTAACGAAATATTGTATTATAAATAATGAACCATTTGATGAACCATCATAGTGCCATCTGGTAACATTCTTTATAGCAACCATCAATTTGATGAATGCTCTGTTGGATAATTGTACATATATATTCTCAATATACATATGTATGTATACACGAGTACGAGTAAATGAGAAGAAATAGGATAAATACATAGATATCTACTTATGTATGGTATATGGCGGCAGCTATTGGTAGGCTTTAAATAAATAAGTGAACAAGGGCGCTGGTAATCACCATCCTATCACCAGCATCATCATTATCGTTATGTACGAGAAATACGCGTATAAAGTGGAGGCGGTTATTAAAACATACTTTGTGAATGTGTGCGGAGCGCATGTATGCATGTCCCTCTTGTGTTGTGGTTTTGCTTGATTTTTTATACTATTTGTATATGAGTATTATCCGTTTGGAAAAATATTACAAATTGTATTTGCGCTATGGGGCATTAACTTGTGACAAAAGTTAAATCATTCGCAATTTATGTTGATATGGATTTATCTGCTTTTTGTTGTTATTGTGTTCTTAATTCCCATTCCTTTCTTTTACCAAAATTTTAAATTCGTTTTTAATCATGTATACATTTTGAATATGTAAATTTTTAATTTTTATACCCTGCATAATGTAATATGCAAGGTATATTCATTTCGGTCAGATGTTTGTAACCACTTGAAGGAATGTCCGGAGATATAGAAAATTATAACGACTAACCTCGGATTTTTTAAAATCTTTAACTTGCTATAACTCACTTAATATACCATCTGGTACAACAATATTTGGCACATGGAGTTATATTATACTACTACATAACCTTTCCAAAAATAGGCGGGCCACTACTACTTTTTATTGTAGCTCCCATACAAAGTGTCTGTATTTCTTTTAAATTGAAACAGCTGTAAATTCTATAATCTTCTGTCTAGAATAACCATAATTGACATTTAGATTAATATGGTAGTCGGAAAATCAACATGCCACGCCCACTTCATAATGGGGCGACCATACAAAGTTGCGAAAATTTAAAAAAATTTAAACCGCTATACTTACGTATTATTTAGCGTAGGACAACAAAATTTAAGATGTGGATTAATATTGCAAAGATTTACAAGAAAGAGGTAAGCCACGTCCACTTTTTATATAGCTCCCGTACTAAGCCTCGGAATTATCTAAAAAATCTTATTTAAATTATCCCTTTTAAAACCCCCATAATTTACAAAGTACTTCGTTAAAGTCAACCATATTTCGGGTGTAGATTAGTATTATATGCAAAAATTCTTTCTAAAAAAACTGACGAACCACGCCTACTTCTTAAAAATTCGTTTAATAATTCTTCTTAATTCGTAGCTCCCATACAAAGTAGTGGAAATAAAAGAAACAGATGGAATTCGAGCAAATATTTTTATATACATATATCTACATATGCAGGGTATAATTTGGTCGGCCCCAGCCGACTGTAAAGTCATTTTTTTTTTTTTTTTTTTTTGTTAGCTTATTTTTTTTTTATTGAATCTTTCTTAAATACAAGAAACTAACAATAATTATTCAAATCTTACAAGCTAAATAAAACTATGTGATATCCCCTACGTTCCATCACAATTTGGTGAGTCGCGAGATGTAGTAAGTCATTTTTCTCAATACATTTTCAAACTTGCAACTTGCATTGTCGTTTTGGGAATATTATACATATGAATTCCTGTCTATTTGACTCTGTGAGAAATAAATCTACATGGATAAGTATGTACATAACATTATCGAATAATAAATTTTATTAAGTCATCAAGCCTTTAAACATGGAAATCATAGTCATATTGAGTGAATAAGGTAATTAATATAAACCAAAATTGTATAAACATGTAGTAGGTCTAGCGCACATAAAATTTCAAAGAAATTCTGCGCATATTCACATACTTACATGTATATTGTTACGATTATATTTTGCGAACTTTTAATTCTACTCGAATCAACACTGTTCGATCACTGGATGCTGTCAATAATAATTGCAACACTTATTTTGTACTAATTATGTGCAACAACAATTTATTTCATCAATAATTCTATTTACCAACAATCTTTAATGAACTTGCTACTTTAACTTGATACAGTGTTATGTCGCCTCGATCACTTTCGGAATGAAATTTATTCATTTGTCAGCAAACTCGTCCTACTTATACTCTGTGGAAACACTCTAGAGTCTTCTTCTTTCGTTATCTAGTTTGTTCTCATCCTTTCTTGATGACTTGTTCTGGTTATCGCCTATTCCTTTTTGTTGGCATTTTTTCGATGCTACCATTATTCGTGCTATTCACAATTAGTGATGATAAAAATAGACACTAGTTACACTGCTCTCCTCTTAAACTTGTTCGTCCCGTACAAGTTTCTAAGCTTCCTCCTGATATGACGCTAGTCTTTCCAAGTGCGCTACCTTAAAATTTGCCCTTTTATTCCAGGGAAGTTGAATACGTTACACCACGTCATTAATTTGCGTAATTATTTCATATTGTCCTTCCCAATGAGACTGTAGTATAGTTCTTTCGTTGTGGATTATAGAGTATTACAAGCTTTCCTTCGTAGAACCCTTTTGAATATGCTCTCAAATCATACCGGTCTTGATCTTGAGAAATAGTCTACAACAAATTTTTAGGTCTGGAACGGCGACTAATAAAAAATAACACAGTGGGAATCAATATGTCCAATTCATAGAAGAAAACAAGCGATTGGGACACAGAAAGAAGTAAACCTCGATTCTGTATTGGCCCCTAGTTATTGCATTCCTCATCATTGTATTCTGAAACCTGACAGCACTACAACCAAACTTCGAGTAGTATTTGACGCCTCGGTCAAAACTACATCTGGTTATTCATTGAATGATTTGATGTACACAGGTCCAACTCTCCAAAGTGAATTATTCTCCATACTCCTTCGTTTTCGTTTGCCACGTTTTGCTTTTACAACTGACATTGAGAAAATGTATCGTCAAATTCTAATTCATCCAGAAAATCAGCGGTATCAATTATTATGTGGAGAAATCACCCAACCGCACTTATAGGCTATTACCAATTCAACACGGTTGCCTATGGGACACGAGCAGCTCCATATCTTGTAACAAAATGCCTACAACGTATCGCGATGGAAAATGCTAATGATTTTCCATTTGGAGCTCAGATTCTGCAGCACAATTTCTACGTTGACGATGGACTAGGGGATTCCGACAGTCTGATAACGGCCATCATAGCACATCAGAAACTCATAGACATCTTAAAGAAGCATGGTTTCAACTTATGCAAATGGTGTGCAAATTATCCACAACTGTTACAAAACATTCCTCGAGACGACCAAGAAGTAAAATTAGACTTCACCAACACCAATAACGATTCCATTAAAACATTGGGATTATTATGGCTACCAAAATCTGACCACTTTTACGTTAAAGTAAGACTAGATCCAATAAAGGTTGCCACAAAGCGATTTATATAGCCAGACTTTTTGATTCTTTGGGAATTGTTGCACCAGTCATGGTAACAGCGAAGATGTTTGTCCAGGAACAAACAAACTGTCAAGATGTTTGGCAATTAAAAATAAGTTGGGATGACGCCTTACCAGCTGAATTGCATACAAAATGGGTAAAGTTCCTCAGCAACCTAAGTGAACTGGATGATATAATATTTTCGTTTCACATCTTTAATGGAGACATCCCAAATACAATTCAACTTTACGCATTCTCTGATACTTCAGGAAAGTCATATGGTGCTTCGGACTACATCAGATCAGTATTGAAGGACGGCGAGTAATTGTTAGGCTGTTGTGTGCAAAGTCGCGAGTGGGACCGTTAAAGCGACAAACCCTTCTTCGTCTTGAACTCTGTGCGTCGGTATTAGGTCCTCAACTAACCGCGAGAGGGTCAAAACATACCTAAAATTAGATGTACCTTCGTATTTCTGGACTGATTCACAGATCGTGTTGGCATGGATAAATTCACCTTCATCATCGCACCAAACGTTTGTAGCAAATCGTGTATCGGTCACATGTAAGCTCATGTAAGTTCACAACACAATCCCGCTGATGTGTTATCACGGGGTTTATCATCAAAGAGGCTAGCAGCCTATAACATATGGTTTTATGGGCCACTATTTATGCATGGTAAAGAAGACTCTTGGCTACAGCCATACTCAAAGGCATTATCAGTATGCAAAGGCGACATCAACTCCTTTAAAAACTACTGGCCATGATAAAGGAAGCATAATTTACAACATTCGACATAATGGCTCATTCAAAACATTGCAACGAGTCACAGGCTCAGACAGACATATTCAGATTCATCAACAATGCCAGAAAGTATTCAACACAGTCAGAGATTATCTTAACCGTAGACGAATTAGAAAATTCTCTTACAGTAATTGTTCGGACAATGCATCAGTTAAACTTTGAGGAAGATCTCAAACATCTAAGAAATACCATTACGTTAGTAAGAACAGTCCTATCGGCAATCATTCCCCATTTTTGGACACGAATGGCAATATTCGAGTTGGAGGGCGATTACAAGCATACGAGCTTACAAACACCAAACATCAAATGTTAATTCCGTACAACAACCCTTTCACAAAGTTATTGATGCAGATGATCCATAAACAAAATCATCATTGAGGAGGCCAAGCCTTGTTAGCTTATAAAAGACAGAGTTTGGCCCATAAAAGGAAAATCCATGGCACGCTCAATTGTTCAAAATTGTGTAAGATGTACCAAGGCCATACCAAAACTATTTGGTCACGCCAGCAAGACCATTCATCAATTCAGGAGTTGACTTCTGTGGACCGTTTTGGGTTCACTTTAAGATCAGAGGAAGGAAACCACAGAAAGCCTATATAGCAGTATCTTGTTGCTTCGCAACAAAAGCAGTTCATTTGAAGTTAGTCAGCGACCTGACCACGGATGCGTTTCTTGGTGCATTAAAACGTTTTATAAGCCGAATATGTCACTGTCTAAATTTGTACTGTGACAACGCGACAAACTTTGTTGGTGCCAAAAATCAACTAACAAAGCTTAATGAACAATTCACTCCATCAAATCACGAGAATCAATAGCGGTGGAAACATAACATTTTACTTCATACCACCGAGAGCGCCACACTTTGGTGGCCTTTGGGAAGCTGCGGGTAAGTCTGCGAAGCATCTTCTAGTCAGGAGCGTAACAACCGCATTCTTGACTTACGAAGAACTGGACACTGTGGTTATAGAAATTGAGGGCATTCTTAATTCATTTGGCCACTCCAAGACCCAAATGATTTAGCTGCCCTAACTCCTGGATTCAAGGGTCACATCAAGAAACTACTCTTGGCCAGATGGAAGTTGGTCACTCATTTAAAATGGGAATTCTCAAAGATTCTCGGTCTCGGGATTATTTGTGTGAGCTCCAATCGAGAAATAAATGGAAAGACAAGCAGTCCAATATCAGCATTAGCGACATGCTGATTATCAAAGAGGACAATACTGCAATACTCAAGTATGATGAGAACTTCGAGAATGAAAAGCAGCCTCAGATTTCTTTCGTTGTCAGCATTCCTCTAAACAAAATCCAAACAATCCTCGAAACATTACCCAAGAAACATGATCTCGATTTACCAAAGGATAAGCTGATTCAAAGATCAGCAAAATTGCCTAGAGAGCAAACAGAACCTACATTGAGCAATCAACACAGTAAGGAAGATAATATTCCAACAATACAAATCAACCGTTTTGGATTAAAACTTGGCATGAGCTATGGGTCCGTAATATGTGAGTGCGAGATTGGCCTGTTCAACAACAATACACACCAGAATTGTAAATTAAGACGAATTGATAACAACGTCACTTTTACACAATTGTATCATAATAACCAGTGGATACATACCTTCCCGACATCCCCACGAGTAACTGCTGTGTGTGAAAAAGAAGTCATCAAGTTTTTTTTAAAGGTTCGGCTTATTAACCCTCCAACTGGAGTGTGTCCTCAAGCAAAAATTTACCCCTTTGAAAGGACAGCAGTCAGTATCAAGCAACTTGACGACGTCCTACACAATGCTGAGAAAAATCTTGCACCTATCAAAAGAAGAAAGGCTAGATTCCTTAGTGCTTGAAGTGAATAAAAACACGTATGCAATGTAAATGAAAAACCTTACCGCATTACAAGACGCATTAACCAAAACTAAACTAGTTCAGTTGAATGAGATTATAGCTCCAAACTACCATCTTCATGCAGTCAGCTACGCTGCTGAGGATGACACCTCAACCACGCCCACGCCAACAAACAGATGAGAATTTAGTTTAGATTAAGGGGTGGTTCTCCTCTTTTTAGCCGAAAATGAAGCGAAATTTGATTGTTTACTGTCGGATAATGAAAAGACATACGAACGAACGGTTTTGATGGTTTATTAAGACAACTTTTAAAAATACAAAAAAAAAAAATTTTGATGAAAAAATCGAATATTGCGGCCCCAAAATGGCGGATCGTGTCATCCTTTGGAAGCGAGGAGTCGTTCGATAACGTCAAGGTTGCAGCCACTTGTAGTAAACTGAAATCAAAAACTTTTATTTTATATTCAAGTTAATAAAATTTCCTATGACTTATACCTATAAAGAAAAATTTCGATTTTACCCTCTTCTCTTAAAGTTTTTTTTTTGTTTAACAATTATTGAACAATTGTTTATGTTTATTTTAGGTATAAGTCATACGAAAAACCATACTCTTTCAGGAAAATTTTAGATGAAGTAAATCTGAGCAGTAGATCATGAGCTATGCTTGACGCTAGGATAAAAAAAATGCTTTTGAGATAAACGCGTTTAAAGTTAAAATGCTACATTGTACTCACATCAGCATCTTAGTTGGCTATTCCTGGCTTTAGTGAGATAAATATGTTGTGGATCGAAAAATACGATTGCACAAATATTCTAAGCATTTATACCTTTCATTTCATCAAGAAAAAAAAGTACATTTTTTGAAAAAAAAAAAAAAAAGAGGAGAACCTCCCCTTAAGCCTAGTTGAACAAATTGTCAACGCAGGGCAGAATGTTTAAGCATTAAGTACTTAAACATATATGTAAGTATGTATGTGTATACATATGTATGTACCTATTTTGCATGCATATTCATTTGAATGTTGTATATTTAATTATAACTTTGTCAGCATATGATCGCTAGTAAACTCCACGTACATTTCATAAACATAAAATCCAGCGTCAATGCTCATGAACTAAAACAACAACGTCGCTGATATTACGTATAGTAGACAATATGCATTGCCTAAATATGCTGTCAAGATAAATTATGTAAAATGTTCTACTAGTATATATTTTGCGTTTAAGTGTAACTTTTTATATATTTAATTGTATTTTAATTTATATGCTAATTTCCAATAAATAGAGAAATCGACTACAGGTCGATGTCAATTGATAAATTCTGTTCTTGACATAAGTAATCCAGGTTCAAAAGCCTGTGTTTACTTTCTGTGATAACAAGTTACGAAGTCTAGAGCACTCCGAGCGAAACGCTTGTGTTTGCATCGCTAGACATAACAAAATGCTTAAAACATATCATTTATAAAAATGTTGAAAAGCAGGGGACCAAGAATTGACCCTGTGGAACGCCATACTTGCCAATGACTTTCCACGCCTACTTTTCTTATTAAAGTATACTCTTAACAGTGCTTTGCATTCGAATATATAAAACTATAGTAATTTTTACAATTTTAACACGTCGTGTGGTTGTAAAACGATCCATATTGTAAAATGTCAAACCTTAAAATAAACATTAGTGCGTTTCTGTAACTAATGCAATATTATATCACATATGTATTATGTCAAAATGTGATAACGCACAGTTCATATCGCAAGCAATAGCCGACGTGTTTCTGGAACTCAAAAAACTCACCTTCCGATATATTGGTGGTGTTTTGTTAAAAATATACAATCGGTCAGAAAATATCACCAGTTTAGCCGTTTGGCGTGAAAACAACCATTAAAAGAAAATATAATGTATATCTTATAAATAATAAGATATACATAAATAATAAATATAAAATAATAAATATAAATAATAAATTGTCTATTAATTTTTATCTATGAAATAAAGAAATATATTGGATTTGTGGGGCTTAACAATTCTCCCGGCCGGAATTTTTTATGTAAGAAATAAAATGTATTTGTTTTAAATTAATCTAAAACAATTAAAATCATACATACATACATACACTCAACACTTTTCGCTAAGAAAACTAAACCTCTCTTGGCATAAACCCAGTAATATATTTATCACATCACTTATCGCAATTTTTTTGTTCACCATACTTACAGAAACACTTGCATGCGATAACAAGAAAAAGGAGTTGTATTTTGCGATATAATGTATATCGCAAGGTTAGAGAAACGCACTACAGATTGGATGACATTTCTATTTGACAGGTTTGATTAAAACAAGTCTCATCCGGCATTCAAAATAAATAACCCTTCAAAGCACTTTAGAGCGCAAAAAATAATCTACACTGACGTAAGTTAGTCCTTGGGGACGACCTCTTATAACTACCCTACCATACTAAAGTTAGTAATTGATTTTAGAAATGCAATGAGCTGCAATTACTTAACTTTTTACCCACAAGGCTAAAGTCATTAGTGATAATTACTTTATGTTCTTATCAAAAATTATTTGGTGTAACTAATGTCGAAATTATTAGTCCAATAATTGTGTTATTGAAGAAATATACAACATATTACCGTTATTTTTATGCACCATTAAATGCAATATATTAATTGCAGGTTATATGAATGTAGGTACTCACGCTTATTTACATATGTACCATGCATACTCTTATTTATATACATATTAATAAATACAATAGTAATTGCAATTGATTATATTTTTTCTTGTGAAACCCAAAAACAACAACAACAAAATAATGGAAAAAAGTTTGTAAATAAACCAAAATAAATTGTAACGATTGGAGGTACTCATATACATACGTACAGAGGTAAGTACTCATTCGTTTATTTACAGAATATAAATAACAATTCAATTCAATACATCTCTTTGTTCGTTGTCAATAAGCAATTTGCTTGGTCGTTTTTTTTTTGTTCCCCTATAATATTCCCATTGCAAGGCTTTCTAATTTAGCAAATTCATTATTCATATTCGGCATCGCTTCTTCTTCCATCAGTTTTACCACTTTTTCTAATATTGCTACAATTTTACAATTTCATGATACATTTTTGCAAATAAATAAAATTCTATATTGCTACAGCTCTCATTCTCTAGGTAAAGCTGTAGTGCGTATGCCTACTTGCCATTAGTGCCGTGGTATTGCTGTTTGTTGTTGTTGTTGTTGTTGGTAGCCTCAGTGCCAACTCATAACTGTTTTAACTTTGTTATTGGTATCTACATATAGCCTACATATACCTAGAAACCTACGTATTAAAATTTCAATGCTCTGTGCAACCCCTGCATTTCACAATTTGATTCGTTTTACTTACATCCCCTCCATCTCCATCCCCCCAAATTGGACAATGTTAACAACATTCTTGTCAAGTATCCTTTAATTAGCGTTACACGCTCGTTATTTCTGTAAATTTTATTCTATTTATTCAGCCATTCTTATTCATTTATTCATTCATTCATTTACTCAGTCAGTCACTCAGTCACTCATTCAACTTATTCATATAAATGCAACACATACAACAACGATTACTATTACAACAACAAAAGTCAAATAACAGTAAAGGTAAAAATATTATATGAGATTCGCTTGCAGTCTCCATCTCTCACTCACTCCCCTTTTCTGTGTGTCTATTTCTTTCTATCTTGCATTCGTTCAGTATTTGCTGTTTTTGTTGTTGTTGTTGTAAACTAAATATGCATGAAAATGTATCCAATCGCTTTGCGGCTCATATTTTGTATATATATATATATATAAATACATACGATATTTAGGGGAATGGCTCCGGTTGTGAGCCATCCCGAGCCAGTCGATTTTTTTTTCATTATATTACTTTTGCTGTGTCATCGGATTGAGTAGACATGCTGTTTCAATTTTTTTAAAATATCGTACAAAAAAATCGCAAGGTAAGTACTAATTTTTTTTTCAAAGTGATATATTTGTTAGTAAATTGTTTAAAAAACGTTAATGTGTATTAATGCTAAATTTATAGATTAGACTTGTTCTCAATATAATAAAAAAAAAGGAAAGTATATAAACAGCCAATCCCCGCACTACATGACCCACCCACCTATTTAACTGCCACTTGGACCCCTCTAATCTTATCCCACTATAACTTTGGACGACTCCTATAGGGATTGAAAATTTTTTTGGATTGAAAAAACCCGAATGAGAGATGACAATCTACTTTTAATAATGACGGAAATTGAAGTTACTAAACCAACAACATAACCAGAAAATTTTTAAATCAAGTTTTAATTGTCTAAAAGTAGTGTAACGAAAAACGTTTGTACTCAAAATATGAAATTTTAGATATTTTGTTCATGGTCTTGCTAAGGAATAGTTACCACTATACCCGAAACATTTTAAAAATTAAAATAATATTCATATTTAGGAACCGCAAACAATTAATTTTTTTTGCATGGAATGTAAAACGCCTTAATGTGTATATTCACCTGCAACTTTCCGCCCACTATAAAAATTAAACATTCATATTTATATAAGTATGTAGTTACATATTAAGTACGTATGTATTAGAGTGCATTGATTTTACTTTGAATCCAGAAATGAATAGTCTACATAGGAATAACCTATGCTGGGGGTCGAGAAGAACAAATAAGCTAGAAAAAATTATGTTTAGGGTTGCCGCCTGGCGACTTTCTGTTTACGCAAAAGAATATATTGTGGTTTTACCGAAGTATTACCTCAAAGGTCATACAAATGTTCAATAAAATATATTTTTAAATTTAAAACAGAAATTCGCCACCCTAAATATAATTTATTAATGTTGATTTTTTTCTGATCTTTCTTACAGGACCCATGCATATCCATGTAGAAACGTATTTATGAAAATCGATACACCCTAATGTGTATATGTACATCAGTTAATTCATTTACTCACTCACTCACTTGTTAACTCTATCGTTATTCGTTCATTTGTGTGTGCATTTGTTTATTTGTTCGCTCGTCGTTCATTCGCTTGATGCAACATAATTGCATATTTGTTTGTTTTTGTTGTGTTTATGCTGCCGACGACGCCATTACGATGTTTTCATTGCTTGTTTTCCATGTGACTGCATTTTATATGTTTTTTTTCCTATTATTTCATATATTATTTGTATTTCGAGTGTTTTTTGTACCTTTGACAAATTATTTAGTAGATAAAAAAAAAATATGTGGCACATAAAGCCCCAAAGGGCTCATTGGCCAAGCTTCTTTTCCATTACTGTTATGCGTCTTAAATTTTGGACAATATTAGAAGGGACCTACTTATTTTAGCCGGTTCCGAACGGCAGAACACTTGTGACATTACTTTTTCTGAGCTTTGTCACAGAGTTCTTTTAGACGCTTTTCCATGGCAAATTGTTGCTGCCGGATGGATTGCCAATTACCTGCCGACAGGTGGGTACCATTCGAAAGAAAAATCTAATCGATATTAAATTTGTTATGCATCAGCCGGGGATTGAACCACGACCTACAGATCAGAAGGCGAACATACTAACCACTGAGCTACGGCACCCAGACTGCCTCTAGAAAACACAATTAAAACACGATATTTGCTAATTTTTCGCTATATTTATTAGAAATATTCTCCTCCTGATTCAATACACTTGTTACATCGATTTAATAGTGATTCAAACTCGTGTTCCAGCTCATTTTTCGGAATTGGCTCCAGTGCCCTCATCGAATCCCGTTGTATGGTCTGAATGTCATCAAAAAAGCATCCTTTCAACTTCAATTTCAATTTTGGGAACAAAAAGAATTCGTACGGTGCCAAAATCAGGTGAGCCAAAAATTGACGAACAATGAGTGCTGTGGGCATAAGTGCAGAATACGGACTCAGAAGGGAAAAAAATAAAAAATTGCCTCGGATAGAGCTTCATTTTGTGAATATAAAAAATAAAAAATTTGTCTTCGCAAATGCGCATACAAGGCGTGGTTCAAGGTCAAAGTTCAAAATTGAGGTCAAGATTACACGAGCGACAAGCAAGTTTTTTCTACAATATGGGTATCAAAACACAGGTAATTTTAATACTTTTTTATAGGTATAGAATATTTTATATGAATTTTTAACTTTTTAAATGTTATGAAGAAAATTATAAATTTATTATAAAAATTTTGTAAAAACTGATTTTTTTTCTAAAAAGTCCCCCATTAATCTATCAAAAATTATATATTATTTCAAAGATCATTGGATTATCTTTCCAATGGTATATAAAACATATTTTTAAAGAATTTTTATATATTTTAAATATATTTATTTATGATCATACCTTCGCTATAGCAAATATGTGCACAGAGGAATTATAATCATAGCGGTAGACATATACAAAAGAATTAAGGAAAAATAGGATGAAATAGTATAATTAACTAATTCTTTTATTAATCTAATAAAGACCATATTGTTAGATAGAAACACCAGTCTGGAAAGCACGTGGAAATTGGTATCTTATTGTAAGCACGAATTTTGGACTAGGTGTTCTCGGGAGTACCTTAATGAACTGCAATGCTGAAACAAATGGGAAGAGCGATCGAAAAACCTCAAGCCAGGAGCGATTGTGATAATCAAACAAGACAACGTTCCAGTCATGAAGTGGCGCTTAGGACGCATAATAAAAATCTACAAGGAAACAGTGTCAGGAGTACTGAAACGAGCAGTTCGTTATTTAGCACCACTCCCCACATCCAATGAAAAAGATGAAGATAGTGAAGAGATCTGAAAAATAAATCAAGTATCTCATGCAAGGCAACAGCAGAGACTGTCTAACGATAACCTCAGTGACATACCATAGGTTTTATCTCACTTTTATTGCTTCCGGTAATATTATGCTGCTCAGTCCAGATAACCAATTTTGGCAATGATTCCGGAATTGAAGGCATTGGAACAACAAAAATTCTTACAGCTGAATTGATAATGCTGATGTATTACGATTTAACTTCATTTTGGGCAGAAATTAATACATTCTCTTCTGGAATAACAATACTTCAAAAACTATGCTCAAGGTTCCAACAAAATTCTACTTGTGATGTTCTGATTGATAATTTTAAGCAAACAAAGGATGATTTATTATAAGATAAGGATATACTATCGATTGACGTGAAAAGAGGGCGGAATTACCATAGTAGGAAATGCGCCAGTACTTTGTTCGGTGTACTTGACTCTGAATATGCAGACGAGATGTCACTAACAATTAATAAAGTAAAAACTAATGAAGGCTACATTTTGAGCACATTCCGAAATCACACCTCGATCATTGACTCCACTATTAATATCCTGAAGCAGGACGAGGTAGCAGCGTTATCAAAATTTTCAGAACTCCGAGGAAAAATTGCATCATTAGAAAACAACGTAATCAGCAACACAAATCAAATTAAAGTGTCACAATTATTTGCACCATTATCACCCAGCTATCATTGATGGCAGCCAATCTACAACGAATACAATCAGACATTATCAACATACTCAAGGATACACACCACGGCAGGATTAGCCCATCATTACTTACACCTCAACAACTACAAAATCAAATTAATATAATCAAGGCACACATTTCAGTATCTGGACAACTGCCTTTGATCAATCAAACATAATTCAATTCTACAAAGTAATGAAGGTAGAAAGAGCAGTAACCAGGAGCAAGGTTATGTTTATAATTCGGCTACCTTTAACTGAGCAGATCAAAATGTTCCAGCTTATATCCATTCCGACAGTGGAGAATGGAACCATGTACTATATAACGCCAGATATTCTCTACTTAGCGGTAAACCCACATCGAGATCAATATATTCCACTAAGTCCACATAATGTCACCAAATGCTTTGCAACAAAGGAAAACGTCTATATATGCGAAAACAAATCAACAAAATATAAAAGAGACTCATCAATTTTTTCCTGTGAGATTAACATAACAATTAACATGCAAAGGATTGTAAACTCACACAACTACATCACAGCTCTATATGGATCCAAATGAATCACAAAAATCATTGTATATTTGCAACAACATCAGACATCGAAATATCAGCACTTTGTGGAACGGAATTCACTGAACTTATGATGATAGAATCCGGAATGCTAGAAATACAACCTAATTGGATCATCAAAACTAATGCTGTCGCAATTCAAGGTCATCACAGTAATGCTAGCTATACACATCGTACTCTAGATTCATCAAGAGATTCCAGACAACAAATACATTATTTGAAGCACAAATGGACAAATTAGCAGCGCTCCAAAAACGATTGACAAGCGAAAACTTCGATCACCTACAAGAAACAATCAGATCCAACAGCCAACATCACCATGCTGTCAGCTATACGGCCCAAATTCTGTCAACACTAATCATCCTATGTTTAATATGGAAGCTCAAACAGAAAAAACGGTATAAGCCGCAACCAAATCCTCGACCTACAACAACTTACCATCAACGTAGAAAATCCGTAGTTAGCCAAATTTTAGGTATAAGGAAATTATTGAAAAATAAAAGAAAATGTAGCAATTGAAATCGGTCATATCAGCACAGCAATTTTTAGTTGAGCTTGGCTCAAGGGCGGGGTGTGTGTTCAAACCATCACACTAAATTTATTTGCATATGTTCCTGCTAAATGTGTAAATGCATACAAACATACATATGTACATACGAGTGCACATATGCTTTCTTGAAATTTCGACTTTTAGACAGCTTTCAATTGCGACAATTATGCATAATTGTTTGTATCTATACAACGTATGCTGAAGTTCATTGTGCCTTTTTCTTATGCAATCAAAAATTGTTACTTTTCGATGCAGTGAATTTACATTGTGCCTCTTTTCTTATGCAAGCAAAAGGCGCTACTTTTCGGTGCAGTGAACTACAGCAAAAAGAAAGTAAAAAAGAAATCAATTTAATTGGTTTCTTTTTTAGGTCTCTCTGATCTGGGTGCCAGTACATTAAGGATACGAAGGTCTTACACAACACTTACACAATGATAAAGCGTTCCTTTATGCCTTCTTTGGCTTAAAAAAAAACAACATAAAACAGGATAGCAAAAAGTGGATCCAATGCAAAATCAGAGAATACTGGAATGACATTGGCGGTCTTAACCCCTCCAAAAAATTCCTGAGCTTTGATGCCAAAAGAGCAAACAAAGAGAGGTTTAGATTACTCTCCGGAGCACTAACAGGGCACTCCGCATACAATAAACACTTACACAAAATAGGAATATCTAACACAAGTACTTGCAGATTCTGCTGTGATGAGGATGAGTCCATGGAACACTAGGCCACAGGAGGCATAAAATCCTAGGTTCAAACTTACTAGAAGATGAAAACCTTCAAATGCTATCCCCAAAGGAGCTGGTTCGATTCGTCGATATATTAAATATACTAAACATTTAAGTATGAAGGGGTGCACAATAGATCGAATTGGTAGCAGTGCATAAAGACCTTAGCCTAACCCGTACAACCATTACCATTACCTGATTTGTGTTCAGTTAACCCAAAGTACTGTTAATGTATTGTGTTAGACAAGACCAGTATTTTTGACGTATGCCTTTGTTTTTATCAAAATATTCTTATATAATTTCATTTTTCGGCAAATGAAATTACGAATAAGCAGTGAAAATACGAGCCAGAAATATAAATCGTATCTGAGTTTTAACATTTCCCAAACTGTTGTCTATATTATATAAAATAGCCTACGCTGCGTTACATTTGTAGGCTCGATTTGAGGTGGAGTTGAAAATATACGGTATGACAAGGATTAATTAGTTATCACAAGCTGCCCTCAATGACACAAGCGAGTTTTCAGGATGTAAATTTTTGGCTACCTTGTAGATTTTGGATTTAAAAACACAACCAGCTCATTGTTCTACAAATAGAAACTTCTTATTATTACTTATTTATTTATTTTTGCAATTCAATTAATTTCATAATTACAGTGTAGCGATATCTTTAATTTTGCTTTTATTAATTCATCAATTTAAAATATTGCACATAAACTAAACCAAAGAAATCGTGGGCAGCATGGCGTTAGTTAGCGCAACGCAACTGTCATTTTCTTTGCACAAACAAATGCGCGGCGCAAATATCCATTGTATTCAGCACGATACAATAGCAACAACGTAGAGTAAATTTAGAAAGAACACAATGGCATTTAAATTCCAAGCTTTAATTACTTTTGTTGTTAAAAATTTTGTATTTCTGTTTACAACAAAAACAATTAATTTTGACGTATAAGACAAATTTTATCGTGGTTTCAAAGAGCTTGCTGTACCTGATTGTTAAAACTCATGGTACTTCCCTTTATCCCCAGCAAACTTCATAACAGAGCGCAATGTCAAAATTTGAAATTGATTACGCTATGTGTCCGTGTATGGCGTATTTCGGAAGAGTTTATACAAATGTATGAGCATGAGCACTGTTTGACAGGAACGCCAGGTTGCGCGCTTTTGATTTGGTAAGGGGTTGTGCACTAAATTTTAAGTCCTACTAATTTTTTACATGTGAAACTTTCAGCACTTGATTACACTACTGCGTGGTGGCCTTGGATTCATCTCCACTATCACTAATTGAATGTAGTGGCAATGCAAAAATTTTCCATTAATTTCATAAAATATTTCAACTCAACGCCGTGTACTGGTAATGACAAAATTTGAAACTATAGCCTCCAGTAGTGGAAGAGAAAATATACCAATTAAATTAAAATGATAAATTACAATGAGTAATAATACTTGTGAGTGTTTTCAAAAATGTATATTACAACATAACAAATTTCCAAATACAGCACATATAACCCAAATATAAAATAAAAAAAACTGGCAATATGAGTATAACTTACAATGTAAGGAAAAAGCAAAAAGTAATTCATAATGTTCCCATTCATGGAAGCAGAAGATAGTGTAAAGGAAGTAAAGTCGAATCTACTGCTCTCAATCTTTTTTCTGTATTAACAATAGTGGTAAACTATGATTTTATGAGACTTCATGACGTATGACACCGTATTCTTTGAAGGCTTTACAAAAGTTTGAACCATTATTCATAATTGTCATATGGCCACACATTCTAAACTGCATTAAAATTCATTCGATTTTCTAAAATGGAGAAATAGTTTTTTTCACTACTAGAATATATAGTGGAAATAATACAATATTTTGAAACAATAATTTAATTTAGTAGAACATTTTTCCTCCACTACCACTAGGCTTAAAGTTGAGAGTTTGTTTCTCTAATAATAATAATAATAATAGTGGTAGTCGGTAAACGGTTTTGTCCCACTATAACGAGAATGCTAGTGGTAGTTAAAGGTCTATAAATTATAAACACAAATTACAATTAGTATGTAAGTGAGCATATGCTTATGAGCATATTATATGGAAAATATTTACAATGGACAGCTATGCACATAGCTGACGTTACGAAAAATGGCAGCCGCCGCAGCTGAGGTAAGAAAATTACATGGATTGGTTGTACTGAATGTGGATAAACCGGTTGGACAACAGCCAATTGAACTGCCAGCACCATTTTCAGTGGCAAATTCTTTCTCGAGCGTGGCTTGATGACGCAACTGTTCCAGACGTAATTGATTTTGACGTTTCCATTTTGTTCTAAAAAAAATAAAGTGACGCCTTGAGAGTGTTTGGAAAGAGTATACACCGTCATCTTCTTTCTTACCTTCTATTCTGGTACCATGTTTTCACTTGTGTCTCCGATAGATTTAATGTCTCTGCAACATCACTACGATCTGCCACTGACAGATATTTCTGACAGCGAAATTTACGCTCCAAATACGCTAATTGTGCATGTGTAAAGGCGGTACGACGACGTCGCGGCTTCCGTCCCGATTTGCTAATACACATTTTATTATTATTATTATGACAGTTGCTGTTGTTGTTGTCATTAAAATTATTGCTGATGATGTTGTTATTGTTGTGCTCTACATAATCATGTATATTTAATTGATGTTGACTTTGACGCTGCTGCTGCGACGGATATTGCAATGATTCAACACTTGATTCATTATTACCGTAATGATGCTGTAAAGGCAGTGTTGCTGTTGTCGAGGGTGTTGTAGTCGTTGTTGTCGGTATTGCTTCACCTGTTGCTGCGATGCATGTAAAATGCATAAGATCATTGTGAAAATTTAGAACCTCCGAATCGGACGACGAGCGATCCTCAATATCAATATCAGAATTATCATCGGATACATCGTTGGAATCATCTGCAAAATAGAAGAATATTGTATAATAATGGGATTTCAAAGACTGAAAATCATAATGTTCGTGTTCATAATGTCCCAGGTCCATCAATCATAGGTAAGATTGTTGGACTTTGGGTACAAATTTGCTTTACAAATTATTTCATAATAGAATTAGCACAAAGATATGAAAGGAACAAGTAATATCACAAGAGTTCTGCCGTTGAATTCGCTGGCATCAAATTTGTTGAATATAGTCAATAGTGAATATAGTCATTGAATTTAGTTTTGCCAACATTTTTGTGGATTCGTGCTCTTTCTTTTGCAAGTCGAGCGAGCTTATGCACGTAAATTTTTGAATCCAATTGACCCAAAACGCGTACAATGATGCTCGAGGGATAACTATTTTACATTTCTCAATGTAATTAATGAATAAAATTCCATTTGCTTCCCCAAAAATCGAATACGATAACTTCATTTGCCATGCTTTCTCCTTTTAACTGCTCTGGATCTGAATATCCATTTTTATTTGTATTGTGTTTGTATTGATTACACTATTCTTGCTTGCTTGTGTATCTGAGATATCTATTATCATTTCAAATTCATGTGAAGTCATATTTGGGCCTTCAAAAATAAAAGCATCTATCCGAATGATTTTTGGTGATTTTGGTCCCCTACTGTTTTATTTATCACATGAATATATGTACGACTATGCTCCTTAAAATGCTCAAAATACTCAATTGTAACTCCACGGCGGAGCATAATAGATCTCTTAGTCGCAATACATATTGAATAATAATAATATGCTTTAATTTAGCTATCCGATAATAAAAAATTGTGCGTGGAAAAGTAAATTCCCCTAATTCTTTAGCATTTCAATATTTAACTACCAAATCAGATTAAACTTTTTGCGTCATAAGGACAATCGATGAGACATTCACAATGAAATGCTACTCCAATAAAAATAAAGTGATAGATCGATTTGTAATTGCCCTTCCTTGTGAGCTCCCTTGTACATTAAGAAGCGAAGCGCTATAAGAAGCATGAAGCGCTTCCTTTGCTTCATGCTCCTCTTAAAGCTTTCGAAGAGCGCTTTCATTATATCCACGAATTGTCGCTTATTTTACTTTTTCGTTTATTTAATCTAAATTTTGCTGAAAATCAAAAGATTCATTCATATACTGGTTGATATTTTGTATGAAAGTTTTCTAAAAATGAATTAGTATATATTAAATATTTTTCTATTGTACATATTGTGGATGATGAAATAATAAAAGGTTTATACGTAGGATTCTATCTCTTTCTAATTTGACAATTTGTAAGGGCCATAATAGGAGTCTTGCTCTTGTTTCGTTTATATTTCAAAACAATACTATGAATGGTATCGCAAGGTTGTTCCATACTCCAAATATGAGTCTTGGTGAAACTTGCCGCACCACTCTATTATAATAAACATCAACTCAAAATATGAATTCTCCATCTACCAAAATGCGGCCGTTTTCCAATTCAGGCTGAGAAAGTGCCTTTCGTGTCGATGAGGCACACCTGTCATAATGCATCAGTCAGAATTTTTTGTGCTTAGTACAACTTCACTTTGTGATCTCAAACGAAATTTCGCTTTTCTTATGTAATAACGTTGATTAACCCATTGTACTTAAGTGGGGGACACAATAGACTCTGATACGTCTAATACGGGGACAAACTTCGCTCCAATAATATTGAATGGCTAAGATCCGGTGACGTGATGGTTTTTTTTAGCGAGGCACGAAGCGAGCAGACACGTGTGTAAAAGTGCGGACCGAACAGCAAACCAAGCTGTAAATAGCAATTTAACTACAAGCGTCAAACCTCCATCAACCCGACTTTATTACGTTGAAATCGTCCACTATTTCAAATTTGGAATTCCTATCCGAAAATCGAATAGAATATTACCGGCACTGAGTGAAAGCGTTCGCGATTTTTTTTTTAAACAATTTCGAGAAAACAAAAAATATTGTAAATTGGTACGCATTATACTGTAGGGATGATATCTTTAAGATAAAACTCTAAAATTTATTAGGGCTAATCTAATTTTTCGCACATGCTTGCTCAAGAAGCCAGTGAGCAAAAATTTATTGCGATCTTTTGCACGTTAGCATTTAGCAATCAAATTAGATTAACTTTGTTTTATCATATTATGCAAATCGCAAGAAAATTCTTGTAGCCCTAATAATTCGACACGTTCTGGTCGGTATATATAAGTATAAGCTAAGCTAATTAAACTAAGGAATGTTATGTGCTATAGTGGAGAATAGAAAAAACGTTAAAACTGAAAAGTGAGAAGAAGAAAGACGAAATGTGTGAAAAGATACGAAAATTATTATCCAAAAGCTGAAAAATAACGTAAAGAAAGAACGACGTAAAGCATAACGAAAGACGAAATGTGTGAACAGAGACGAAGAATACAAAAGTTAAAAATAACGTAGAAGAAAGAATAAATGGAGTAGACAAAATGTAAATCATAAACATAAAGTGAAGAAAGACGAAATGTGTGAACAGAGTCGAGAAATACAAAAGTTAAAAATAACGTAAAAGAAAGAATAGATCGAGTAGAAAGGCCGTAAAACGTAAAAGTGAGAAAAAGAAAGATGAGACGTGTGAAAAGAGACGAAAAATAAATACGAAATTTAAAGAAAACATAAGGAGTGTAAGGAATAGAGCAGAGAAGACGTAAAACCTAAAGATAAGAAGAAACGAATCAACTCGAGAAGAACGAGGTTAAAGCAAGTATTGCCGGCGAAAGTAGCAGGTGAAACTGATCCCAACTATGTACAATTTTCCTAAGTTTATACGTCTATACCTACCTAACCAACTTATCCTTATATATATATATATATATATATATATATATATATATATATATATATATATATATATATATATATATATATATATATATATATATATATAAACATTTATTTATAAATAGTAGTATACTGGCGTCTTTTCCATCGTTTCTTTTAATCCTTCTCGTTCAGAATTTATATTCAATTTAATTTTTATTTCAATTTTAAACTGAATAATCCAGTTCATAATGTGTTAATTGTTGTATCGTTGTTTAGTAATGTAACGAGTATCGATGGTTGGTTCTTCATCACTAATTGTGAATGGCACGAATAATGGTAGCATCGAAACGAATGTCAACAAAAAGGAAGAGGCGATAACCAGAACAAGCCAACGAGAAAGAAAGAGAAGAACCTCGACTACGATAAAGGACGATTCTGGAGTGTTGCCACAGAGTAAAAATAGGGTCTGTTGTTGACAAAGAATTCAATTAGACTTCGAAAGTGATCCGAAAGGCAACATAACACGATAGCAATTTAAATTAAAGAGATATTGTAAATAGTTGAGTAAATAGAATTGATTAAATAAATTGTTGCTGGACATAGTTAGTACAAAATAAGTGTCGCAATTATTATTAACAGAATGCACTGATCGAACAGAGTTGTTTCTAATAGAATTAAACGCTCCCAAAATACAAAACGTAATAATTGGAGTCAGAAGGGGGATTCTGTTGAGATGGTCAAAATAGACCAACTAAAAGTGTACCAGCTCAAAAGCTCAAAGTTTATCGTCATCAGCTGCAAAAGCGGAACTGCTGGTGAGGTTAAGGCAAATCATGGAGGCTAAGGGTATTAATGTATAAGAACATGATTTCTTTAAAGGGATCAGAGATACATGTAATTGTGCACGCTGAGGAAGAGAACAAGATAGATTCGAGTGGTCAACTAATGGAATTTATGAAAACCATGATGCAACAGCAGCAACAACAGCTATAAGCAAATGTGTCTCACATTAACTCCAAGTTTCAAGAGCATTCGGATCACCAAGAACACGTCATCGAAAATCTACAAAAGGGAATTGATCTCAGATTTTGGTAAATTTCCGGTGCTATTAATGAGAAAGATACAGACCTATAAGAGCATGTGGATAATTTGGATGATAAGCTGAAGGAACACACATGATCACTTGGAAGAACAACTTGAGAAATTAGAGCGCGAACTTAGTAAACTAAAAATAAGTGGAGAAACCACATCAGTGATTAGAAAATCAGCAATTAAACTCAGCCACCAACATTTGATGGAAATACTTCATTCAACATCTTCAAACTTCAGTTCGAGACAACAGCTTCGAAGAATCAATAGGACATGGTAATGGTAGATGGTTCCAGAGCAAGATCGTGGTAGCTATCACTGATGGACACACTGCAGCGAAAATATGGAAATGAATATAAGAGCCAATTACATCGAGTGGAATTAAGATCGCGAGTGCAACAGAGTAATGAGAGCCTTCGGGATTTCGCTTCCGACATTGAGGCCTTATGGCATCTAGCATTCTCTGGTAATTCGGAAGAATTCATCGAGAAAATAAAAGTAGAAGCATTCAATGACGGTATACGTGATGGAGATTCTAAGTGTACCCTAGTCATTACACCAAGGAATACATATGCCGAAACAGTTAGTAATGCGTTGACGTATGAAGCCGCCAGTTTGATGCGTCGACCAATACCATGAGTACGCCAAATAGAAGCAGAAACATGAGATCTGGTTGAAGCAGTGTATCTGGCATTCAAGTCAGTAGAATGTATGAATGTATGAATGTATAAATTTAATTGTAAGTGCTTCATTTGCGATAAACGAGGACACATAGCGCATGATTGCCACAAGGAACAGGATTGAACAAGGAATGAACAAGGAATGAACGCAAAAATAAATTTACTCGCAAGTACTTCATATGCGACAAAAGAGGGCATATGGCGCGTGATTGCCACCTACTACGCAAGCAACTAAGATCATATTCACCAGGACAACAAAATAAGGATCGTGATGCACGTCATTGTGGTAATGCTGACACTCCATCTCTTCGTACTTGCACCGTGGATAGTAAACAGGTAAGAAGCCAGAATCACATTGTAAACCTAAGACTTACGAATGTCTTACCAGAAGAGTCATGGATTACCGAACGAGTTCAAGAAGATCAATGGAACGACCCAGATCTCGCAAAGGTTATGAAATTCAAAGAGCAGGGCGTACGTCCAGAGTGGAAAGAAATGGCTAATGAGAGTCAAATAGCAAAGGCATACTGGGCGCAGTGGCAAAGCCTGCACTTGAGAGATGGATGTCTGTTCCGAGCATGGGAAATTGAAGATGGAAAAATCACTAATGATTTTTGTTAAATATATTGTTCTACTTCTAATTTGCATTTGCATATACTTTGTTATATGTTTCTGAATCTAAGTAATCTAGTTTATATATTATTAGTTTATATTGTTTCTACTGAAAATTTTCAATTCAATAAAGAACATTGAACAATCAATATCAATTGTGAAGTCTTTCTCTAATAATTTTCTAGTGGCCCCAAGGCAAGAATAAATGAAGTGATAGCTGAGTATCACAATGGTCCCAGTGGAAGGCATTTGGGCATCACTAAAACCGTCGAAAAAATAAAGAAACGATTTTATTGGGTTGGATGCCGCGATCATGTCGCTGATTGGATTCGGAAGTGTGAGAAATGTGCAATGGCCAAAGGTCCCACTAACTAGAGTCGAGGTAAGATGCACCAATATACCGTAGGTGCTCCGTTGGAGCAAATTGCTATGATCATAGCTGTACCATTTCCAAAAAGCAACGCAGGGAACAAGTATGTTCTGGTGGTTAAAGATTACTTCAGTAAATGGCCTGAAGTATACCCCATTCCAAATCAAGAAGCTAGTGCAGTTGCCGATTTATTCGTCAACCAATGGACTGCTCGTTTTGGTGTACCGATGCAGTTACACTCAGACCAAGACCATTTTGAATCAGTTGTATTTCAAGAGATGTGCCGTATGTTGGGTATACACAAAACTCGTACAGCACCTTTGCAACTACAATCTGATGGGATGGTAGAACGATTTAACCGTAACTTGGAGGAATATTTGAGAAAAGTCGTAGATAAATACCAAAAAGACTGGGATGTACATATACCCGTGTTCCTCAGGGCATATCGATACGCACAACATGATTCGACGGCTACTACACCAGTAATGGCAACCGATATCAACGGAAGGTAACTACACTTGTGAAAAGCGGTAACAGTTGTATGAAGTACATCAGTTCATCAGAGAGCGATCACAGATGACTCATTGGGAAGGACCATATGAGATTATAGCAAAAATAAATGACGTAGTGTATTTATTCAACGTTCCTGGAACAAAAGAACGAAGTTTAAAGTAGTGCACTTGGAGCGACATACGCCATATCGGGGGGAAGTATAAAAACTTGTTCAAGACGAACAAGGTTAAGAGGAAGGCAGTGTAACGAGTGTCAATGATTGGTTATTCATAACTAATTATGAATGACACGAATAATGGCAGCATCGAAACGAATGTTAACAAAAAGAAATAGGCGATAACCAGAACAAACTAACGAGAAAGAAAGATAAGCATCTCGACTACGATAAAGAAAGATTCTGGAGTGCTGCCACAGAGTATAAATAGGGCCAGTTGTTAACAAAGAATTCAATTCGACTCCGAAAGTGGTAGTGGCAACATAACACCATCGAGTGATCGAGGCAGCATCACACGATAGCAAGGTAAATTAAAGAGTGGTTGTAAATACTTGATTAAAGAGAGTTGATTTAATAATTAGTTCAAAATAAGTGTTGGAAGTATTATTAACAGAATCCAGTGATCGAACAGGGTTGATTCTAATATAATTAAACGTTCACACAATAAAAACGTAACAATATGACCGAAAATTTTAGGAAGATTTTTTGATATTATGTGTTCAAGAATTAATAGAAATAGAGATTGCGCCCTGAGTGAACAGTTATTGATTGTGTGAGGGATGGGGTGACAGGTGAACTCGTTCCAACGATGGTTGCTTCCTCCAGGTGATCGTGATGTGTGTGTGTGAGTGCGGGGATATTTCTGTGTGCAATCCTGTTGTTGTTGTGTTTTGATGTTATACCTTGTGATTCTGCTACTGCTACGTACGATGCTGTAGTTTATTTATTATAATAAATTAATGATAACACACGCGATTATTTTCTACTTTAAAGTAACAATATTTATTTGTCGTTGTAGTTTTAACTATATAAATCGAGATTAAAATTTGTTCGCGGCTGTCTATTTACTTCGGGGTATATTTTGAGAATAACAAAAAACAATCAAAACGGGCCGCCAGAAGAGAGAAATTTTATATAAGTAACAGGTTTGCCAACCCACTCAAATTAAGACAAACAAACAGTGCACGCGTCTAACTTTGGCGTAAACAGTTATCTTTTTGGGTTTGGGTTTAACAGAAAACTGTTCGTATGATGACTTCATAAACGAAAAGAAAATTAACCAAAAAGGACAACAATTTTTTTATAATTCTTGCATTTGTATATTACGCGGTTACTTAAAACCATTTTGATTAAAAAAAGGTGATTTTTATAAATTAAGTTGTAATAACGATAGCTCTGACAAATCGTTATTAAAGAACTATTTTTCCTTTTCGTTCGTTATTTATTTTCTTTGCACAGCATTCGCATTTCTCCATACTTAAATTGGAACGCGGGGTTGTGCTAATTGTCTGCCGAGTATCTGGTGGGACAATTCTTCGGAGGCAGAGGGTTCAGTGAAGACAAATAAGCAAATCGCTGCTATATTGTTGCATCAACAATTTTCGGAAATTGCAGTTAATAGTATCAAAAAATCGTTGGTATTTGTATGGAAATATTAACTGTTTAAACTAACTTATTAACAAAGGTAGGATTAGATAGTAGACGGGTATTAATGATTGTATATTCATCACTAATTGTGAATGGCACAAATAAAGGTAGCATCGATAATCAAATCAAATTAACGAGAAAAAAAGAGAAGAAACTCGAATACGATAAAGGAAGATTCTGGAGTGCTGCCACAGCGTATAAATACGGCCAGTTGTTGACAAAGAATGCAATTCGACTCCGAAAGTGGTAGAGAAAACATAACACCATCGAGTGATCGAGGCAACGTCACACGATAGTAAGTTAAATTAAAGAGTGATTGTAAATAGTTAATATTAATAATAGTAAATAGTTAATAGTTAATATATATATATATATATATATATATATATATATATATATATATATATATGTATATATATATATATATATATATATATGTATATATATATATATGTATATATATATATATATATGTATATATATATATATATATATATATATATATATATATATATATATATATATATATATATATATATAGTTGATGAAATAGAATTGATTCGAATAGAATTAAACGTATATGTTTCAGAGAACAAAAAATACAAAAAAAAACGATTGCGTAATCCTCCAGTGCTTCACGCGGTATTTATATATACTCGAGGTATATAAATCCGTGCAGAACGGCAAATCTTTCCCTCTAAACACTCGCGGTCGGACACGACTGCAGGCCAGGAAGATTTCTCCACGCGGGATGTATCGCACCGCGCTAGTAGGATACTCTTATTGAACCAATCCGCAATTCACCACTCTGTTCTTAATTTTCAAAATAAAAACTCCACACATGGACGACACACGAACTGAGGATCCTTCGCCTCTTTCCTATCTCCTCTATGCCTTTCCTCTCTATTTTTGTCCTTTTTAAATGTACACGCATTATCCAAATACGCCACACGCGACACATCTATATTCGTTGGACTTTCGTACGGTATTGCTTATGAAAATTTTCAAACGGTCTTTCACAGACCCGCTTGCTTTTGTGATAACTGTAAATTTCCAGCCACCAACAGAAAGTAGCAGTTACATTGACCATGTACCAACTCTGTCCGACCAATAACAACGCTAGATAACGACACATTGTATACTTTACATGTACTAAGTAATGACGTCACTTATGTCAAACACAATATGTATCATATAAAATACACAGATATATCACAACTAATTTGGTTACCTCTTTTACTTTTTTTTCCAGACACACGCAACAACCTATAAATCAATACCAAATAACATATATACCCATTTTAATCATAACGACAGACAACTTCAGTTTTGTTAATTAAAAAAAATAAATAAATATGTGGCAGTTAAGGCCCCGAAGGGCTCGTTGTCCGAGCTTTTCTTCCATTACTGTTGTGCGTGCTAAATTTTAGACAGTATTAGAAGAGACCTACTTATTTTAGCCGGTTCTGAAGAGCAGAATTCTTGCGACATGAGTTTTTCTGAGCTTTGTCCGTTCGAAAGAAAAATTTTTTCGATATAAAATTTGTTATGCTTCAGCTGGGGATTGAACCCACGACCTACAGATCAGAAGACCAACACACAAACCCATGAGCCACGGCATTAATAAATTTTACTCGGGTATAAAATATGATAATTTTTTAATACCGGTTTACTAATATAAAAAGAAGACGATCACCAAAGAAACAAATTCGTGATTTCGAGGGTATGCAAAATTATTTAAAAAAGGTCATTTAATTTATTTTTAATACCAAGAATCACTGTTATGCATATTTCATTTCATCCTAAAATAAGTATGTTTTTACTACGTTTTCATAAAAGGCCTTAAATTATTCCCCATATTTCCGTACTTCCAAAATACAACTTTGAGCTTGGCGAGTGTCAGAACGCGCCTGTCATTACGTATTTGTTATTCCCTCTTGCACATTATGCATATGTATGTATATTCGAACTGAAAATGAAAATATGATGTTTTTGTTTGAAATTTATATTTTCAGGCATACTATTTGTATATATTTTTTATTTACACATGTTGATTGTGCGAAGGCAATATCAGGTAAAGTAAAAAGTAATGCAGAATATTGATCGGTAAATAAGTAAATTTTTGATAAACGGAATTATTCAAAATACCGACCATTATTGACGATCACCTTTCATCTACCGTATTGATCCATTATTCCATCTTCGTAGAACTTCTATGTGATCTGGCAGAAGAACGCTGACAAGTACTTTTCGGAGTCATTTCTAAACTGCAAATTTTACCCTGTGGTGAGTTCTCAAGCTACCGAAGTTATTGTTAATATAAAAATGCAACGTTAGGACTGTATGGTGGATGGACCCACACTTTTCAACCAAGTTTCTTCCAATTTTTCGCGGTTCACAAAAGATGTGTGTGGTCTCGTCTCCCACGAAAAAATAACACCACGCGATTTCGAAAATTCTGGTCGTGTTTTCTTGATTCCTTTGCCTAGTTCACTAGTTGCTCAAGTTCCGATTCGATCGATTGGCTATACTGAAGTTGCTCGTAATGCCCAGCAATATAATATTACTTTCTTATTCTTCAATGCTGGCATTGCGATTTCTTTTTACGTGTGGCCACTCGCCTGTTTCCAACCGCTTGAGCATGTTATTGCATTCGTAAATGCAGTCGAATACACTTTTCTCATTCGTTCATCATCATTGGCACCATCTTATTTAGCTTCTTGACGAAACTACAAAACTCAATTTTAAAACATGAATAGCTTTTCAAAAACATATTACGCGCTTTCTTCACAATGAAAATATAATCTAAAATGTCGCCTTTCAAACGCAGTATTATAATATGAACTGTTGCGATTAGATAATTGAGTAAAGTGACTCTTCGCTATGATACTGTATTAATTTAGGCTGGACGCAATATTTTCGCAAATAGAATTCGATTGTACTCGTATCCAAACCTTCATATTTGATTGTTACAAAAGCCGTTAATTTATTATTAGCGAGCAACTCCAATAAACTACGCACATAAGTTATTTTTTACAGTGGATATTTCCTTGGATAAGCAGCATTGTTAACATCAAATTCGCAATGAAATTCAATGAGGGATGATTATTATAATATTTAATATTACATTCAACACTAATAAGTCCATAGAAATATCAATATTTACTATAGAATTAAAATGAAATTCTAAAATTCTTCCACAAAATTTCATGAATTCACAATAAAATAGAATTTCTATGCTGTCAAATTGGCGAGTTATTAAATATTGTAAGCGTTTATGTGAAATTTTAAGCGAAATTGTAAAAATTATTTAAATTTAAATTATAATGTATGAAGATATGTGCAATATTATTGAAAAATAATGTAGGTACTTACCTACAAAGAATAATGTATTTCTGTACATATGAGTACACTCATTATTATAATACCCATCGTATCCCATGGTGT
Organism: Megamerina dolium; assembly: GCA_963854835.1. Classification (NCBI taxonomy): domain Eukaryota; kingdom Metazoa; phylum Arthropoda; class Insecta; order Diptera; family Megamerinidae; genus Megamerina; species Megamerina dolium. The sequence continues at coordinate 21,750,419 of OY978527.1, forward strand.
TTTTAGCACGCGCGTGTAAACGCTTAAGCCGCCTTCTTTATTTTTATTTAATTTTTCTGTTTTTTCTCTTTTGCTCTTCTAAATATGAAAGACAGCGCATATTAGATATAATACAATTATATTGAAAGCTAAAAATATCTTTTGCCCACTCATAAAATACATGTAGTTGTTGTCTACAAGTAAGTGGAGTAGTATATTGAGTAGTACATTAATGTGGAATAACTCTCTTGATTTGAAGTGGGCGTGCGCATTTTATCTACATATGTACATCTACATTTATATCCATTAATATGTGCATACGGATATAATCTAAAAATTTGATTGAAGCTATCAACAGCAAAGTCATCATATATAAATAATACATATTCTATATATAATCTTATTATCCATTGTTTGTCCGACAATCAAATTTTCCTTGGTTTTTTGTTTTTTCTATCTAAATTTATACCACAGAAATACAAAAAGAAAAACAACACAAAAGTAGCAATATGTTGTTTATATCCGTATACCGTATAATTCCGGTGACATATATATATATATATATATATATATATATATATATATATATATATATATATAATCTTGCATATATCCATCTCATTTCAACAGCCCATTCCTATCATTCAGTACTTCTCACTCGTTCGCTTTTTCGCAAAAAATCAACATATTTGCACACTGCTGAGCGATTATATTCACGTGTCGCATCACCACAGCAGCAATTCTTGTTTCTCGATTGTTGGTTCCTGTTGGAATTTGACTAAAAGCATTTCCACAACAACTTCCACTTCTATTACATATTAACCATCAAAATCAACATCGGCAACCCACCGTGGTGCGTAGGCATCACGTGTGTCTACTGCGGTAAGTAATACCGCATCTCACTGCGTGTGTTCTTCTAAAAAATATACACAAATGTATATTTTTTTTTCGCAATTTTAACCCCAACATTGTGCTTAATACTTGTATGTATATATAGTATATATTTTTTGCATTGATTTCAATTTTGTTTTGCGAATTATTTAATAGGCATATGTGAATATGTAAGCGTGCTTGTGTTTTTTTTTTGTTCCTATATTCTTATGTTTTATATTAATTTGTCTTATTTTTATCCACATATGAATTCTTTTATTATGTTTTTTTTTTATTTGCAAAATGTCAAGTTTTTTCAAAAAGTCACGTTACTCACTTGCACTTTATGCAGCTACGGGAATACCACTTACAATTCAATATATACAAACTTAAAGAGTTCCTTCGATTTCTTCTTGAATGTCCTACCTGCTACATTATTTGATTGAAAGAAATATTTTTTAACCCCAAAATCTTGATATCACATTGGCCTTTCTGGCCTAAGTGTGTGCTCTCAGAGAGAGGGCAGCTACAATAAATAATATAACCCCAAATTTAAGAAATAAAAAATCCGAGCCAATTTTGAGGTGATAAAAAAATGAATAATTGCAGTATTAGTTTAAAGCATTAATAGATACTACATGCGAAGATAAGTCTTAGATCTAATAAAGAAAACGCAATTGTTTTGGCAAATTTTATTTTTATTCTTCAATTCAACATCCTTCGATATATCTTTGCAGTGACTTTTATTTTTCTTAAGTTCGTCAGCATATAGGATTTCGGAAGATCTGCAAATTAATTCAATGTACAATACTTCTAGCTCGATATATCTCTTCCAATGAATTCTAATGGAAAATAGTCTGCAAAATATTCGTTTATTTCACCACATTGTTTCATCTATGTCTTTTTCCTTAAAGCCAACGAAGCAGACGAAGGCGTTTTAAGTGGGTAGGTGGGTTAAAGTAGCTGCCCGGAGGGAAACGCTACAGGTTAACAGGTTAAGTCGAACCAATTGCAGCTCACACCTCATACTCACCATTGAGTGGCTTGTGCTATCTAAACTATAAAATCCTAAAAGTTCCTTGCACCTACGGCACCGGACATGTGTACATCAGATGCCATCACATCAAGTGATGGATTGAATATCTTTTGATGTAAGAATGTGCTTTAATAGCAGTCTGGCTACCAGAGAGGATCCCAATATACCTCGTGGAGGTTTGGTTTTCTCTGATTATGGAGAGAGCTACGTGTACAACCTAAATCTTTGGTTGGTGTTTAGACAACCTAAAGGAGTGGTTAATTCCTAATGAATCTGAGTATACTCCTCCAGCCAACGCCCCATCTAATTTGAAGCCATCAGTGAAGATCATAGTTAACTCATCTAAAAGTTCAGGAGATCCCTCATCCCATGCCCGCTTAAGAGATGTATGAGTGAATATGAATTTTACTATGATTTATTTGTTCTTTCAAATGATCATGAATAGTGATTACTAATATTGTTCTATAATTGTTTTCCCTTTTTCAATATAGTCTATTAATACTGTGCCTTATCTATCTCAAAAGACCCACAACCAAAACTTTTCCAACCAATTGTTGTAAACATATTTGAACGTTTTGGTCAACTTTTCCAGGTCCAATTCATTAATTTAATTTTTGATTTGATTCTGATGTGTAATTATGGATCCAGATTTCATCAAGGGTTACGAATTGGTGAGAAAAATCATTTGGATCATGTCAAAATATCGCTCACCTTTATCAACTCGTTGCAATTTTACATTTAATAAAATTAATGAAAAACGTGAAACATAACGTAGGCCCTTAGGTATAATCAAAGTTAAGAACATCTTAAATTTAGAATAGATTTATTTGACATATTTCCCGTGTAAAAATCTGCCAAAATGTCGATTCATATTTAAAATTTATTTATCATTGACTCTAACTACGGGACTATTTATTTTATCATTGTATCCGACGGAGCTGATCCACCATAATGTTTTACAACTCATTCTTTTGTTGCGACAGTATTTTTTCCATTCAAAATGGAGTTTTTAATCATCACACGGGAGTAGTACTTTCAAAAATTGTGTTGCAATTTTAAATTTTGATATAGATATCGATTCGTACTTTTAAAACCTATTTAGCTTAAGAAAATCATTTCTTGCTAGTCCTTCAATCATCAGTTCAATGTCTTTCGAATACAGTCACAGTCATATTATTGAAAAATAATTCAAAATTACACACTACAAGTGTAGTTTTCGTAGAGCTATTTATATTGTGTTTTTTACTTATGTAAGGCAATGCTGACCATAAGTGTTAAAATATTAGCCATATGCCATGAGTATAATAAATTGTTAAGGTATATTATATCCTTTTCCATTTTCTGCAACAAATTACCATTATCATTCCTTGAAGAGCACATTCAACTAAATGGTACTTTATAATAGAGTTTAGATATTTCTACAGTAAATACATGCATGATAATTTCAGTTATACTCTCATCAAATAATAATAACAAGTTGTTATTAGCAACTATGTACTAGCTACTTAACATAATTTATTCATTTAACTCATTGCGCATGTAGTTTTGTAAATTGTTAAAACAATAAACTTTTATACAGAACAATTAGATTTTCTGCCCTTTGGCAATAACAAAGACAATGGAAACGGGTTGAAGCAAAAATAGTAATTAAAATAATAAGACTATTATAACAAAGAATAAATTTAGATCTACATCGGTATGATTGTCTGTCTTTGGCTAGCACAGATCCCGTTCTGGTATGTGTTATTAGTGTTGTAAAAAAATATAAATATGTGGCATTTATAAGCCTCGAAGCGCTCTTTTGCCGAGCTTCTCTTCCATTACTGTTATGCGTGTTAAATTTTGGACAGTATTAGAAGGGACCTACTTATTTTAGCCGGTTCCGAACGGCAGAAACCTTGTGACATCACTTTTTCTGAGCTTTGTCACAGAGTTCATTTTAGACGCTTTTTCATGGCAAGTTGTTACTGTCGGAAGAACTGCCAATTACTTGCCGACAGATGGGTACCGTTCGTAAGAAAAATATATTCAATATTAAATCAAAATTCACCCGGGTATTGAATCCACGACCTACAGATCATTGAGACCATTGAGCTACGGCACGCAATTATTTTATTTTGCCCTCCTTATATTCGCCAAAAGTATACAAAGACGCATAACGTTTTCATAAATGCATGGATATATACATGCGCTTGTTTAAAATAACAGTTTTTTCATCTTGCTGACTTGAACTAAATGCTTGTATAAACACAACTCGATTATGTATTTGTGCATATGCGTTAGTATACTGTTGTGCTGTTATTTATTATTGTTGTGACAAAAGTGGTTGTACGTGACAAATTGCTTAGGAACACGTTAACATTTCAACAATTCATGCAACTACGGCAAGAAAAAAATCACGAAATACTTCAAAAAAAAGGAAGAATAAAGGCGCAAGAAATTAAATTATTACCTTAAGCAATTTACTTTTCGCTTTCAATTTTTGTATTCAACTAATTAGCGTTAATTGTTTATTTTGCTTAACCGCATAAATATTGTATGCGATATATACGAAATATTCCTGTTACAATGCCACATTCATATCAGAGAAATTTTAGAATACAAAGATGTTACACCGTTAATTGCCAGTGTTTTGAGAACAACATTCTCTGTTAAAACTCTGATTCTCAGATTAACTGCCTTTTTCATACTGACAATTCATACACTCAAAACAAGTTCGATTGCAAAAAATTAAATAATCTTAAGAAAATCTTCAAAATGTGTAAAAATTCTATTTCAAATTCGATATTCGCAAAAGTTTTAGTTATTTCCTTATATTTCCGATAGTTGATACCTATGACATTTAATGAATGCACTCCAAAATACAGTTAAAATATTCAAATTCGTTCTAAAATTAAAGAATAATTTTTTTCAAAAAGCCCTGGATACAGAATTTTCATTTTTGGTTTTATATGATCTAGAAGCAATATATTTTAGGAATCTGAAAGAAAATTCCAGGTGAATGATCTTTTTATTTAATATCGAGGGCATCGTGTATAAATCTAACAAATGGCGTTGATCACTATCGAATAATATTAACTACATATCGTCGGTGCACGCGTAAAAAATTTTTTTTTTTTTTTTTTTTTTTGTTAGCTTATTTTTTTTTTATTGAATCTTTCTTAAATACAAGAAACTAACAATAATTATTCAAATCTTACAAGCTAAATAAAACTATGTGATATCCCCTACGTTCCATCACAATTTGGTGAGTCGCGAGATGTAGCAATTTTACAGCATATTCAGTGTGTCTTTTCTTTTTAATCGACGATGCCCCTTGCTCAGCAACAATTGCCTAGCAAGGGGATTCGGATGACTGTGTAATTTTTGAATGTAGCTTCTGCAGGACATTGCAACTTCCTCAGAAATTGTGGATACATTTAAATCTCGATGGATGTTAACGTTCCTCATATACCAAGGCGCGTTTACAATAATTCGCAGACACTTGGATTGTATTCGCTGCAATTTTTCGATATTAGAGGGAGATGCGGTGCCCCAAAACTGAATACCATAAGTCCAGATTGGTTTCAGGATTGCTTTATATAATAGCACTTTGTATTCAAGATTCAACTTTGATCGTTTGTGTAACAGCCACCATAACTGATTCATTTTAAGCTTGATCTGAGTTTTCTTTGCCTCTATGTGATATTTCCATGTCAGCCTTCTGTCGAGGTGAATACCCAAGTACTTTGTTGAGGAACATTGTGGAACTGATTGGCCATTAATTTTAAGTGGGGGACATGTATCTAGCCTTAGCGTGAAGGTTACATGTACGCTCTTTGATTCATTGACTTTTATACGCCATTTTGCTAGCCAGATTTCGAGAGAATCGACGTGAGTCTGCAGGAGTTTAGTAGCTTCTATGGGGTTAGAGCGAGAGCACAATATTGCCGTATCATCAGCAAAGGTCGATATGAATGTATAGTTATTGTTGGGCATATCTGAAGTGTATAAGAGATACAGTAAGGGACCCAAAACGCTTCCTTGAGGAACGCCAGCGTGAATATCCAATGGATTTGTTGTGTAATCCTTGTGATGTACGAGAAATTGTCTTTTCGTGAGGTAGCTACTAAGCAATGAGGAGACATTTGCAGGCAGTAATAGTTTGAGTTTGTAAATAAGGCCATCGTGCCATACTTTATCGAAAGCTTGAGTGATATCAAGAAAGACAGCTGAGCAATACTTTTTTTCTTCAAAAGTGTTCCTTATCAGAGTTACAATGCGGTGGACTTGTTCTATTGTGCCGTGCTGTTTTCTAAATCCAAACTGATGTTGAGGAATCAGTTGGTTGAGATTAATAAATGGAGTTATATTCATGACAAGTAGCTTTTCGAATACTTTAGAAAGTAGAGGCAGGAGGCTGATAGGTCTGTACGATGCAACTTTTGTAGGGTCTTTTCCTGGTTTTGCTATCATAATAATTTTTGAAGTTTTCCAGCATTTGGGATAGTGTTTAATACGAAGGATAGCATTGAAAATGTGCATCAGATGAATTACTGAAGCCGGAGGTAGCTCTTTTATCATTTTACCGGTAATTTTATCTGGACCAGGTGATTTTTTTGGGTTTAAATCTTTATAAATTGCTTTGAATATGTCCTTTTTTTTAATTTTGAGCGTTATTGAGCAAGGTTGAGAGGTTAATATTGGTAATGAGGACTGTGAAGAGGGTGGATTGGGTGTAAACACACTTTTTAGGTGGTTTGCAAAAGCCAAACCCTTCTCACAGTTGCTTCTAGCCCAATTACCGTCACTCAAACGGATGGGGGAATCAGTGAGAATTGGCCGATTTGATTTTTTTGCTGATTTCCACAAAGAGTAGTCTGACGCTTCACCAGGTGTTAATTTCGCTATGTGCTCTTCTAACTCTTTGTTGTTTTTATTTTTTAAGGCTTGCTTTAACTTTCGAGTGCAGTGCTGTAGCTGTGTTTTCAGATTCGGTGATCTGAATTCTTGCCATTGTCTTCGGAGTCTTCTTTTCTGTCTTACTAGCAATTCAATATCGGCTGGTGTGTATGAGCTATAGTTTGATTGCTTGCATACCTTTGTGCAGGTGGCTGAGCTGAGAGCTAATGAGAGCAGCTGGTTGAATTTTTCGAGTGCTGAGTCTACATCGTGTCCATTTCTTAATACAGTACTCAGAGGAAGATGGGAATTTATATATTTCTTGAATTTTAACCAGTCTATTTTCTTTCTAACGCAATTTCTTTGGGGGCTTGGTGATTTTATAGATATTACCGTGGGTGAGTGGTCAGATGATAGATCATAATTACACTCTGTGGAGATATTTTCCATCTGCAAACCTTTGGCGACTCCAAAGTCTATGAGATCGGGTATTTTCCTCTTGTCCGTCGGCCAATATGTCGGTTGACCATTTGAAATAACATCGTAGCCGTGGTTAGTGATGATTGAACATAGTCTTTTGCCTTTTGGAGTTATTAATCGGGAGCCCCAGTGAGTGTGTTTGGCGTTGAAATCGCCAGCAACCAAGAATTTGCTACCAAGAGTTGAGAAAAATTCTTTATATTGCTGTTCGGTAATACTGTATCTTGGGGGACAGTATATCGCAGATATTACTAGGTTAGAGATGTATTCTTCCAGACATATAGATGTTGCTTGCAAGTAGACGCTACTAAAATCTTCGAGAACATGATGTTTTATTCTGCTTTTTATCAATATGGCAGTTCCTCCACGTGCCTTACCATGCGGATGATTTGTGGTGTACAGTTTGTAATATGGTATTTGGTAGCAATTTTTGTCAGTGAAATGGGTCTCAGATATCATCATTATGTCGATTTGGCTGGATTCAAGGAATTGAATTAGCTCCAAACGGTGCTGGCTTAAGCCGTTGGCGTTCCAGTGGCATATCTTGAGACAACTCATGGTCTGGATAGCAATGTTTGGAGTAACATCGATTGATTTTTCATCATTTCTTGCATCATTGTTTGCATTGAGTTCATGAATTGGTTCATATTCTGAATCAATGTTTGAAGCAAATGTTCAAGGGTACTTGGCTGTTGGGTGGGCAGTGAGTGTTTCTGCTCATTATTTACATTGCTTTGTTGGTGTGGGTTTTGTTTTAACACGCTAGCGTATGAATTGGTTTGATTCTTGTTTGGGATTGCAGAGAAGAATTGTGTTGCATCAATATTTTGTCTCTTACTTGAGTTGGCTATCTGAGTTTGCTCAACTGGTTTTAGAGGTTGATTGCTAGCGGAGAAATTTAGCTTTAGGGTTGTATATACTGGGCAACCTCTATAATTTGCGGTGTGATTACCTCCACAATTGCTGCATTTTTTTATGCTAGCATCGCCTTTAGATTTTGGGCATATGTTTGATTTATGGAGATCTCCACAAATCACACAAACAGCTGGCAGGGTACAATATGTCTTAGTATGTCCATATTCTTGGCAGTTGCTGCACTGAGGAGGTCCAGTTCTCTTATGGGGTTCTTCGATTGTGATTTTGCGATGCAATAAATATCGAATTTTATATATGGGGTGTACTTCACCTTTTTTTAGGGGTTTTGTTTCAGGCTGAAGCTCAATACGATATAACGGTTGAGGTATATTGCTCTTGTTGAGAATGTTGAACACTGTTTTGGCTTGAAACCCTTCTTCCTGAAGGGCAAGTTTGATTTCGTTAATATCAACGTTGGGTTCGACGCCTTTGAGTACAACGATTAAGCCCTTACTACTTTTTAGCTGATATGTGTAGTAATTCTTTTTTACAGCATCAAATTCCGCTATTACTTTGCGATAATGAGTTTCGCTGTAGATTTGCACTTTTGTTTCCTCAATTTGGCCTTTGCGAATAGGAACAACATGGAAATTCTTTGGTCCTATAAGACTTGTAATTCTAGAAATCAACTTATCTGAGTTGCGTTCTCTCAAGAAAATGGGTGGGGGTTTGAAATTTTTCTTGGAGATAATATTTTCGTCACTTTCATCACCTGAAAGCAGAGCGTATCTATTTTCCGAACTAATAGGGACAGTGTTCTGTTTTTGAATTTTTGTTGAATTCATTTGTTTTGAATTTTGCGGACTTCTCTTTCGCTTTACTACAGTAATGTAGCGATCAATACCAGTTTGAACAGCAACTGGTTCTTTATTAGTCATCGCACTAGTTGCTTTAACTACTGGGTCATGCACTTCAGTAGAAGTGCCGTTATTTGATTGCTTTGATGTTGTAGCTGTTGGTGTTACAGCAGGAGAAGCACATTGTACACTCCACGGTATAGAGGGAGATAGTATATCACGATAGAACAAATTATTTTTTTTGTCTGTATTTATTGTTGTTGCAAAATTTGATGAATTTTTAATATGTGCAGGCAAAAGATTTGCACTGTTACTTTCACTTGTGCAGTGTGTATCAACTGTTTTATTTGATAATGCACTTATCGGGGGGGTTTGCGCGGGTGATTGCAAATTATTGTTTACACACACATTAACAGGCGATTGCCGTTGCCGGAGAGGAGAGCGTTGAACACTCATATTATAATCAAAATGTTTGCAAATTATATTATTTTATTTGTTTTTTTTTTTTTCTAAAAATCGAAAGAAACACGTCCACTCTTATTGGTGACTTTCGCGAAACTGTAAAAAATAAGACGAAAAAAGATGCGTAACCATATTACCATTTATTGGGCCGACTGGTAATAACTACTGTATTTTACTTTTTATATTAATTTGCGTTATGGATTGGTTGACGGAGTGTGGTAATAATTACACCGCCATTATTTACGTTCACGCGTCTTTCTTCGCCGTCAACTATGGTTACGCGTATTTTTCGACTTTAGTCGTATGCACCGGCGATATAATTGAAATCATCACTAGGATACATATAGTAAGGTAGAAAAATAAAAATCTAGGCATTTAAATTATTTGCAATTAATTCTGGATGCACATTATTTCTGGCTTGACCATTTCATTCTATTAGCTTATTTTCCGATAAAAATAGCAGCTAATAGCTAATTAGGGATAAACATCGCGAAAACTCCAATTAGCGCATAGGCAACAAGCGCGTAGATAACAAGTGATCTCATTTGATGAACTCTTTAGGCACGCGATTTTTATTATATGAAGCTGATAACGGTTTTTTTAATAACTAACTAAGACAAAAGAAAAAGAGATTTATTTTTTACAGCGAACTGTCGCTGAAGGTGTGCTCAAACTAACTGATTTTATTTTTTTATTGTTTAACAATTATTACCAAGAATGATAGAAATAAAGATTGCGCCCTGTGACGACATAAAAGAAACAGTACTTAAAGTAGGCAAATAAGAAGTGTCAAAATCCCATAAAAAAAATAAATAAAACTGAAAACTTATTATGAAAAATATTAGAAGATAAAAGTAAATAAAAATACCGCGAAAATATGTATGTAACCAGAAGTTGCCAAAGTGGAAAAGCTGTGGGCAAAAATATATAAATAAAAGCGAAGTGGTTTCGTATTTTCATTACAAGCTTTATTGTGCACATATGTATAAATGTATGAATATTAAAAAAGAATTAAATAATTATATCATTAATTAAAAAAAAGAATTAATAAAAACTAAGTTACTATTTCACTGAATTTTCTTTTCTTTTTGTGAGCGCCTTCTTCAATTTCTTTGTTTAGTTTTCTAATCTTGTAGAACACCTTCGCCCGGTTGAATGATTTCTTTACTTTAATATTGCAGTTAATACTGAAAGATTGTTCAATATGTTTTTGTACAAAATTATTTGTTATGAGCAACGCATTTTCATAAATTTTTTTATATTCTTGGGCAAGTTTTGCAAAACTCCTTTTTAAAACTTGTATGTTATATACATATTTCCTTTCCGTCTGTTTAAAGAAGAGCTTCAAGGCGGTACACTTTGCGGAATGGTTTTTCTGAAGTCTGCGCAGGAGCAAATTTTCTTTCTTTAGCGCTTTACTACGTTTGTAATAAACATATACAATATATATTTATTAGTTCAACTGTGCGATTTACCTACACTTCCTTTCGTAATTCTTCCACCTCTTCGAGTTGCTAGTGATATGCATATTTATAGCAGAGTTTGAGGCTTCTCCACGTACATTTGAAGAGTGGAAGGGCGAATTTTCTTTATTTTCCTCGATCACCGTGCTGGTTTCTGCAGTAATGATGCTAGCATTTACGTCAACTTCAATACAAGCTAATCCTACCTTTGCTAATAAGTTAATTCAATATTTGCATACAATAACCAACAATTTTTTGTTACTATTAACTGCCATTTCCGAACATTGTTGATGCAACAACATAGCAACGATGTTTTTATTTCTTCTTCGCTGAACCCTCTGTTCACGAAAAGTTGTCCCACCAGATACTCGGCAGCCAGTTGGCACAACTCCGCGCTTCAATTTAAGTTTCGACGCAAAGCCTGGAAAATTAGGAACATTTCAGAGATGTGAATGCAAATAAAATATATAAATTTAACCCATTTCATATTGCTTGAGGTTTATAAAATCATCATTTATGAAATGTTCTTGCAAATCACACTATTTTTATGGTTAACAGGACTTGATCGCCGACAGAAACTAATCCACTCTTTTGCCAAAGCCACATCATACGGAAATGAAAAATAATTCATTAATAACGATTTGTCATTTATAAAAATCACGTTTTTGTAATCAAAATTATTTTAAGCAACCGCGTACTCTACAAATGCAAGTATTACAAAATTTTATTTGCCCTTTTTGGTTAATTTTCTTTTCGTTTATGACGTCAACATACGAACAGTTGACTGTCAAACTCAATCCAAAAAAGATAACTGTTCAATCAGGGCGCAATCTCTAATTCTATCATTCTTGAATTATTACCACCTATAGCGTTTTCCTTTCTTAATAAAAGTGTTACGCTTTAAATGGCAACACTTCTCTAGTGCTGCCTGCTACCTGATAAAAATGCTACCTTTTTCATGTAAGTAAAGAACAAAAAAAATTTTACACTCGCAAATGTACTGTTATAATGCTGATATATATATATATATATATATATATATATATATATATATATATATATATATATATATATATATATATATATATATATATATATATATATATATATATATATATATATATATATGTATATATAAATAGATATATACATATATACAAAGAGGACATCACACAATCATACGAATATTTGTAAGAACAGACTCTATAAAACATAAAATGGAAAATAAAATTATTATTTCTAAACATTGCTTTTTAATCAGTGTGGTCGGATGGAGAGACAAGATTTCTATTGGACAAATACACCCGCTACTTAGCTGAAATTGGTCCGAAGCAGTGCGAAGAAAGGTACAAGACAGTCATAAGAAGGAAGAAAATTGCAGTGGAAAATAATAACACCTCAGGGGCAAAATAGATTTTGAAGAAGAGCTTTATCATATATGTAAGCTGAATGACTCTATCGAGCCTGAAGTGCAGTTAAGTACCCAGAGGAAAGTATTGAAAGTTCTGAGAGACGAAAATATACCAAAGAAAAAAAAAAGTCCGTTCAAGAGACATTTCTTGATATAGCACAACAAAAGCAAGAAGATCGTGAAAGAAAATGAACAGAAAATCTTGGAGGGAAAAAAGCTTAAGTAGTTTATGATGATTATTATTATTATTATTATACCTATGAATGAATATGCGTTGTTAGTTGTAATTGTTACATACTATGTAAGACTAAACTGTTTTTGTTTTTTTGAAATATATTAAATATTACCAAAGAATGTATTTTAGATCAGTTTTTAGTTGTAAGTTTTATCCTTAAGACAACTGAATTTATATTTTTATAAAAATTTGTGTTTATATTTTTACGCCTTGTAAATATTAAAGTTAATAAGCTTTTTTAACTAAAATAATTCATGTTGTTTATTTTTATATAACTACTAGCTATAGTATAAACTAAATTGCGATTAATTTCTTAAACTATAAAAATGGTTTTTTATTTAATTTCTTATTATTTGCACCAGCTGGGTTAACAGCTCATCTCATCTGTCGCTAACCTCAATAGGAATAGCTTCAGTGTCATTGTAGCCTGTTTCGATATCCTAACCGAAACGTAGCTTCCGTCTATACAACCAAGACATTTGGAAATCCTGATATCCTAAAAGTGCAAACAAAATTTATAAATATTTATAAAATATGGTAAGTCGTGAAAACGTAATTACTTTTCTGCTGTACTTTTTCAAATTTCTTAGCGATAACTTCCTTTTCTGCTACCTCTTGTGGAAATTTAATTATTTTTGGTGCTAGTTCTTCAACGAAGAAATTGGGAACTTTATTGAATAGGAAGTGTATGCAAAACAAAGTCATATCGAGAAGATTTCTAACTTCTCTAAAAGTCGTTTTATTTGCACAGAACCTAAATGAAATACAATACCTTCAAGTTTATTATTGTTTATTTTTTCGCGTACGTACCATATTAAGGAAAACATTTCTGTTTTTGCTGTGGATTGCAGTCTACCACCTCTGTATATCCTTTCACTGTACCATATGCTTGTTGCATATCTTGCCACAAAATAATCCACACTTTCCCGACCAATCCGAGAGTTTTTATTGAACTGTAAATTAAACAAATTTATTACGACTCATAATTTTGCTTAGAAAACACCATGTTTACCTCCGAATCAGAGTAAGAATCCACGAAATTCTCTACTCTGTGATGGAAGCTCCTTCCCTGTAGCAACATTACTGCTCCATCTTCAGAAGACGAAGATGAATCCAGTAAGTTGTTTAGAACTTCACTTGTTGTAGTATTTACACTCTCTTCGTTAGCTTGCATTATAGAATTTTATATATATATTTTTTTTTATTCCACGAGAAATCACAAAAGATTGATTGATTGATTGATCGGCTAATTTGCAGTGCAACACTTTCGCCCTGTCATTTAATGGAGTGTAAGAATGTTACACTTTTCCCCGTTTAGAGGGCAACATTTTTGAGAAAAATACACAACACGCGGTGAAAAGGCTACATGCATTTAAGAGAAGAATATGAAATTTTGGCAGCACTGGCAAAGGGGGAAAAAAGTGTAACATTTCATTGAGAAAAGAAAACTGTATTCATTCAAGCAATTGGCAATTCTTCCGACAGTAACAACTTGCCATGAAAAAGCTTCTTTAAGAACTCTGTGACAAAGCTCAGAAAAAGTGATGTCACAAGTGTTCTGCCGTTCGGAACCGGCTAAAATAAGTAGGTCCCTTCTAATACTGTCCAAATTTAAGACGCACAACAGTAATGGAAGAGAAGCTCGGCCAATGAGCCCTTTGGGGCTTTAAGTGCCACATATATATATATATATATATATATATATATATATACATATATACATATATATATATATATATATATATGTATATATATATATATATATATATATATATATATATATATATATATATATATATATATATATATATATATATATATTCATTCCGTGAGAATATGTGCGTTGAGAGAGCAGCTACATTGAATATCGACATAATTTTGTACCAGCAAACAATAATAACACGAAAAACAATTATTAATCCATGCGCATAATCAAATAGCAGTCATGCATGCTTCATAGCGAGACGGCAACTGAAAATATTTTTGCTTTTGTGTTAATACGCTCTCATGTTCATGTGAAATACATCCGTACTCAGCGCTCAGTGTGCTATTGAAGATATACGTGTTTTTGCAAGAAGATTATGTAATCGGGATTAGGTTGGCGGGATCGGAGACCAAGCGTTGTTAAACGACGTTCACCAGACTGAGGTCAGTAATACAGTGGCATTTCACCAGAACAGAAATGACGAGATGCCACTCGGAATGAACAAATATCAAAATAATGACGTAAGTCCTCAAAATAGCCAAAGGAAAGTTCCTACCTGCGACAAAGAGGGGCACACCAGAGACGTCTGTTTTAAGAGAAAAAACATGCCCTATTGCATAAAGTGTAAAAAATACGGACATGAGTTCAATTTGCCTTGCACACATTTTAGCAACAACAGGTCACAAGGAAAAGGCAATCAAACACCTGCACCTAGTAAGGGAGGTCAAGAAAGCAAAGGCCCTAATCGCGGAAATTCTGAGATCAAATGTTTTTTCTGTAAGAAGCCGGGACACAGGATCACTGACTGTTGTAAACGCAAAGAATGGGAAAAAACCCAGGGAAACTACGGGGGACCCGTAGGCCAGTTGAAATGGAAGATGTCAGTCATGCGTCTTTAGAGATTGTTGACACACCCTCTAAGTTAGATAGCAAGATGGCGGAAGAATCCATAGGGATTCTTGAACCATCTTTCCCATCCAGTAATAACAACATAACAATTAAGTCATCAGTAATTGATGAATCTGTTAGTGTGTATGTGAGAGAGATGCCGGTGGGCTCATACCTTGGTTGAATTGCACCGATGTGTTTCCTATTACCGACCGCTTCTTGCTTCCCTAATAAATTAAAGTTATTTTGAATTAGTCGTTTTTAAATTAAAGAAATAATAAATAATAATAGATAAATATACAAATCTACTTGTCGATGCGATGTTTTCGGTGTTGTTGATGTTTTGCTGGTAGTATTTTTATCTTCATCTTTTCCAATCTCGAACTATTGCTATTGATGACTGATGTCAATTCTTGTTGTTGTTGTCGCTGTTGCTGTTAATTTTCTTCCATTCGTTCTGATGGTTAATTGTTGTTGTCGTTGCTACGGTTGATGTGATGGTGGTGCTGCTGCTTCTTGCTGCTGCTGTTGTATTTGCATCAGCACACCTATTATCACCTTTTAAATGGTTAAGCCTTTCGTTGTTGGTCAATACCATAGCTCAAAGTAAATGTTTAAAATCCAGTTTTGATTTATTTAAATTATTTTCGTTATCGGAAGAAATTCCGTATTGAAACGAAAGAGAAATGCACGTAAATTGCAAACTGATTGTTTCTTATGTACATCACTTTGTACAAAGAAAAAAAAAACACGAGACATACTTGTATACGTTTATGTATATTGTTTATTACGATAAATGTATATACGTGATATATACAATTTATTATTATGACGAATTAATACATGTTCCAGAATGGAAGCTCTTAATTTTATTTTTTTTTACAAATAACACTCGAGATAAAAAAATTGAACAAAAATGCGCGCACTATTCGTGTCGGGAAAAATACAAGTAAGAGAAAAAAGAAGAACAAGAACAAACGAACGACTGCTGACTGATCAAGTCAGAGTCGCATTCGCCTTCTATAAAGGTGGCACTAGACAATGCGCGTGACATAATTTTCTGGCGTAGACAGTTAGAAAAAATCGCCATTTAAGGAAAAATCTTAGTGGTGCATTCGGAGGATTTGTCACCACATTAGGGTCAATAGCAGTCCAACACGAGAGGACTAAAAATTTGATTTTAGAACTACACTTAATCTCTGAAGAGAGAGGGATATCTGCTGATGGTATCCTAGATAGAAACAATTTATGAAACCGATCGGTTATCAATACTATGAAAAAGAAGCTGATTTTCTTCGGTGAACGAAAACAGCATTTGATGACTTTACATCTCAAACCGTTGAACGAGGGTAATAGAATACTACACACCAGTGAGGTTGTAGTACTTGGGAGAACTATGAAGGTAGTCCCCATTAAAGTAAATACAAATTTCGAAACAATTATAGTAGAGAAACAGGAAGTATCTCCTGAAATATATTTAGGTGAGACATTGGGCAGTGTGACGGACAACACAGTTTATGTCCCAATTCTCAATACGAATATAGATTCATATAAAAGATATAGATTCATATAGATTCATATATTGTAAATAATAAGCTTAAAATGAATATAATCAAATTTAATCATTTAGCACACGAAGAATACGACATAGCTCATAAAATAAATAACATTAAGGAAACTGATAGCCAAAAAAGGGTTACCAAAATATTAGAAACAATTAAACTAAACGAAAATTTAAAAATTGAGGAGATCCATAGATGGAATACTTAAGTCATTCCACGATTTATTTTTCTTGGAAGGCGACAAACTGTCTCACACCACAGGTATAAAACATACAATACCAATAAAAGCAGACCAGGCACCAATCAACCAAAAACAGTACAGGCTACCAGAAGCGCATAAGGAAGAAATCAATAAGAAAGTAAACAAAATGTTGGAAGACGACATAATTATTCCCAGCTCATCGCCCTGGAATTCTCCCATAATTTTGGTGTCAAAGAAAGTGGGAGAAGATGGTAAAAGAAAACGGAGGCTAGTAGTAGATTTCAGGAAATTAAATGACGCCACTATTAAACAAGTTTTTCCCATTCCACGCATCGATGAAATAGACCAGTTAGGTCATTGTAGATATTTCACTACACTTGATTTGGCCAGTGGGTATCAATAAGTGTTATTGAAAGAATCAGACAGAGAAAAGGAATTCCTGGCCATCGTGTGGGCTGTGAAGAATATCGAGCTTATCTACTGAGTAGACCGTTCAAGATCTACACCGACCACCAGCCACTACGAGGAATTGCAAACATAAAGGATCAGACATCACGTTTAGCACGTTTCAGGCACAAATTATCTGAATTTTTTTTTTTAGCTTATTTTTTTTTTATTGAATCTTTCTTAAATTTGATTTTGAAATAATTTATAAACCAGGCAAAAGGAACTTGAACGCGGATGCGCTCAGCAGAGTTCTACAACCGAATCAGGAGTCAACAATGGTTGTGACTCGTTCTATGGCGAGGAATAAAGTCGACAAGACCGAAAGCCAAGAAGAGCCTGAAGAAAGCTCTGATGACGAGTTAGAACTAGATGAAAATACAGAAAATCAGGAGAACAAGAATGCGGAACTTCTCACTGATGAGAAGGATATATCGACAATACTTCGCAACTTCCATGATTCACCTTTAGGAGGGCATCAGGGCGCTTTGAAAACTTATTTCAGGAGTAGAAGACAGTACAGGTGGAAAAGTATGCGAAGCCAAATTAAAGAATATCGACCCCTATGCGCGAAATGATCGTAAGTAACAAAAAGAATATTTTACGAGAGAAGGTTTTTTCTACTTTTCTTTATATCGGGTTGGACAATCAAGGTCACATTTTTACAGTAAGTAATAATATAACAATCATTAAAACCAATTGATATTTTGGGAAAAAATTTAATTTTTGACACTTACGATCTTTTTAACCACAGTAGGTCGACTAAAAATAGGTACTTACGATCAAAATGAAAAACAGAAATTGTTCCAAACAAACTGAATTTTTGTTGAAAAATGATTACAAGAATGCAATTTAACGACTTACATATATTAAAATGTAAACAAATACTTCTTAAAGTAAACTTAAAATGTAAGGTATAAAACGACTTAATTAATTATACTTAATTAAACGAATCGTCTTCATCTGTTTCATCCAACGTATCTTTATTTTTTGATGAATGAGATAAACGAAGGTACTCATTATAGTAACTCGGCGGAATGCTGTTTTTAAGGCAAAGATTTCTTAAATCATAATATTTAATTTCAGAAATACTTAAATTAGAATTGTATAAAACAGTGGGTTTCTCAGTTGGTAGAACCTGAATTGTTTTTACTTCACTGTTTTCAAAATATCCTTACTGAAGTGTAATAGACGGGTTTTTCTTTTCAAATGAAGCAATGCGCAGCTTGCTCAAATTTAACTTAAGTTTGTTAGGCAATAATACCTCAGCAAATGATTTCCAGTTTTTAAAATCCGTGTTTTGCATTAAAATGCACTGGTAACCAAAAGGCTTTGTTCTGGCATTTATAATTATTGTACTCCATTCACTGGGCGCCCAAACAGTACGATTTCGAATGAACGATTCAAATGTACTGTGTATGGAATCCACAGGCATCATTGTGTGACCCGGCAGCAAATAAGTGATTTTTATTTTTATAATAAAAGTCGAGCCATTTAAAAAATATGCTATCATGGCCAACATAGCCTTGTTCCGATTTTGACCTGCGCAACTGTCACAATACAAACTAATTTCAGTTGCCGTTTCCCTTTTTACTAATATAAGAAGGTATTTGTACTTAGCAGAACAAATTTCATTACTCCCTCTTTTAGCATCACTCTCGCCCCACAAAAAACAAAATCCATTCTGGGTACCATTCTCATACACACTTAAATTGTAATACGCGTATTTTCGAGAGTAGAAGAGTGTCACACTATTGCTATAAGGTGTGTTCAAAACTTTTTGAAGGTCAAAACTAGCACATATAAACTGTTGTTGTTTCTTACTTTCAGTTTGGACTTTTAGGAAGATTTCCTTACTTTTGTCTTTATCTTGAATGTGCATTTTAAAGTCATGTTTATTAGTATAAATTTCTTTTTCTTCCTTATCTAAATATTTAACATTTTCACACCTTGTGCACTTATCTTTTTTAGGTAAATGAAACCCTATATGAAAATCTTTGTTGAAAATGTTTTGAAAAATCCATAAAGATACAACAGAACTGCTAAGATTCTGTTCTTGTAAATACTGGGTGTAACATCTATACAGTGTTGGTACATTTTGAAAATCCTTAGGAAGATACACCTTATTACTCTTACTGCGACAGTAATGGGAAGGAACAGCTGGCAACTGTTTAATGTAAGATTTGACTAATGCTATTTTACTTTCAGGAGTTTTAATGCCCTTCGTATTTGCGGATGAATTTCTTTTTCAAAAATACGTCTCAACACCATTTGAGAAATGTTTAATGTTTTCAAAATGAACTGATCTTTGTCGTCCTTTTCTTAACATTTTTAGCGTTTATACATGAAACAAGCCAAGCCTTTCTTCTTATATTTGACATTCACTAAGTTTGTTCCGACAATCATTTCCACATCTTGATTTGAACTGCTCTTCCTGATTTATTAGCGTAAACTTTTGTTTGTTTTTCTTTTTTGTATCCATGTATCCAGTCACTGTAAGCGACAAGTGATGTTTATGTAGCCTAAAATAAAATCAACGCTCTTAGAAGACCATTTAGGAGGTACAAAAATTTAATTAAATAGGGCAAACTTTTAATATTTAACGCACAAAATTAAAAACAGTACAAACTAATACACATACAAATTTTTTTATTGTTAACTTACTACCGATTGCATGATATAATCGATCACTATTGGCTATAATTTGAATTATACTCAGACTGGTATTCTAAAACTTATACTCAAATCAATACTTTGTAAAGTCAATAGATAAAATGTAACAAAAATAACAAGTTCAAAGTGTACTAGCGAAGAATAACGGAATAGACGACACTGTTTGTAGCCCTGCATTTAAATGGGCCAATTCGAGAGAAGCCAATTGAGAATATGCGTTAGTTGTCAAAACAGAAATATTGTCTCTCTTGCTTAGAGGTCCAGCCAATTATAAGGCCAACACACTTTTAAGCAGTCGCCGTTAGTGTCGTTTCGTGTAATTGACCGGAATGTACTCTGGAAAATTTAAAATTTATACATGTTTTTATAAGTACATATTACCAACAATATTTCAATAATATTACTAAAATCTCCAAATAGAAATAAATTTTTCCAATTTGTGCGCTCTTTTGCGGTTGTTTCTGTTTGCGGTTACGATCATTTTGCGCTTATGGTCAGAGTGCAGGCACTTACGATCAAATTGAAAACCTTATATCTCCGTAAATATTACGAATACGACTTTTAAATTTTGTCAGATGATGAGTGGTATGATTTACAACAAATTTGCATCAAAAAGTCAATTTTGAAAAATTGGTCACTTACGATCATTTCGCTCATAGGGGTCGATATGTTAAAAGTTATAAAAATGTCAAACCAACAAGAGCTCGAGGCTTACGAAAATGCCAATGATATTAACTGATACACCATCTAAGCCATTTGAAAAGGTATATATGGACATGGTAGGAATTCTTCCAGAGACGACATCTGGAAACAAATACATACTTACATTTCAAGATGATTTTTCCAAATTTTTATCAATGTAGCTATTCCAGATGCTGAAGCTAGCACGGTAGCAAAAGCGTTTTACAACGAAGTATTTGCGCGATATAACATACCAAAAATTTTAGTGACTGATAATGGTACAAATTTCACTTCGAAATTGTTTTCTGATACATGCAAGATGCTGGGTGTTAAAAAACTGCATATAACACCGTACCATCCACAAGCAAATTATTTTAGGAGTTTTGTTAAAGAATGGTTAGCATCAGCGATGCACGTACACAATAACACCATACATAGTTCGACGAAACGTACACCATTCAGTGTCCTATACGGTTTCAATATCGATATGCCGACAAACCTAAAGTATTACTGAGAAATCAGACTTGGAAAAATAAATTTAGTCCCATCTGAACTGGACCATACGAAGTAATACATGTGGACAGTCCAGACAAAATCGGACAAAATGGTAAAAAATACCATAACAACTTATTAAAACATTTTTATCAATAAGTAATAGTAGTTTAACGAAGTAACAATATTTGGGGTAGAAGAAAAAAAAAAAAGAAAATTCAGTTAGGATATAAAATACAATAGTGTGAAGTAAAAACTATTAGTTAAACTACACACAATAATTTAATAAAACCTTTCCACCCAAACTTACATTAATATTGAATTCGATGATCCAAACCTTTACAAAAAAACACCCTACAATAACATAATACCGAGTATGCATAAAATCATGAGAACGTAATGTACAAAACAAAGATACAAGAGAATTAAATTTTCAGACTAAACAAAATACAAGGTGTGACAATTATGTATTAAGACTCGAACCATATCTCAGCAACCAAGCGCGCCATCTATGTGCACATGCGTTTTGAAGCTCCAACCTTCCTCTACTAACTGTCAAATTTTCATGGCATTTGGTTGACATTTAATGATTATTGGCATTCATTTTACAAAACACGTGTTCGTTTGATGTTGAAATTTTAACAAAAATTAATGAAAGTCAGTCAGTCAGAGACATGATTCCAGCTGCAGAAAATGATCTAAACATGGTGTTTCCAATACGATCCAGAAACCAAGCTTCAAAGTGCGGAATGGAAATTAAAAAACTCACCGCAAGCCAAAAAAAAAAAACACGAAAAGTTCCATCAAAAATCAAAACAATGCTCATCACATTTTTCGATAGCAAAGCAATTATCCACAAAGGATTTGTTCCAACTGGTCAAACAGTTACTTCCGCATGTTACATCGAAGTTTTGAAGCGTTTGATGTCCATATATATTATTGTATGTTATATGTTGGTATGTGGGTAGATTGATATGTGGTTAGTATTAGAAAAATGGTATATAAGCTGCCAGCTTAGTGAAGGCAGTCGTTTATCAGTTGTGAGTCTTACACCGAAGTGTTAGCGTTTAGGAAATTGTGAAATACTGCGATCCTTACGAGGCCCTCTAGTATTAGTGTAAGAGTGTAAGAAATTGTAAATACTGTGATCCTTACCAGGTCCTCCAGTATTAGTGTAAAACTGCAAAATCGAAAGTAACACCAGCAATAAAACGAATACTCAAAACAGCAAGTATCATTGATAAAGTTTTATTTCAGCTAACCAGTGTGATAGATTCGAAGGATAATTAGGAGCTTAGGTCTAGGTGCTAATCTTGTGCGTTAGGTACTTAGTGAGTGTTGTGGAAAAATAGTACACAACATCTATTTATGTTGGGTTTTAAAGTAAGTAATTTGTTTCTTGTGATGTCACAAGTGTTCTGCCGTTCGGAACCGGCTAAAATAAGTAGGTCCATTCTAATACTGTCCAAAATTTAAGACGCACAACAGTAATGGAAGAGAAGCTCGGCCAATGAGCCCTTTGGGGCTTTAAGTGCCACATATTTATTTATTTTTTATTTAATTTGTTTCTTGTATCTAAAATTTCTAATTGGAGTAACTCTTTGTATTTAGCTTGGTTAATACTATATTGTCAGTCATTTTATATAAGATATTTTCTATCTGGCTTACATTAATCATATATGTGGAATTATTTCTGCATCTTTAACTATTTTTTGATTTCTAATTTGTAAGTCAATGAATCCTGTTTGGTCAGTTATTTCCGTTAAGGTCATTGCTCCTTCACCCTGTTGTGTTCATATCATCATCACTTGTGCCTTTGTGTCTAACTGTCTTATAATTTTTAATAAAATCTTGTCTCTTTAAAATCCTCTCTTTTTATTAAGTTTAGTAATTATTTTCTTCTTCATCTCTTCCAAATTATTCTATACTATATCCTGGTTAACTTCGTTATTGTGTACTGGATTAGGAGTGAACTGTATTATTGAAAGAAACCTATTATTATAATTTCTTATGGCTTTTTTATTAACTGTTTAACGGATACGCTTTTGTTTAATTTATATAACGTTCTAAATTTTTCTGCAATTGTATTATGAAATCTTTCTATGTCTGCATTACCCGTGTGGCTGTTGGGTTTCGTTAAATGTAGTTGAACATTTTCATTGTTTACAAATTCTTTAATTCTTGTAATAATAAATTCATTGTCTCCTATTATTTTTTTTGGTTTCCTTATTTTAGTGATGTAGTCTTCCAGTTGTTCAATGATATTAATATGGTTCCTATTGCTTAAAGGATATGCCACTACAAACTTGGTAAATTTATCTTTGATTGTTAACAAGTGAAATTTTTTAATCACATATGTATCAATGTGGATAATTTCGTTGCTTTTTGTGTGGGCGTTTCAGTATGTGAAAACTGATTGGTATCCTATTATATTTAACTTCTTGACATATTTCGCGATGGTTAATCACTATTTGTATTAATTCCATTAGTTTTGAATAGTATATTTTATTTCTCAATTGGTTGTATGTTTAATAAATTTCTGAGTGCATACTTCCTCTAAAGTGGTACAATGAAATTTGTTTAATTGATTCGACTTCTATTTCTATGTTCTGTGCTCTGATTGTCCATTTAAGGAACTGTATTTGATTATCGTTCAAATACATTGCAATAAGTTTTTCTTCCAGGTAGCTCCGAAAATATTCCTACTTTGCCTTTTTTATATATTTCTTAAATATTTTACACAAATTTTCAAAATCGTTTTTTGCTATAAATATTATTCTTCTACCATGCAATATCTTTGTTATTTGTCAGAATAATTTGTTCTGTACTAGTTTACTATATCTTCCTTAATATAAAAATTATCTTGTAAATTTTCTTCAGTTGAATGGATCGTATCCATTGATACATCATCCTCTATATTATCAATTATATTCCAGTCGAATTCATTATCTTACAGATTTTGTAAAATTTGTATTTTTCCAGGAGTTTAAACTCCTCCTTTATCTCTATAACGTTATCGTTATTCTGGATTCTACTAACAGCTACTCTATTTTCTTTTCCTTTTATATACTCTATATTAAACTGATATTCTCCTAGTTTTAACAGCCATCTTTGATGTCTCGGTGATATATATTTTCCTTTATATTTTTAATGTAAAAACTTTATTGGTTAGTTACTTAAAATTTTAAATTTTCTGCCGTACAGATATGGTCTAAAGTAATTCACGCTCCTTATGATCGCTAAAAATTCTTTGTCTGTTGCTGAGTAATTTTTTTCATGATTGTTCTGTGTTCTTGATGCGAAACACACTGGATGTCCTTCTTGTGATATAAATGCACCTATTGCATAGTTTGATGCATCTTTAGTTAATGTAAATTCTTTTTCAAACTTTTTTTTAATTGGATTTTTTTAATTGGATGTGAACTACATCAATTGCTTAAGTTTTTCGAAAGCTTCTATATATGTGGGATCTTTTAATTAATTTTTAGTTAATTATAAATATTTTGAAATTGGTTGCACTACCTTGACATAATCTTTTACAAATTTTCTATTTCCTGTTATGCCAAAGAACTTTTGATTTGTTTTTCTCTTTTTGGTATTTCTAATTTTAAGGTTTCATGCCCTCTTGTTAATATGTGAACTAAAAATTCAGTTTCCTTCTTTAGAAAGTTACACTTGTCTACTTGTATTTTTAGATTTTTTCTTTCTAGGACTCTAAAAATGTCTTTAGATGATAAACTAAAAAAGAGTTTATCATATAAATATACTACGGATGTTTTATTAATAAAATCTCGCTTTCTTTCATTCATCAGACGTTGAAATGTTGCGGGTGCGATTTTTAAACCAAATAACATTCTTTTAAATTCGTATAGACCGTGAGGTGTAACAAATACCGTTTTGAGCCTATATTCCTCTTTAATTGTAATTTGATGACATCCTTTTGCTAGATCTATTGTAGTAAAATATTGGGCACGTCCTAATTTGTCTAATATTGAGTCGATATTCGGTAAATGATATTTATCGTCAATTGAAACTTCATTTAACTCTCTGTAGTCTATTACTATTCTATATTTTCTTTTTCCCGAATAATCCATTTTCTCTCTCCGTGTGGAGTTGTCTATCTGTATGTCTGCCATCGGACGTGTCCCCAGGTGGCGGATAGGGGAATGCTCGGCACATGCAGAGTAACTGGGAAATAAAATACCAGTCGCGGACCAAAACAGACACACAATTCCCAAGCCAAGGTGTTCTTGGAATCATGCTGATGGACCCCATGTTTCCTACGGAATTAGAGGGAGATCGAGGCCAAACTCTCCAAAATTGTGCTAGATAAACACGTAATTGGAGCCCAGGGCGGTGCTCTCCCTTCCTTCGATACTGCGGGGATCCTCCACGGCTGCAGGGTGATCAAGTGCGACGATGATTGGACAAGGGTTGTCTTGGAGCAATCCGTTGCTTAGATCTGCAATCGAGTGGATGGCTTAAGACTTAAGCTAATTCCAGCAAAGACATACTCTGTCCTCCTTGGGCGCGCATTTGGTTGCCGGTGATAGAGTTAAACAGTGCGGAAATGCTGAAATTCTCAATTCCCACAATTCTGCGGAGACGATGGATAACTGGGCAGTCATTAAAGCGGAGAAGCCACAGAAGAACAGCATGTCTTTCGTTCTTCAGCTCAATGAGAAGTGTTTGCCGATACTCGAAAAAGCTGACAACAAATTTAGGTTTGGCTTTAGGAAAGCCAAACTTAAAATATTCAAATCAAACGCTACTGACGACGACCCAGAAGAGGTCGGTGACGCTATCATATATACAGCTGGAAAGCTTCATCTAGCGGATGACGTAAATCCTGATGATGAAAGTTATCCAAATTAATCTGCAGCACTCGAAATTTTCTACAGACAATCTGAATGTGTTCCTCCGTAAGGGAGACGTCGACATCTGGCTCATACAGGAACATTGCGTCAAGGATGGTCAAGTTAAACGGTTCCAAGACAACAAAACTTCAATCTCTTGTATTGTAACTAAAAACATATAAAACCTTTTCTATGTTCCAAATATAGTACACCAGATTTCACTGTGGTGAGTCTGAAGATGCAAAACTCAGCGATGTTTATTACGTCAGCGTACATTCCACACGACAGACCGGCAACACTTGATGAAGTGGCAGGATTTTTAACCTCAACCTCAAGCACGGACAACCTGCTAATCGGATCCGACCAGAGGTCCTTTTCGGACAATAGCTGGATACTTTTCGATATTAGCTTACAGCGTGAGAAGGCTATTCTATACAAAAGAACTGACTGGCGTACCTTTAAAAGGGTAGTCTACTCAAAAATCCGCTCCTACAACTTCAATAAATACACGCAAAGATCTTGATGAGAAAATTAAGTACTTCGAAACCATGAAAGGTGGTTTTATTGCCTCATGTCCTACTACATACAGTAAAAAGAATACATCTCCCTTGTGGAGTGAAGACTTAAGTCGTCTCAGAGAGATGACCTGAACTATTTTCAATATTTTCTATAAACATCGATACTTCAAACACTATAAGGACTGTCTTAAAGAGTACAAAAAAGCGATTTCCGAAGCCAAGACAGAGGCTTGGAGAGATTTATGTAACTCAATTGAGACGACTAAAGAATCGGCAAGGTTAAGGAAGCTCTTGTCCAAGAAACACTCCTGCCCTTCTCTTCTAAAGAAAGACAGTGGGGAATGGACAAAATATTCCACCATCCAAATGAGTATTACGCAGCAGAATCTTCGATCTGCTGCTTAATACTCAATTTCCAGGAAACTCAGATTACATTGAGGTCAATGATTCTACAATTCAAACTTTATGTTTATCCTATAATATCCTCAATTCTATCGTATCTAGGAAAAAAATTCTCTATGCGATTAAAAAATTCGGCCCTTATAAGGCAGCAGGGCCAGATGGTATATTTCCTGCTATGCTATGGTACCTTCGAGACACGACTGTTGCTTGCCTGGAAATCTTCAAAAAGTGCCTACTGCTAGGGCACATACCAGCAAGCTGGAAGAGGGTAAAAGTGATATTTATCCCCAAAGCTGGAAAACGTGGTCATGAAACAGCAAAAGATTTCAGACCCATAAGCCTATCATCCTTCGTCCTCAAAACCTTTGAACGCCTTCTAGATGCTCATCTAAGATAAAAGATGAGTGCAAAGGTCATTTCAAAATCACAACACGCGTATCTTAAGGGCAAATCCGTAGAAACGGTCTTGCATGAGCTGGTTAGTACAATCGAAAGATCGATTGAGAACAAACAATATCCACTAGCTGCTTTTCTAGACATAGAGGGGCTTTTAATCCATTCCATACTGGAAGCGCTTGACAATATAGAGTCGAACGCCAGCATCAACGCATGGATCGAGAGCTGAAATTAGCACGCACTGTCAACAGAGGCACACCACAAGGGAGAGTTCATTCCCCATTATTGTGGCTACTCGTAGTCAATGACATCCTCAATTCATTCAACAGAAAGGGAACTAAAGTAATAGTGTATGCTGATGACTTGGTTATAATAGTGTCTGGTATGTTTCCAACCATAATCAGTGACATTATGGAAAAAGCTCTGGGTTCACTTAGTAGATGGGCAACAAGATGTGGCCTAAATGTAAACTCAAGCAAAACAGAAATAATGCTATTCACCACTAAGACTAAAATACCAAACTTCAATCTCCCTATGGCGTCAGACTAACGCTATCACAACAAGCTAAATATTTGGGTGTCATATTAGACTCAAAACTCAATTGGAGACTCCAGTTAGAACACAGGGTTAGGATAGCTAGTATAGCTCTCTACACTTAACAACAACTTAAGCGAATGTTGGATAAAAAGTTGGGACTCCAGCCAAAATTATCTTTATGGTCGTATACAGACATAATGGCCGGCACTGAACAAGCAGTACAACCAAATTAAATTGAGCAGGATATAAAGATCAGCATGTATTCTAGTCACTGGAGCTTTAAGTACTAGTCCTACTGCAGCTTTGAAACTATTCACACACTTAATACCGATAAACCTTCACATTAAATCTCTTGTTACTTGTAGCGCAGTTAGGCTTATAGAAAGAGAGAGCTGGACCACAAGATCTTATAGTCACAGCAAGATACTTTTTCAAGGACCCTCGCTACTAAACGCATCACTGTCTACTTAATACCCTTCCTCAATTTCAAGAAAGACTTCTTGGTACGGTTTCCCGCAAGAGTCGAATGGAGAAAGGGACAGGTCATAGAAGGTTTTGATTGGGAAATCTACATCGATGGTTCAAAGATACACTGCGAAGTAGGGGCAGGCATCTTTTCGGGGCAGGGCAGGTTCTGCATTGGATATTTCATTGGCGGAAACTGTAGCTATTCTCTTCAGTAAAATAAAAAGTATCATAGCTTCTCACTACTGTTTCATTGCGGAACACAGATGGAAACGGCTGACAACTTGTACTGTGTCAAGACAGACATGGCCAAGGTATAACATTCAAAGGATGAATCAACTAAACATCCAAACGTCCAAACATCACACGCATTGCGGTTCTGACAGGTCATTGGAAGGTAGGGAAACATGCAGAGAGACTGAATCTTCCCTTCAATTCTTTCTGTCTGGATGAGAATGAGTCAAAAAGCCTCTCTTATTATTTATTAGAGTGCTGCATGAATATATTCGTTTGCATCTTCAAAACACTCTATTGATATTAAAAGAGAATTTCTCATTCATTCTCTCTAAGCAAATACGAATTAGAACGAATAAAATAGAAATAGACTGGAATTGAGTGTATGCTTCGTTTGCATAGAATGAGTAGAATTTCAATATTTGCAAATGAAAGTAAAGCATTTGAGAGTACTCTAAACATTCGTTTTGCTTTTCTATGTGACATTACAATACATTTAAGCTAAAAATACAGTAGATAAGACAACATGACGCGGCAAGACGCAGTAATACAAATTATCAGTGCCTGTCATGAAAAGCAACAACAATTATAATGAACAACATACTGGTAGTACTCTCAAACTCTGAAATGGGTGACAGTGTTACGAACTCGAATGTTGAACTGCCAGTAAAGGAAAAAACTACCAGAAGACTTTACAAAACTTCAAGCAGGAATGGATCAAATAATATAAGTGGACTGGATTGTCCAAAAATGGTTAGACGGAAATAACAGTAATATTTTTAAGTATAATACAACTGAAAACTCGTTTTTTTTTATTTTGATTTTGATGCAAATGAATAAAAAAACCTTTGTTGCCTCTTGAATTTTATGAAAATATAGAACTTATTCATAGTATATTTAACAAAGTGCGGCAATCCCAGAGTAGAATTTTGACCCTCTCGCTTTTAAATAAGTGTATAGAAGAAAGTTAGAAAACAGCTTTGTGAAATCTATCAAGTGAAAAATTCGAAAATATTTTGTCACATTAACCCCCCTGGTAATGTATAAGGATTAATTATTTCAAATGTACTTGTGTATTTTTATACCCTGCATAATGCAATATGCAAGGTATATTCAGTTCGGTCAGATGTTTGTGACCACTTGAAGGAATCTCCGCAGATATAGATATAGATATATATTCGTGATCAGCGTCGCTTAAATTTTCGATTTAACGATGTCCGTCCGTCCGTCCGTCTGTCTGTCACCTGGCTGGTTCGCACGATAACTTGAGTAAATATTGAGCTATTTCGACAAAATTTGGCATAAGTAACCTATGATTCAAGGGTACGGAGGGGATTGATATTTGGCATGATCGGTCAATAGCCACGCCCACACCAAGCATTCAAAGCTACAAACTTCGGAATTTTCAAAATCTTTAACTTGCTATAACTCACTTAATATACCATCTAGGACAACAATATTTGGCACATGGAGTTATATTATACTACTACATAACCTTTCCAAAAATAAGCGGGCCACTCCTAGTTTTTATTGTAGCTCACATACAAAGTGTCTGTACTACTTTTAAATTGAAACAGCTGTAACTTCGGCAATCTTCTGTCTAGAATAACCATAATTGACACTTCGATTAATATGGTAGTCAAAAATAAACTGACAGAAAAGTGTGCTACACCCACTACTTCTTGGGTCTCCCATACAAAGTTGCGGAAATTAAAAAAAAAATGTTACCGGTTATAACTTGCAAGCTATTCAGCGTAGAATAACGAGATTTAAGGTGTGGATTAGCATTTTACGAGCAACTATGCTCACAGGGAATGGGCGCGCCACGCCCACTGTTTATCGTAGCCCCCATACAAAATGACTGAAATTCTTTTAAATTGAAACAGCTGTAACTTCGGAAATCTTCTGTCTAGAATAACCATAATTAACACTTAGATTAATATCGTAGTCGTAAATAATCTGGCAGAAAATCAGTGTACCACGCCCACTCCTTCATGGGTCTCCCATACAAAGTCGAGGGAATTAAACTAAAACTTTTAAGCTCCATAACTTACAAACCATTTAGCGTAGGACAACGAGATTTAAGGTATGGATTAGTATTGCACGAGCAACTAGGCTCACATGAAATGGGCCAGTGACGCCCATTGTTTATAGTGGCTCCCATACAGAATTACTGAATTTCTTTTAAATTGAGATAGCTGCAGGTTCTGTAATCTTCTGTCTAGAAAAATCATAATTAATACTTAGATTAATATGGTAGTTGTACATAATCTGGCAAAAAATCAACATGCCGCGCCCACTTCTTATTGGGGCTACCATGCAAAGTTGCGAAAATTTAAAAAAATGTAAACCGCTATAACTTACGAACTATTCAACGTAGGACAAACAAATTTAAGGTATGGATTAATATTGAAAAATTAATTGGATATACAAGAAAGAGGTAAGCCACGCCAACTTTTTATATAGCTCCCATACTAAGTCTTGGAATTATCTTAAAAACCTCTTTTAAATTATCCCTTTTAAAACTCTCATAACATACAAAGTACTTCGTCTAAGTAAACCATATTTCGGGTGTAAATTAGTAGTATATGCAAAAATTTTTTTCCAAAAAGTGGAAATAAAAGAAAAAGATGGATATTCGAGTAAACTTTTTATATATATATTTACATATGCAGGGTATAATTAGGTCGGCCCCAGCCGACTGTAAGGAGATTATTTTTTTCGATTATTAGTAATTTTATTTTATTTTATTTTAATTAGATTAGATTAGAATAATTGCCAATCAATTCGCTTCTAGCCATTTCATAACATGTTCCGCAAATACAAGATTATTTGAATTCAATTGCAATGTATGTACAATTGATGCCTATATATTTTGCGTTCATATGTATGCATCACTACCAGCTAAGAGTATCAGCTTGCCTAGGCTATCGCCAGCGGGTCCATGTTTTCTATCTGTCATAGTTTTCTATCTGCATAAAGTGTAAATTTTGATAAATGTAATGAAAGATGTTGGTCTGGTGGTGTTTTCGCAAGGTAACGTGTCTACACGCGTCAAGCGGGTGGGGCTAGTGCAATCCCTGTTGAACTCATCGCAAGTCAACTCACTGGACGTTATGTAGTTTGTTCTGCTCGCTATGTGATGTATGTATGTGACTCTGTAATGAGGATGCAATCATGTAGCAAGCTCTGCTTGCTATGTGATGTCACCTTCATTTTTTAATTGGGGTCCTCCACGTGGCGACCACTGGGCAACGTCTTCTTGGCACCCGCTGGGAGGCTGCTAAAGTGAGTGGCGAAAACCTCCTCGGTTAGAGGGTATGCATTGGGCTTGGGTCCCACCACATAAAACCTCTCACCAAACCAAACCTCTCATAAGGACCACGATTTACGGATATCCACCTGGAATGTCTGGTCCTCTATCCAGCTGGTTGATTTCCTCGAAAAATACAATGCTGACATCACCGCACTTCAGGAAATGGGATGGACGGGACAGGGTTGTTCTAAAAGAGCATCCGGTGATATATATTACAGTTGGCATGTGTAGAGGCACAAAATCGGATGTGGATTTGTTGTCAGCAAGAGAAAACGACATCTTGTCTCGCAGTTCACACCTGTGATTGAGCGGCTGGTAACAATCTACATTAAGGCAAAATTTTTTAATATCAGCCTAATATGTGCATACGCTCCGACGGATGAGAAGAATGATGCGACCAAAGAGAATTTTTTTCAGCGCCTCGAAGAAGTTTATGACCGCTGCCCCAACCACGTAAAACTGTAAAACTGTACCTTTGGTACCTTTGGTAAAACTGTCAAAAATTCAGCCTCCATCAAAACACCTCCGATAACGGAATGAGGCTGATCAATTTTGCCGCAACACGAAACATGGTAGTTAGTAGTACCAGATTTCAGCGTCTTGACATCCATAAAGCGACGTAGCTGTCTACAGATTGACGAACGAAAAACCAAATTGATCACATAATGATTGACGGAAGGCATACTTTCAGTGTAATGAGTGTGAAATCAATCTATGGAGTTAACATACTCGGATCAGTACCTTGTTGCAGCTAAGGTGCGAACACGTTTATGTGTCGCAAGGAACAAACGAAGTCCCACACAAAGACAGCTTGACCTCAACACCAGAGATAGCGAATGCTTTTACCACTCGATTATCGGATCTGCTTATGCAGTACACTCCCCCTTTTGATGATACATGCGCACAGTGGATACACATATCCCACTCCATGACTACTGCTGCTGAGGAGGTAATCGGAGGTAATCGGCGCCAACTAGCGTGGAATAAGTCTTACATCGCTTACAAGGTTCTATCGAGCGTGCTGTGTGAAAAGTTGAAGCCTATCCTTAAAAACCTGATAGGAGATTTTATGCCCTTAGCGCGTCGTGGATTTTTCGAATTCCAATTTAAGATTCTTCGACCTTGTCATTTTACAAGCCACCATGACAGTTATTCTTTCTTTGCATTTTTTTCCACCAAAATATTTTTCATTTTTAAATGCAAATGCTATTTGGTAAGCACTTGAAGAATACACCAGCCTCATCAGCATTATAGATGTCATTTTTGTCATACTTGTGTATCAAATTCTGCAGCTCTTTCGCCAACCATTCATCAGCACTTTCACCACATAATAGTTTTTTCAACAATATCGTGCCACTTTTTGAATTTATCCAGCTATCCTACACTCGCCTAAAACCCTAGGTGTCCCAATGCTTCAGCGAATTTTTCTTTCATAAGCGGTACGGATAGAGGAAGATTTCTTTCACTTGTAGCTACTGTCCATTTAAGCGTGGCCTCATCCACATCTTCGTAATGTCAGGTGCGAATCCTTTTGCGTATAAAACTCAATCGTCCTCCAGCAAAATGCAATTACGCTTCAATATTTTTCTGGCTATCAGCCTCTACATTAACTGCAAACTGATGTAAACATTACTAGTGATCACATTCTGTTTATTTTTATCACCAAATTTATAATTCGGTACTTCCCCTAAATACATTTTTTTTGCGTTTGTTTTGGTAAGAAAAAAAATCGAAATAAAATTCGTTATAGGGAGATTGAAAACGCATGAGAATTCGAGTCATGGGCGTAGAAAAAAATCGTAGTATAGAAAAATTCGCTATAAGGGAATTCGTTATAAGGAGAGCAAAACATACTGAAAATTGAATGAAATTGCAGTGTTCAGGAAATTAATTCGTTATAAAGAAGAAGTTCGACTGTACCTTCAATAGATGTGCGTAAATGTCCGTTTAAGTATTTTGGAAGATCATGTCAATATTGGATCGGCAGCATGATTAGGGTCCCAATAGACCGCGTCAGCGTAATCCAGTTCTGGTGAGTGGATTTACTGAGTAACCAAATCGTCGACAATATAACATTTCCATAAACTTGATTCCATTTTGGCTTAAATTTTTTTACTACCTTATTTATATTGGTATCTGCCCACGGTTGTCCATTAATGTTATATTTTCACAAAATTTATACGCAAGTTTGCGTATGCAAAAATGACGGCAATTTTTTCGTTTTTTACGTTTTCCATATAACGTAGGCTGGATTTTGTTTTTATATGGACGAATAAGCAGAAATGTCAACAAAAATAATTGTCACAAAACAACGGTAAGAATTAGCTATTTCCAACTTGCACTTTTCACCTTCAAATAAACGGGCTATAAAACTACATCCTCGAAATTTTTCTATAAAATGTGATCAAGTTGAAAGTTTTTATGAAAATTTGTTGAATTTTCAAAATTTTTGCTCAAACCTTGCAACTCCGGTGTTAGTATGTAAAAATATGTAAAATTTTATTTAATCAGAAAAAATGAAATTATAATAAAAACAAAGCTGTTGCTTTTGTTTTGCACAATGTATGTATTTGAATTATTCTCAATTGTCAAATTGTCAATATTTGAAAACATATAATGAAATGTATACAATGTTTTCGTTTCCATGCCCATGTTAGGAAGAGATATCCTTTGCATTACCTCTAAGCTGGATTCATTACTGGTGTTAATGCTGGTTCCAAGATAAAGTCCCTCACTACTTTAAAAACGTAGTTGTCAACAGTAACGTGCTGTCCAAGACTCCGGGACTCTTTATTTGTTGAAACCAGACACTTCGTCTTGCCCTCGTTCACCGTGAGACCCATTCGACGCGACGCTCGTTCCAACTCAGAGAATACTGCACTGACTGCTCGTGTGTTAATGCCGATTATGTCAATATCGTCGGCATACGCCAACAGCATGACAGATAGTGTTGAAGATAGTGCCATTATGTCGTAGATCAACAGCTCGTATATTTTCTCCATAATAAGATTGAAGAAGTCGAACTATAACGAATCACCTTGCCTGAAACCCCATTCGGTATTAAATGGCGGGGAGAGGTCCTCCCCTATTTTCACTGCACAACGGGAGATACACAGTGTCATTCTACAAAGTCGAATGAGATTCGCAGGAATACCGAACTCAGATATTGTTGTGTAGAGGTAATCCCTTACCGGACTGTCGAATGCGACTTTATATTCAACAAAAAAATGATGTGTGTCGATCTGTTTTTCTTGGATCTCCTCCAGGATTTGATGGAGTGTGAAAATCTGGTTGATGCTGAATTTACTAGGTCTGAAGCCACGCAAATGGCGCAAATTATGGGGTCTCCTTTGCATACATGTATATTTTGATTCGGTATAATTTTGTTAGTTAATTTATTGTTTTCAAATAAAAGTTAAAAAGTTAGTTAAAACCTCCCAGTGGATGGCCATTTTCATAATGTAGTTACTTCTTCAATTTTGATATAATTATAAGCCATACACCACCAATTTCACCATAAATAATATTGTAACGAGTATCGATGGATGGATATTCATCACTAATTGTGAATGACACGAATAATGGTAGCATCGAAACGAATGTCACCAAAAAGAAATAGGCGATAACTGGAACAAGCCACGGAGAAAGAAAGATACTCGAGTACGATAAAGGAAGATTCTGGAGTGTTGCCACAGAGTATAAATATGGCCAATTGTTGTCAAATTAATTACTTCGGCTCCGAAAGTGAAAGTGAAAGTGAACACCATCGAGTGATCGAGGCAGCATCACACGATAGCAAGTTAAGTTAAAGAGTGATTGTAAATAGTTGATTAAGTAAATTTTTGTTGGACGTAGTTAGTACAAAATAAGTGTTGCAATTATTATTGACAGAATCCAGTGATCGAACAGGTTTGATTCGATTAGAATTAAACGCTCACAAAATAAAAGCGTAACAATATAAATTTCAGAACACGCATTTTCTGTTTATTCCGCTACAAACGATATTTTATAATAAAACGATAGAATGTAAGAATACATGTGAAGTGAACTGGAGCCAAGGAATTTTAATGGAAAGTAGGGCAATTGTATAAGATTCCTCTTGGCTGCACCATATAGTGTCAGAAACTGGCTTCTTACAGTGTCAACAAGTGTGTTTGTTTTTCTCCGAGATTTTGCTGCGCTGCTGGGTAAGAAATATATATGACGCTTAAATAATTGTGCTACCACCACTACTTCTCTATTCTACGGATATAACTGGTTACGGCATCTGACAGCACTGCTCTCCATATAAATATTTAGCTAACTGTGTACACGCGTCAAATAAAACAAGGCTATTATATTGATTTCATCAGCTAA
Source organism: Megamerina dolium (assembly GCA_963854835.1). Taxonomy (NCBI): domain Eukaryota; kingdom Metazoa; phylum Arthropoda; class Insecta; order Diptera; family Megamerinidae; genus Megamerina; species Megamerina dolium. Next base: position 21,786,675 of record OY978527.1, read on the forward strand.
ATGTGTTTTTTGAAATGGTTTAACTTTTGCTATATTTTCATGTTGCATAAAATCTTGCTGCGCATTAGATTGCAACAATCTTCATATGCATAAAAGCATCTTCGAACGATTAAACCGTTGTCACATGATTTTCCCCTCCGAGTATCACTCTTTTGCCTACTTCATATGCATAAGAGCATCTTTGATTCATTGGATTATATGTTAAATGTTCAATTATCAATGACTTATCCAACAGGGGGTTGATGTGGTCCAAAGGATTTCGTAATTTGGAACTTTATGCTTAAGAAGTGGTAAATGTGCTTAGCAAATAATATTACTTCGTTTTCAACCAAAAACTTTACCTTCTTCAACATGAAAAGAAATTCAATTAAAGTTGTCTTATTGGCTTTATTTTGAATTGCCCGGAAATGAGATATATTTCCAAATATAGATAGTTGTGCTTAACGTTATGCAGAATAGGGCAAATGTGTTTATACAATATATGCCAGTTATTGTTGTTATTATTATTACATACGATTTTAATATTAGCCGTGAGAAATATTTTAAAATATGGACAGTTATGTTTACCTTATGGAAACTAACGCAAATGTCCTTATACTATATATGACAGTCATTGCTATTATTATTACATATAACTTTGATATAAGCCGTGTTTTATTCGACACTCGCACTTTGCTTACAGCGACAACTAACATACATATGTATATGACAAAACTACAACAAAGGTGCCAGACATGGGATGTGCAACTGTAAGCGCTATGTTATTTAGCATTTTGCATAAGTTCAGTGCTACAAATTACTTGTGACATTTTTTGTAAATCTGTAGTTGAACAATAGTGCCATTGGAGAAGACATAATATGCGGACAAGTTGTTCATTTTGGAATATATCATCCCCTTTGGGCGAAATTATCGGATGTGCCAAATCCAAAAATTACGTTTCTTCTAGTTTTCTCTGTTTTAGCTAGTCATATCAAAACCAAATTTTACATAGGGTTAGATAATTAGCTAATACAATTAAACTCAAAAAAAAAAAAATTTTCGTAAAAGTTTTGGTGCTGAACAGAGTTTTTCTTTCAGCTGTTCGAATGCTTTCTGTTATTGCTGGCCCCACACAAATAGTTTGTTCTTTCTTGTTAACTCATGCAGACTGCTGGCGATGTTTGCAAATCCAGGAACAAATCGCCTATAGTAGGTACGCAAGCATAGGAATCTTCTTAACTCGTGAAGATTCGGCGGAATAGGCCATTCTTGTACTGTTACTACTTTCTGCTCGTCGGTACGTACCCGAACACTTTTTCGGATTCAACTTAAGCCTTAATGATTGTATGCGCTCAAATACTTCTTTCAACTTTTTCGATTGATCGTTAAAATCTTTTCCCATCACGATAATATCATCGAGATACACCAAACACGTTTTCCAGTGTAGTCTTCTGAGTACACGTTCCACTAAACGTTTGAAAGTAGCCGGCGCATTACATAAGCCAAATGGCAATGCTGTTAATTGCAATAGACCATCGCCAATGCTGAAAGCTGTTTTCTCTTTGTCCTTCTCATCAAGTTCCACTTGCCTGTAGCCACTTTGCAGATCAAGAGTTCAAAACCATTTCGCACCAGATAGCGTGTCCAGAGTGTCATCGATTCTTGGCAGTGGATAGCTATCTTTTTTCGTGATCATTTAACTTTCTGTAATCCACACAGAATCTATTACTTCCGTCGTTCTGCTTTACCAGTACAACTGGTGAACTCCATGATGCTGATGGTTCAATAACACATTGTTTCTGCATATCGGCAATCAGCCTGATGGCTTCATCTCTTTTGGTCAATGGAACTCGTCGTGGTGCTTGACGAATTGGTCTTGAATCACTGATGTCAATGCGATGTTTCACGTTGGTTGTTCGTCCACCAGTGAAAATGTAAAGATTGAACTGTACTTCTCGAATATTTGTAAAGACTTTTCTTTTTCCTGCTTTGTAAGCACACCTGCCCATTCTTCCATCTGTGCTTTCAACTACGCTCTAACAGTTCCTGATCTTCCACGTTTTATCGACAAACCATTTTCGCAGCCTACTACGGCAGTAACTTTCTGGCAATGACCAATCACCATTCCTTTCTTCACAACTGTAGATGTATTAGTTGGATTTAATATTCGCACCGGTACAGTTCCATTTTTTAGGTTCCACTAACGTCCTACCAAATATGATGTTTCTATTCGATATTTCTTTATCTGCTTTCACTACCCATAACTTGCCTGTCCCATCATCCACATTCATCTGTGCCCCAATCACCGCTTCTGATTTTGCTGGAACCTCTTGGCGTTGACAAGCCAGTACTCGTTTGATGTTTCCACTACGCGTAGTATCCGTTGATTTAAATCTGACGTAAATCCGTTGTCAATCATAAAATCAAAGCCAATTATTTCTATGAGGTCGGCCATATTCCCATGTGCAATTTCAATTAGATACTCGTTTCTTTACCTAACCTAGAATTTGTGCATCCTCATCCGTTGCTGTACGAAATTTTATTCCCATTAAAGGCTTAAACCTCTTCACCAGTTCAGTTCACACCCCGCTGAACTGACTCGATTTAGTTTAACGATGGATTTGTGTGGAGCAATCACTATCCAACTTATTCTCCTTCTTTTGTCTTCCTGGAGAATTCGATCTTGATCGCTTTCGTCTTAGACGGCAGTCCCGCGCCATATGTTCTAGTTTGTCGCAAATAAAGCACTTACCAGTAAATTTGTTTTCGCGTCTCCTGTTGTTCTTTCTTCAGGATTTGACTGCCTAACACATTGCTTCAACCATATCTGTTATTTCTACTTCTAGTTGACATACTTCTGGCATTGGTCGACACATCAAACTGGCAGCTTCATACGCCAGCGCGCTACTATATGTTTCGACATATGTAGTCCTTGGTGACATGCCTAGGGCACGCTTCAGTCCATCACGTATAACATTTATGAATGCCTCTATTTTTATTTTCTCGACGAACTCTCCCGAATTACAGGAAAACGCTAGATGACATAAGCTCTCAATATCGGAAACGAATTCCTGAAGGCTCTCATTACTCCGTTGAACTCGCGATCTTAATTCAACTCGATGTAATTGGCTCTTATATTTGTTTCCATTATTTGCGCTGGAGTGTGCCCAACAGTGCTTGATATCTACCACGATCTTTCTCTGGAACCATCTTCAAAATTTCTGACGCATTAATGCTACTATTAAAGCAGCGGTCTTGTCACTATCGTCGCATTGATTCTTCGAAGCTGTTTCTTGAACTGAAGCTTGAAGATGTTGAATGGTGTGGTTCCACCAAATGTTGGTGGCTTTAGTTTAATTGTACTTGATTCTATAATCACTGGTGTAGATGGTCCGCTTATTTCTAGTTGATTGATGCCATTCTCTAATTTCTTGAACTTATCTCATTCACGTGTTCTTTCAGCTCTGTGGCTTTGTTATTAATGGAACCAGAAATATCCTGAAATCTGAGTTCAATTCCTTTTTGTAGATTCATTTCTACCAACAGCTTTTTAAGCACTTCCACTTTTAGTTGGTCCATTTTCACCATTTTAACAGAATCCCACGAATTGTTCCGTTTTTATTTTGTGAACGTTTAATTCTATTTAAATCAACCATGCTCGATCACTGGATTCTGTCAATAATAATTGCAACACTTATTTTGTACAACTATATACAGCAACGATTTATTTAATCAACTCTATTTACAATAACTCTTTAATGTACTTGCAACTTTTGCCTCTGATACTGTATCAATGATTGCCATCACTTTCGGAATTCAATTGATTGATTTTGTCAACAACTGGAACTATTTATACTCTGTGGCAACACTCTTCCTTTATCGCAGTCGAGATTCTTCTTTTTCTTTCTCGTTGGCTTGTTTTGGTTATCGCCTATTTCTTTTTGTTGTCATTCGTTTTGATGCTGCCAATATTCGTGTCATTCATAATTAGTGATGAATAACCAACCATCGATACTCTCTACAATATGATAAAATATACAGTCAATTTTCGGCGAATCTATAGGGATTTCAGCTATAATGTTTTACTAGGTTATGCGTTGTGGGATATAGAACAAAATTGTATCATAAAGTCAAGTTCGAGACAATGGAACATACGATGACATCGCGCAAAAGGCCAGTTATTATAAATGTACACTTAGCAGAAAAAGTGTACATACAAGAAGTAAACAATTCTTCGCTGCACTAAATACCAATAAGGAAACAATTTTTCTCAAAAGAAATTAGAAGACAAAGAGTCCCGGCGTCTTGGACAGCACGTCACTGTTGACAACTACGCTTTTTAAGTAGTAAGGGACTTTGTCTATCTTGGAACCAGCATTAACAGCAGTAATGACGTCAGCTTGGAGATCATGCGTAGGATAACTCTTGCTAACAAGTGTTACTTTGGACTGAGTAAGTTGTCGAAGAACGACAACTACGCTCTACAAGTCTCTCATCATGCCTGTCCTAATATATGGCGCTGAAGCCTGGATAATTCCACCTCGGATGAGCGAATGCTTGGAGTTTTCAAGAGAAAAATCCTACGCAGGATCTTTGAACTTATTTGCGTTGGGGGCGAGGACGACGCAGAAGAGGAAGACCTAACCTCCGGTGGAAAGATTAAGTACTGGTGAACCTGACGGCGCTTGGAATTTCTAACTGGCGCCAGCTAGCGAAGAACAGAGATGGCTGGCGAAGCATGTTAATTTCGGCCTAAATCGATATTCGGTTGTTATGGCCACATAAGTAAGTAAGTAAGTAAGAAATTATTTTTTATTTAAAAGTTAGAGTATTATGTTTACTTTAAGCCCAAATACATTAAATTATAATGTACAGAAAAACATTATGAGAAATAAAAGAATTCAACAGAAACGAAAACGGGACATCCCCGCTCATTTGCTCGATCGCTCGTGCCATCAAAAGTTTTTTTCACAAGTTCTATATTTAATACGTATCGTGGTTCGATTTTGTGCTTTGAATAATCTATTTCAAGAAGTTTAGTAAAGACGAATTCAAAAAGAAAGGAAATTGGAGTTGAAGAACGGAAAATTATAATAAAATTATGGAAAGAAGGCCAAACTTTCCGTGAAATTGCTAAAACCCTTGGGAGAGCGCACCCCACAATTCAAATGGTGATGAATAATTTCAAAAAACTGTAACTTTCGTGTCGCAACCTCGTTCAGGACGACCTTCTATTCTGACCCAACGAGAAAAAAGATGTGTTTTGCGGCTTGTTCAGGGTAATCTTCGACTGACCGCAATGAAAATTGCTCAAAATGTTAAGGAATAGTTTAACAAAACCATGCATAACGACACCGTGCGAAAAATTTTAAAAACAAGCTAACTATCGTGGCCGCGTAGCGCGTAGGAAGCCGTTTATTTCGCTCATAAACCGACAAAAACGAATTTCTTTTGCAAAACGATATATAAATAAGCCGCTAGAGTTTTGGGAGAACGTGCTATTCTCAGATGAGAGCAAGTTTTGCCTGTTTGGTATTAAAGGCCGTCAGCTTGTGTGGCGGAAACCATGCACAGCCCTACATGCGCAAAATCTTGTGGGCACGGTTAAATATGGCGGAGGTGGTATTATGGTGTGGTTATGTATGGCTGCCAATGGAGTCGGCAATTTGGTGTTCCTTGAGTCAATTATTAATCAGAGAGCTTATTTAAATATTTTAAAAGAAAATTTGAAGCAGAGTGCTGAAAATCTCGGCCTGGGTTCTGGCTGGCACTGTCAACAGGATAACGACCCGAAGCATACTGCCCATAATGTGAAGCTTTAGATATTATATAATATCCCGCATCAATGCAAGACCCCTCCACAATCACCTGACCTTAATCCTATTGAACACTTGTGGGATTTACTTGAGCGAAGGATAAGGCAGCACACCATCACCTCCAAGCAAATGCTTAAAAATGTGATTTTAGATGAATTGCACAAAATTTAAACGGAGGACACTTCCAAGTTAGTCAGGTCTATGCCAAACCGATTGCAAGAAGTCCTAAAACGGAAAGGCTACCCAACCAGCTACTAATCTTTTCAAAAACCCACAAAAAACAATAATTTATCATATAATCTTATCTTTGTACGTAGTCTCTTTCTGACCAATTAACAAGTGCTTTTGAATTCTTTTATTTCTCATAATTTTTCTGTACATTATAATTTAATGTATTTAGGCTTAAAGTGTACATAATACTCTAACATTTAAATAAAAAATAATTTCTTTTGAGAAAAATTATTTCCTTATTGGTATTTAGTGCAGCGAAGAATTGTTTACTTCTTGTACGTACACTTTTTCTGCTAAGTGTATATACAACATGAATGTGAATAATCAAAACAAAAAGAATTAACTTTTATTTAACAAGCAATACAACTAATGCAGATCCGGTTATCGAAAATGATATCTTTCCCGAATTACTGCTGGAAACCCAGTAAATTTTCGTAGGCTGATACAATTGAGCAAGCACTCTTCTTAATAAGTATCACCGCAGTATTATAACGCAATTGCGCTATTATATTACACAGTACGAGTATTAGTTCTTTATGTTAGTTAATTGCAAATAAAAAAAAACAATTTGGCTTGTAACAAGAATCAAAAGTAAATCGCACATAAGGACAATAATACAGGGTGATTTTTTGGCAACACTGTTTTTAGTAGCTCAGCGGTTTTCGTGTAAGATGTTACTGTCAAACATGTTCAGTTTGGTCTATAATTTAACCATGAATCGACTTACAAACGAACAAAGCTTGGAAATTATTAAATTTTATTATCAAAATTCATGCTCAGTTCATTCATTCATTCATTTTATGTTCAGTTTGGGCGACCTTCTGAGGCGGCTATTCAGAATCTTGTGACTAAATTTCTCACCAAATTTACGTTATTGGACATTAAACCACCAACATGCATACCAGCTGCATCCGCCAGTGTTGTTGATGACCGTGAATTATCGATTTATTCGTGGGATACCGGCCGATATGTTGGAGAGAGTATTCCAAAATTGGACCCAGTGTATGACCCATTTGAAGCACAGCCGCGGTCAAAATTTACATTAAATCATTTATATAGATCGTTATATCGACTCAAATAAAGATTTCATACATTTCTCTGTTTTGCTGTGTGTGTTTTTTTTTATCAAATCGAAAAATCATCATGTACGCCAAGCATTCCCTTAAATCGGGATTGATTGAATATTGAATATTTGTACATGTAATTGAAATAGACAACAACAACCAAATCTCTGGTACAATTGGTGAAAATGAAGTTACATATATTACAAAAATGACAGTTATGCAACAAAGATCTGATTTGTATGTTAATTCAGCATTTGACATATGTACGGTATTGACAGATCTGACAAGAAGAACATAATAGAGAGCTGCATGAATATATTTGTTTATTCTTCAAAACACTTCAAACATTGATATTAGGATAGAATATCTCTTTCATTCTCTCTAAGCAAATATTGATTAGAATGAATAAAATTGAAATGGAATGGAATGGAGTGAATGTTTTGTTTTCATAGAATAAAGAAAATCTCAACATTTGCAAATGGAACTAAAGTATTTGAGGATACTCCAAACATTCGTTTGCCTTTCTATGTTACATTACAATATAGGTATTCGATAGGTTTTCGATCAGCTGCATCAGAACCCAACCTGAACCTGTATAACATACGATGCTGTGAGTTTTCCTAATATGTAAACATGCTTTAGATAGCGTAGACCATGTTTTGCAGCAACAAAATGTTCGTTGTGTGGATGGCTGTAAAACTGCGATAATCTCGATACGGTGTACGCTATATCTGTAGGTGACATTCTTGATAAATAAATCAATCCACCAATTACCGACTGATAGTTCTTTACTTCTTCACCCGTGAAATTTGATTTATCGCATTTTCGTAGTATGCAAACACTAGCCAACCGAGTAGAACCTGTGTTACAATTCATCATTCCCAATTCATCAAGCATTTTGTTTACGTACGACTTTTGATAGATTCTTATTTCTCCTCGTTCACCTTCTCTTTCGATCTGCATAACGAGATAGTGTTGTTCGTGTACTGGACACGAACGCTCGTATCGAGTTCGTTAATGGTTTTTGTCATGATCCCTTTTGAATTGTTCGCTTCGATCAGATCATCCAAATAAATACCTGTAGTACTAATTCCGTTCTGCGTTCTTCGATGAAACTCACAGGAGTCTGATACGAATCACTGGAATCCAATATTTGTTAAAATCGCGCTAAATTTTTCGGACCAATTGGATTTCTTTAAACGACACAGGCTATTTGGCTCTTCAGGGTCTTCAAATAAAATTGGCTGACGCATATAAACTTCCTCTTTAAGTTCGATAAGCAGATGTAATATCGACGTGATTTACCAGAAATGAATGTTGAACAGCTAAGAACAAGATGGTTAAGTGTCGAACTACAAACTAAAAATTGTAAATTTGTTGCCTTTGAGAAAACCCTTGAGCTGCGAGAAGTACTTTATATCTCTCTACACTCTCGTCAGGCCTTTTTTTGTGGTGTAAACCCATTTACAACCAATAATATTTTTATATAATATTTTTATTCTAACTCCCTGATTTGATTTTGCCTAAGTGTCTGGAAATCTAATTCGATTGCTTTTTGCCAATGGACGGCTTTATCGTGATGTAGGGCTTCCTTCACAGTGATCGGTTCATATGACATACAAGTGATAGCATTAAGAACATTTTTCTTTCAAATATCTTTCTTGGCCTACCAACATGATCAGTTCTCTAAATTTTTGGCGTATCTCTTTTTATTCGAACGTCCGCATTGGCTATCATGTTATCTTCTCTGACTCATTTACATCGGGAGAATTATTTGTCTCCAAATCAGTAATAGGATCATCATTATCTGCAGGGGCAAAGCCAACAAGGTGTACACCAGCAAAATCATCAGCCTACTATCAGTAGCAGCATTTACAACAGCTTAATGAAGATTCAAAAGTAACTGGTTTGTAGATTTTTGTATAGCACCGTGTTCATCTCTACTTGTAGCAACTAAATATGATATTCAGCGGAAATAACATTAGGAGCACTATTAAAGGAGTCTTCGAAAGTTTATTAAAAACGAGATAATATGGAAGATATAAATAGACTTAAAGCGCAGACTAAAATAAAGGGGAATATAATTAAAGATAGATGTCAATAATGATAAAGAAGAATTAGGGTTTTATTAATTAAGTAATGACTAATAAAATTTAATTAAACGGACATCTTTTTTTGTAAGTTAGCCTCAGTCTTTTCCGTAAATTCTGTGCGATTAATTACTTTTTGAGTACGACTGTACGATTAATCGTTTAATTATTGAGTATGATTTATTAATTAATCGATTTAGTTAAATTCTGATTGATTAAAATACCAATTATTCGAGCAATTAGTCCCACTTGCCGAATGTCGAGTTACCTTTTTAACCCTAAATTAGCTATACAGGACAGGTTAAATTGTAAATTGGCTTGCACGGCAAGGGATTAGAAGTTAACCAACGGTTAAAACACAAAATATTTAACCCAGCAATTTTTAGGCTTAATTTGGTAACTAATAGAAAAATAGAAATAAAATTAATTTTTGAATATGTATTTGTATCTGCGAAATATTTTCAATATATAATTAATGAAATTATGAAGAAATTGTTAAGTGCATTGCTACAGAACGGTTGCAGAGGTTTAAAACGTGTGTTATCAGTAATAAGGACGTGCATGACTTTTCCTACTTATGTGTAAAAGAAATATACGTATGTATATAACAAATATTGTAATAGAACATTACAAAACTTATGAAGTTTTGTAAATTCAAGCAGTTGCCACTGAAAAAATTCAATGTTAAATTTCAAATAGCAGACGAATATGAATAACCGCAACAAATGATGCAAAAAAGAGTCAGTGGTGCCGACCAAAATCAAAAATGCCCAAGTTAACTAATTCGGTTTCAGATATCTGTTCTGCAATACAATGTTGAGCTACTTAACTCTGAATTTATAAATTTAACCTTGTATATTCTGCAATTGGGCCATAGGATTTTGATTCATCAAAATTTGTTTCCAATACAAAAAAACGGTTTTTTAACTCTTGAAATTTGTAGCTAAAAATAAATATTATAATTAAAGAAAATTAGAAAATTTCTTATGTGTTTAATTAAAATTATGTTTAATGGAGTAACTTTCGTTTTGATAAATAAAAATTTTAATTAATCGAATAATTTAAAAATCAGACTTTTTTATTAAATTGATCTCTTAAAATTTCCAATGTTATTCGGGCTGAAAAATATGTAATTAAAAGGATTTTAAAAAATGGTAAGCTGAAAATATGCAAATCCTTACCGGTATCATGTTGCCGGTGGCGCTGGTGTTTCTGTTGACGATTTATTAAATCACCCAATAAATCACGTATTAAAAATGATTTTGAACTTTGATTATTGTTATGACGCTGATGATGATGATGCATTATGATGTTAGACGTAATATAAACATATATAAAATATATTTCACTTTCTTAGTATTTTTAAGTGTTTTTTTAATTACTTATTATTTTTGAGATTCACAATACCAAATGATTAAATTAAAACTTTTATTCCCGCAAATTCTTGCTCTAACTTCAAATTTTAAATAATTTAATTTGAATTATTTATCGTAGATATCGTATTATGTATTTAGCTGTCACCATTAGAATATTTAATACGTTACGTACGAAAGTGTACTACGCTTGTTCTTCTTTGAAACAGTTACAAATATTAATGTCGTGTATCTATCGCAACACGCTCCCTTTATCTCCCGCTCTCTTTCATATAATTTGCAATATATTTATATGTATCCTTAGTTATAACTGTAGTATATTTTTCTTTGAATTCTCATAAATTGGAAAATTTTTATTAAAAACGCTTTAATGATTAACCGTTTCAAATGAAGTCAAATGAACAACTGAGCGTATGTATAAGAATTAATCCTTTTAACTGCTGTAATTGCTATTACTTCGCTGCTACTACTACTTTTAGGTACTTTTATAACGCGTCACATTAACAGTTGGATGCTGTTGCCTTCAAACGAATTAAATAAAATTGATGTCAACGTTAAATAGGTAAATACGAACACATTGTGTTGTTCGGAAAGTAATATCATTATTTCAGAGCATTTAATTGCATTTTATAAGAGCCGATTTCACACTCAACCGGAATTGTTATTATATTTTTTGACAGTTGATATGGTAAAGCTTGTTTTATGATTACGTGGAACGACTTTGTTTAAATTTAAAGCTTTACATATTGGCGAGGCACTCTCTTATATAAAGAAATTCATTATGTTGCATCGATTAGCGAGATTTGCTTTTCAAATGTCAAAAAAATAATTCTTTCTTGTATCGAATACCACTGGGGACGTAAAATATGCTGTTTGTATTCACGTGAAATGTCTTGATTTAACTTCACAACTGGACACATGGGTACCAAATGATTTTGATTTTCTTCTCAAACTTAAAAAAAAATATCAATTTGTGATGCAAATGATCACTGGGGACGAGAAATGGATAGTGGATAATGCTAGCCGCAAGAGATTATGGAGGAAAAAAGATGAGTCGGCTTGAAGCTCTTCGCGAAAGCACTCTACTTGGTATGATTTCAAGGAAATAGTTTTAAGGATTTGGATAGAAGTAGCACCTGTGATTTAAGTAACCCTTAGCCACTGGTTTAGTCACGTGGAAGTGGGTTGGTGATTGTCGTAGTTCAGTGGTTAGTGTGTTGGTATTCTGAGACTTCTGGGTTGATACCCGGATAAGGTGGCAACTTTAATATCAAGAAGATTCTTATTTCGAACTGTGAGAAAGCTCACTGCCCTTGTGTGAGAAAGCTCATACCTCTTTCATGATAGAAGTAGATTTCTTCTAATACTCTTTAAATACAATACTGTCGCACAACAGTATTGAAGAGAAGCACCTGGGTACCTCACTGCCCTTTCTAGCCTAAGAGTGTTCTCTCAGAGAGAAGGCGGCCAAAATAACCAAACTTAACCTATTCAAGGAGTCCTTTGCTTGTCAAAGCTCTCATTTTCTGGTATGGCGTTCTCTACGATTGTCCGACATCCTACGGATAGATTTAGGTAGACTTGCGCTTGAATATAACAGCATAAGAACTTGCCTATTCTCTAGGACCCATATTCATTGATGTTTTTTCGCTATTTAATTTCCACGAGTGCTCTATCTGTTCAGATATACTCTGTTAACGAATAGGCTATTTTTAAAAACTGAGGCCTCAGTAAAGCCGATCCCACAAGAGAGGTATGTGGACAGGAAGTGGAAAACATGAAGACCCCAATGCCTATCCTGACCTGCAAAACCCTCCATTGCCCCTGGCAATCGTTTCCAACCAGCACCCACGGGTACACTATAAGAAAATCATCTCATATTCATCAAATAAAAAAATCGACAAATACTTTCCGAACAAACCGTTACTCTCTCTCTCTCTCTCTCTCTCGCTCTAGCTGTCTAACTTGATGTCAATATTTATAAAATCATGCACGCTCACAAATTCATATGAATGCAAATTATACTCATAGTACATCTATATTTTTGTTCTTTAACTGTTATTTAAGAAATCTTAAGAGTGTGTATGCTCTCACAAATACACCAATACGACATTATCTATTGCACCACCATCATCACCATTTAATATCCTCCATATACTCAAACATCAACCATCAGCTACCCACGTTGGTGAGCTCAAAATGTTAGCCATTTTGATTGCAATCAAAAAACCAAAACCAACAACAAATACATTATATTCCCCTCTTCATTTTTTCCTTCGTATCTCAAGACATGCGCACTCGTTTGTTCTGCTCGCTTTGTTCTAAATTTTTTTACACCATTCGTACTCGTTATTGTCTCTGTATGTTAATACCACTCGCCGAGTAAACCATCCAACCATTCAACCACACACAAAACTAAAAATTGTGCAACAATTCATACAAGTTGTATGTATGATAATGTAGCGATAAAGAGAAGACGACAAAAAAAGTGCAGTGCCTCAATCTGATTGGTTGGACGTTTAATAATACGCCTGTAGCTTTTAAAATTGATTTACTTCGTGACTTTTTTGTTGTTTTTTTTCAACTAATATTCCATGAGTTTTTGTTGTTATTATTTTTGTTACTACATACCTGCATACTTCATTTAATGGCTATTACCGTTAAACTTCAAGAAATACTTAGTAGTTTTGTAGTTATGTATTTTACAAGTAGTATAAATTGTTCACAATTTGTATAGTAAATTATGTCAACATTTATTTATTGTCACTTGATGGCTCTTAGAATGACATAAACTATATATTATTGTCATTGTACTATAACAGTTTTTGAATTGTGAAATAGTATGTAGTACTATGGTTTTTAACACATTGCAGATAATTGTTCTTGAGAACAATTTTCAGTTTTAATTAATTTAATTAATGCTCTGCATCAAGCTGCTTTAGCTCTGTCGAATAATGTTATATAACTCCAAAAAAATATTTAATTATACCGTCCGATGAACCAGTTTAGTCACGCTTTACAGATTTTGGGTAGCTGAATTCAAAAACTCGGTCGTATTTTCGTCTTTCTAACATCAACACAATATTGTTTTTCTGCTATTTTCGAGGTTTTTTAGATTAGGAAGAAATCTGAGGATAATTGCGGAAACCCGACCACTGATGCAGATTTATCTACCCAAAATTCATAGAGTGTGAGTACTCTGGTCCACTCTTTTTTCTGGCGCTGTGTAATTGGTCTAAATTTGTTATATTTTGAATACGTGCGCATTCTTCACATCGTTCGACACAGATGTTCAATTGGATTTAAGTCCAAGTTAACAATTTTCTTCAAAACTTGAAAATGTACTTCGGGTGAAGCTGGCCGGTTCTGGGCGATTGCTTTCTTCATACAGTTCAATTGTTGACAGTACAGGTTCGAATTAAGAGTTTGGTCGTAGGGGATCAGCTCATAGTAAATGATTCTCTGCCAATCCCACCAAACATATAGCAAAACCTTCCTGACCATCAATCCTGGTTTGGCCACCATTTGCGCCAGCTCACCGCGATTCAACCACGACCTTTTTGCTTGACGTTGTCGTAAGTGACCCACTTTTCATCACCAGTAACCATACGCTTCAGAAATGGATCGATTTTGTTGCGATGAGGTTTTCTTTTGCGTTAACTCTTGTAGCACCAATACATCGAGCTTCTTTTCGTATCCAGCCTTATTTAAATGGTTCCAAACGGTTTTTTGTGCAATGTTTAGCTCCTGGGCAATAAAAACAGTGCTTAAATGACGGTCAGACTCGACGATTTCCATTATTTTATCGATATTTTCGACAATTGGCCTTCCAGAGCGTGGTGCATATTTGACATCAAAATATCCTGGAACGGAATCGTCGAAACCAAAATTGTACGTGATTGGCTGTAACAGTATCAGGACCATAAACACTATTCACATTTTCAGCCGTCTGGCTTTTGTTTTCACCTTTATCGAAGAAAAGCTGTAAAATATAGCATATTTTCCCTCTACAGGTGTCCATCTTTGACGCGTGCTCAAAAAATACTGAGTCAAGCAATCACAAAACTGCATCAAAAGTATATTTAGTACGAAATCCTATCTTTCTATCGCCATCTAGCGTAACCCGATCGCACTTATACAACGCGAGATACAGATTACTAAAGCCATATATTGGAAAAATAATGGGTTTCTTACTACACCTGATAAATAAGTGAAAAATCGAAAATATAAACAAAATTGTGAACTAAAGAATAGAATAGAAATATAAACAAGGAAAATTACAATTACGATATAAGGCAAAACAAATAAAAGCAAAATAAAAGAAGTGTGTGCTATTGTGGCGACTGTGAAATATACCAACCACAACAACAACAGCAACTCCATCACACCTAGCAAGCCTTGCCCTTATACGGCCCACCGGCATCTCTTCCCGTCTCTTCGTTTTTTGGTCCTTCGAGCCGGGTAGGCTCGCAACCTGGTAAGCAAGGCCTTTGCCATTTAACGACGAATATAACATACACACACATATGTATTAGAATATTCGTACTTATATGTTTGCCTACGACAAATACATATAACATACAATTTGCCCGCTTCCTTTGGAAATATTCCGCTACATGTTTTTCAAAATTTATATATATATTTTAATACTTAAGAAAATATATATAATAAATACCGTTTATATTCAAATACTTTGTTGACGATTTATTTCCTTCGTAAATCAAAAAGCGCATTTGTTGTACTACGTACATAAGTATAATTATCTATTTACATACGGTAGTTAAACATAAATAAACAAATAACAAATAATTCTGTCAAATTCTTCTCGGCTGCTTTTGCGGTATATCTATACTCATACATACGATGCCGGTATCAGAACTACCCAATCTGACATATAGATGGCGGCAGTATTTAAAAACAAAAAAAATATGTGGCACTTAAAGCCCCGAAGGGCTCATTGGTCGAGCTTCTCTTCCATTACTGTCGTGCTTGTTAAATTTTGGACAGTATTAGAAGGGATCTACTTATTTTAGCCGGTTGCGAACGGCAGAACAGAGGTCTTTTAGAAGCTTTTTTATGGCAAGTTGTTACTGTCGGAAGAATTGCCAACTGCTTGCCGACAGGTGGGTACTGTTCGAAAGAAAAATCTTTTCGGTATTAAATTTTTTATGCATCAGACGGGGATTTAACCACGACCTACAGATCAGAAGGCCAACACACTAACCACTGAGCTACGGCACCCATCTCTGAAAAAATTACTTTGGTGAAAAGTGGCAACCGTATAAATCATATGTTGTAAGTTTCAAGTTGCCACGTTGTTTAGTATTTTTTTGGTGAGGTCGAAAGTTAACGACCTCAGTGAATTTGTAAACATGGAAAAAATTGGTCCCCATTATATAATTCAATACTTTCAGGTCTCAGTCCAACTAATATTAAAGCCGAAATAGATTCTGAGGCAGTCTGCTCGTTTCGTTTACGACCATAAAATATTGGGTGGCAGAGTTTAAACGAGGTCGTACGAGCTGCCAAGACGAACACCATAGTGGTCGACCAACTGAGGTGGCCACGGCAGAAACGGTTAAGAAACTCCACAAAATGGTATTGGATGGTCTCCGGCTGAAGGTGCGTGAGCAAGGTGAAATTACAGGCATTTTAAAAGTGCTATACAGCGTATATTGACCGAAAATTTGGAGATCAAAAAGCAGTGTGCAAGATGGGTTCCGCGTTTACTCACAATAGAACAAAAACCCCTTCATGAAGATGTTTTTATAGAGTGTTTGGCGAAATGATGAATTAGATGAAACATGGGTCGAACACTTCACACCTGAGACAAAGGAGCAGTCAAAACAGTGGACTGAAAGGGGAGAATCGTGTCCAAAGAAGGCGAAGACAGTTCCATCTGCAAGCAAGGTTATGGTGTCTGTTTTTTGAGATGCACGTGGGATAATATTTATTGATTATCTCCAAAAAGGAAAAACAATCAACGGAAAGTATTATGCTAATTTGTTGCAGCGTTTAAGTGAGAAAATTAAAGAACAAAGGCCGCATTTGGCGAAAAAGAAAGTGTTGTTTCATCGAGACAATGCACAAGTTCACACATTTGCTATTGCCATGGCCAAAATCAATGAGTTAAACCTCGAATTGCTTCAGCATGCACCTTATTCGGCAGATTTAGCTCCTTCGGATTATTGTCTATTTCGAAATTTGAAAGAATGGCTTGGTGGTAAAAGATTTGCAAACAATGAAAAGGTGGAGTCTGCGGTAGATGGCAATTTTAATTAGCTAGACAGTTCATACTATAAACAGGGTATCGAAGCTATAGAATATCGCTGGGAAAAGTGTATAGAGCTAAAATAAGATTATATTGAGAAATAAAGAAAAATTTTCCCGAATTTGTTGTTTTCAAATTTGCGTAGTTCTGTAGTTCTGGGACAGCCCTCGTACATACTGTAACGAGTATCGATGATTGGTTACTCATCACTATTGTGACTGACACTATTGTGAATGAGACGAATATTGGCAGCATCGAAACGAATGACAACAAAAAGAAATAGGCGATAACCAGAACACGCCAACGAGAAGTAAAGGCATGAATCTCGACTACGATAAGGAAAGATTCTGGAGTGTTGGCAACAGAGTATAAATAGAGCCAGTGTTGATAACAGAGAAATGAATGAGAAATAAAACATCTTCTGTAAAACGTAATTTTTGAATGTTACAAAAGACTCTCTTGTGAAATGTGTTTCAGATGCCAAACAAATATCAATTTGCTCTTTGTTTCATTTCGCATTTAATTTGTTAATTATTTCACTCTGGCAGTGTTGCGCCTGCGAGAGATTTTAGTGTGTTGTTTTATTTTTCTATAATATACATTGGATAAAAATCGGTACAAGGGCACGTGATTTGTGAAAGAATTGAAATGCTAGAAATGAGAAAAGAAAAGTAATCGCATAAAACTGAAATATGTTGTGAAATGGGATAGAATTAGTATGCATGATTACTTACACATATCCTGGAAAAGTTTGGGTAAATTTCAAAAATTACAAATATTTTGTATTTTTCGACGAGGACCGTTTGATGAAACATGTTTCTAGAAAATAATATCTTATAAATGACATTTTTATCGAAATGATCAAAATGATTTTTGTTATCAAAATATTTGGTTTTAATGGCAAAAATGTAAATATATCAAATGAGACATTTCTCGACAAAATGGTTGCCTGCCGCACAAATCTTTCCATAAATTTTTATTTCTGGTTGTAGTTGTTGCCAAGACGGAGATTCAAACCTTTTTGTCAAGCTCATCATAGTAATTCAATGGGATTCGCGACGGGAGATTGGGGTGGCCATTCCATGAATGGAAAGATACCACTGTGTTATTTTGATTTGATGTAGTTTGCGTTCAAGGTCATTATCTTGCTGAAATACGAACCCCTCGCCGCTTATTCCCAAAAACTTCAAATTTGGATTCATCGGTCCATAACACAGCGACTCGACCATACAAACCATACACAGATTTAAAAGCGTATTGTGCTTTATAATATATTCTTATAATAAATCTACTCTTAAAGAGCGTATTAAATGTTTTTCAATATATTTCTTTTTTAAACAATTAGTTATTAACAATTCACTTCGAACACCCCACACCTTTTGAAAATGACATCGATTGTGTTTTTTAGTTTTCTAAACTATTATTTTTTAGATTGCACTACTTGACAGAAAAAAAAACCTAAAAAAGTATGTTTTCTAGCCTAAGCTTTGCCCGGTAAACAAAAAAATTTCACTCATTTGTTTTTTCAAACAAGCGATACCGGGATATTCGCGAAACACATGATTTTTGCACTTTTTTAGTTAATGGCAAAATTCTCGAAAACGATTTAACCATATAATATGATTTGCACACCATTTGTGAAAAGCCAAGTGAAAAGCTAAATCAGATTCAGTGACATAAGCTACCATATCAATTCTGCTCAGTGCATCTACATGCCCAATTATTGTACCTGGCCGATGCACTACTGTATAATTATAATACTCAACAAATAAAGCATATCTAGCAATTTTTGCAGAATTGGTTCAATTGTAAGCGGTTTTATGGCTAAAGAATTATCATCAGCGACTATGTTAAACTTTAGACTCTGGAAATACACATGAAAACGACGTAAGGCATAGATTATAGCTAATGTTTCCAACTCATAGTTTTTGAGAAGTAGGACACAGAGTGAAATTTACCATCAGATTATTTTTGCATCATCGCTGCACCGAATCCGCTATGTAGAACTTGCATCACAATGCAACTCAGTTTCATAAGTAGGGTTATAAATACTGGCCGTCAGGGGTATCAAAAGCAGTGCATTTCACTGAATTAGTGTGCATTTTTACATTAAGATATCCATTTTTCAAATCGATTATCAGAAATATTTTTAACCCAACAACCCCCATCCCCACCACCAACAACTTTATCCCTCGGCACATAATTTTTTTTAATAATTTGGTTGACTTCAGTTTTTGATTTAGCCGGAAGAGATGGGTCTATATCAAAAGTTGCATCAGTTTCGGTTTCAACTATACAAATATTGAACAGTTCACAAGTATCATAAGTTTCAAGGGATCCCTCATTCTCAACTGGATTTCTTATTTTCTCAGATTTACACTCATTAAGCGGTTCCACAACATTCTCTGTTTTTCCTGAGCGTTTTCTAAGTAAACCAAAAGTTTTCAGTACTTCAGTGAGTTCAGGTTGTATGTCAGATACATTAGTGGTTAAAGTTCATTAACTTAATATTAGCTCTTTGAAGAAAATCACGACCTAACGGTAGCAGTACAGACATAAAATCATCAGGTCTAACTAATAATTCATGAAGTGTTATTCGCACTTTAGTGTGTTCAGTGTTTGCAGTGTTCCGAAAGACATCCGTTTTGTTCCTTTTAGTTTTGTATCCGACAGACAACCAGAAAATACAATTGACACAATTAATTGTTGAATTAAGCTTTAGAACTGCCCGAATTCAGAAGAGAAAAACTTGTCTAAACTCACTGCACTGAGAATTCTTCAATTTAAATGCACATACCATCAATCAGCACATCAGTTTCGTCGTCAAGGGTAATGTTAGCAACAACAGCGAGTGGACCACATTTGAAACATGAACCATCAGGGCGTTTGGGCAAAGGGCATTGGAATCTGAAGTGTCCAAAACGTTGGCAATTGAAGCATCGAGGGTCATCACGACCAGCTGTGTTGATCGCGATTGGACAGCAGCGGTTGATGTGGACAGGCAGTGGAGTTTTTACGGCAGGTGGCGATTTGCACTTGTTGTAGCACGTATCTTTGTTGTTGTTGGTGTATGTCGAGTACACTTCCGCTCATATCATTCAGCGTTTCAGTTCATTCAGTGTTAAAGAACCCCATAATATAGAAGCGATTCTAAAAGTATCAATGAGCTGATGTGATTGTCCGCAGAAACACCTTTGCAGTACCGACCATCAGTCGTCGATAAGCCACAAAACGCATACGATCATCAAACTGTAAAATTTCACACGCGTCTTCTAAATCTCGGAACCATTTTTTCACATCGTAATTGTCGTCTGCAGTAAATTTCGGGTCCATCTATTCAATCATGCTGACATCAGTGAGTTTATTCGCATGTGCTACCGTATGCTGAGTTGTTGGTACATCATATTTATTTAAGTGATATTTATTGAATTCGGTGGTTCAGTTGGGTTCACCACATTTACATCGATTGGTTGCTGTGCATCGGTGGCAGTAGTAGCTGCATCAAGTGGTTGTTCATTTACATCAGGCGTTTGCAATGTTTCGTCATCCGTCACAATATCTCTAAGTGCTTCAGTGCCACCAAGATACAAATAATCATGATACCTATGTTTAACTTGTGCAATTGTAGCCGTTAGTGTTACATTGATTCCGGCCGCTTTCATCATTGCAACCATGTCGTGTTTTGGTGGATACACCATTGGGGTTATCTTTCTTTTTTGTTTGCTCAAAATGATTAGCAGGTTAAAAATATCACTTTTGAGCGTTTCACACCCATACTAATATGATTCCCTTAAACCAGGAATGTGCACATTTTCGGCTTGTAAAGCAGTTAAAGAGCCAGCAGTGCTAGGTAAGAGGTTAATCTGTTCTCAGGGTTCAAGAAAGTAAGAAATACATTAAATGCGTAATGCATTCCCGCTTCCATGATCTTCATCTCACGAAACTTGCGGAAACACGAATGGCCAGTTCACATAGAACTTTGGCTTCGCTTTGCTTTAGTACTTTGCTTTGACAGATAAGTTCAATGTATGCATTTATATGATGATGTTCACATAAAAAGTGCTCGAAGCAAAGCAATGCAAGGCGGAGCAAAATGTTCGGCAACTTTCAACTTTGGTGCGCTTTGACAATCATCTGACGTTATATTGATTTACTTTCTAACATTCGTAGCACACACACACAAGACAACAAGGTAAATATGATATACTTAGAATAAATATTGTTTATAACAATTTATATTTAATTTTTCTAAAATTCAAAAATGGAAAAAAAATTATTTGAGGTAATAAATATGCACTAATGTCTGTATGACAAAAGTTCCCATTTATTCAGAAACAAGCAGTTAAAAGAGTGAGCATGGCAGGCAGCAGCGATTTCCACGGGGGCGTCAGGTTAGTGATTATTCTTTTGTGTATACTTAAAACAGTGGAACAATATAAACAGTGCTGGCAATCACTGCGCGATAGATTTGTGGCAGCACAAAAATCAAAGTTGGGGTCCGCAGCAGACGAAAAATCCGAGTGGTGCAACATGGAGCCAATGCAGTTTTTGACCGTCACGTTCTAGCACTTTAGCTTTATTTTCCCAATTTTTACTTATTTACTTTTACAACTGTTAATTTGAAACACTAATACTGGAGGGCCTCATAAGGATCGCAGTACTTACACACTTCACTTATCACTGTAAACTCACAACTCAAAATACAATTATATACATTTTTTCCTAAAACACATACAAATCAATCTACACAATAGAGTAAGTCCCTTTGTAGTTGTAATAAAGGGAACCGAAATTAGGCGGACATTCCATGTATATTAATATATACAACTTCCGCAACTGCTCCAACGCAGTTGGGGAAGTTGCAAATTCCTTCGGAATCTATAGAAATTTGCTTTCACTCATGCTCTTTTATAACTGCCAAAAAACATCACAAGTTTCCGTCACAATGCTATTTACCGTAGATCGGCCCATTTTGAACACAGTGGAGAACATTTGTTGAGTGAGGTACATGTGCTAGATATCTATAAAGACAATTAGTTCTTTAAATATATATTGCCACTTCTACACTTACTTACGTGAGCAAATTACTTACGTGAGAGTTAGAAATAATTTACATTCAATTACAATCGATGGACTGTTTGAATGCTTTGTTTGTTTTTCCTTAATAGCATATCAAACACATCCTCCGAATCATTTTCATAAATTTGGTAAAAAGTGGTTGCAAACATACCGGTATTGTGCCGATCTTGGTATAGTGGCCTAACCCACATACGACGCATTTATTACAATACTTTGAGACACTCATTCAGCTCAAACATTAATAAAATAATCACCACCACTTCCCTTATATCCGAAATTCATTTTAAAAATTTTATTGTTAACCGAATATGTGCAAATTCTAAAAATAAGTGACGGAATAATAAATGTCAGGAGATAACACAGAATGCCAAAGCGCTCATTGTGGCATACCTTCTACGCTTCACGCTTTGTCGTTAAAGTACGAACTGTCACGCAAAGCAAATAAAGTTGTATGTGAATCCACCATAAAGATCAGAAAAGAAACACACCATCTCTCAGACAAGAACAATAATTCTCAAGCAGTGTTGCCGTAGTATGGAAAGAAAGTTATACAATTTTCGACAGAAATTATGGAAAACTTACTAAGCGTAGTCACTGCTATCAACGTTGCACATTTCTTGTTTGCTCCTATTTATAGCCACATTCCGATAACGGAATTAAATGATCGACTTCGCCGCAGCACGAAACTTGGTAATTGGTGGTACCAGACTCCAGCATCTCGACATCCACAAAGCGACATGGCTGTCTCCAGATCAACGAACAAGAAACCAAATTAATCATGTGATGGACGTGAAATCGATTCGTGGTGCCAACATCGACTCGGATCACTACCTTGTTGCAGCTAAGGTGCGCACACGTTTATGTGTCGCAAATAACAAGAGAAGTCCCACACAGAGAAAGCTCGACGTCATTAAGCTGCGATCACCAGAGACAGCAGATGCATTTGCCACTCGACTATCGGATCTGCTTATGCAGAACACTCCCCCACTTGATGAGACATGCGCACGGTGGACACATATATCCCACTCCATGACTACTGCTGCCGAGGAGGTAATCGGTTACTACCGGCCTCTGAGGAATAAGTGGTATGATCAGGAGTGTCGCGACGCTACCGCAGAAGAAGACGCCGCCTACAGAAAAACTCTGAGTGCAGTCGCAACGCGAACTGTTAAGGAGCGGTACAGAGAGAAAAGGAGTGCAGAGAGGCGTCTTTTCAGGCGCTAGAAGAGAGAGTTGGAAAGACCCGAGTGTGAGGAGATAAAGATGTGTACCGACAAGAATGAGACTCGAAAATTCTTCGGAAAGATCAAGCGCGGTTAGAGTGGCGGTTTAAATCCCGGAGCCTCTTCTTCTCGTGATGGAAATGGGAATCTGGTTACAGATGTCCAGAGTGTACTGAGCCTATGGAGGGAACACTTCTCCACATTACTGAATGGCGATGCTACGAACAATTCCGTCAGTGATGGAGATTGCCCGATAACCCCAATTACAGATGATGGTGTTGATGTTCCACCACCCGACTATGACGAGGTTGAAACGGCCATTTTAAGGCTGAAGAACAACAAAGTTCCAGGTGCTGATGGACTGCTTGCCGAGTTGTTTAAAACCGGAGGCGATGGGCAGCTCGCCTGCATGCACCAGCTCATATGCAGAATATGGTCGGATGAAAGCATGCCTGATGATTCTTCAGTCTGATGACTTCTTCAATCTTATTATGGAGAAAATAATACGATCTGCTGATCTACGACATATCTTCAACAAGTGTCATGATGTTGTCGTATGCCTACGATATTGACATAATCGGCATGAACACGCGAGCAGTCAGTGCAGTATTCTCAGAGTTGGAAAGAGAGTTGTGTCGGATGGGTCTTACGGTGAACGATGGCAAGACGAAGTATCTAGTGTCAACAAACAAAGAGTCCCGGCGTCTTCGACAGCACGTCACTGTTGACAACTACGCTTTTGAAGTAGTATGGGACTGTGTCTATCTTGGAACCAGCATTAACACCAGTGATGACGTCAGCCTGGAGATATTGCGAAGGATCGCTCTTGCAAACAGGTGCTACTTTGGGCTAAGTAAGCACTCGAGAAGTCGAGCTCTCTCTCGAAGAACGAAAACTACACTCTACAAGTCTCTCTCATGCTTGTCCTAACATATGGCGTTGAAGCCTGGACAATTTCCACCTCGGATGAGCGAATGCTTTGGACCTATTTGCGTTGGTGGCGAGTACCGAATAAGGTACAACCATGAGCTATATGAGCTGTATGCTGATATTGGCATAGTAAAGCGCATTGAAATCCAGCGGCTGCGCTGGCTAGATCATGTCGAGCGAATGGAAGAACACACTCCACCTAAGAAGGTGTTATATTCGGAACCCGCTGGAGGACGACGTAGAGAGGAAGGCCTAACCTCCAGTGGAAAGACCAAGTACTAGAGAACTTGAAGGCGCTTGGAATTTCTAACTGGCGCCAGCTAGCGAAGAACAGAGATGGCTGGCGAAGCATGTTATATTCGGCCTAATTCAATATTCGGTTGTTATGGCCACATAAGTAAGGAAGTAAGTCTTATTTATAGTACATGTACACCGAACTTTTCTTGCAAACTATATTTGCAAGAATTTAAATGTGTTTTATATTGTAAAAGTAGTAGTAGTAGAAGTAGGTAGTATTGCAGATTTCTTATACAATTGTTTGATATCGAAACTCTTGCATCAGAGTTGCGCATCTCAAATCAATATTTTATCTTACTCCGACGTAATATTACGGTTATTAAAAGCAGTTAAATTCGTTTCAGTACAAATAAAATTATATATTGTTTCAGTAACTATAAAATTAAAATGTGTTGTGATTATTATATATAGAATTATATACATACATATATATTATTATTTTATATATACATATGTGTGAATATATAAATAAATATACATAATGTGTATAAGTATTATTATTGTACAGGCTATTCCATGAACTGCGACCTAAAAGATCTTTTGTGCGCCTATTGCCCAACTAAAACAATTCTAGACTATTTATAATTCTTATAATTGCTGTGGGCTCGATTTTATCTATGTGGTTTGGAGTCAAGATTCCGTTACCTAGGTAACCAAGTCTACGTCTCGCCACCGCTGGGCAATTGCATAGAATATGTTCCGATGTTTCCTGCTCCTCATGACAGAGTTGACAGGTATCGTTTTCTACTACACCTAATTTTTTCATATGGTAATTAAGTCTACAGTGCCAAGTAAGCAGCTTTGTGTAGAGTTATGCCATTTATGCTGAAGTTAAGAACAGCATCCACCTGAACATGTGTGGGATCAATAAGTCCTTCGACTGCCGTATGCCCGTTTGGGCTCTCCAAAAGTCAAGTAGATCCCGTTTCTCCCTCTCACATATCAAGTTGTTTATGAAACTGTTTGTAACCCTGTACAAAGGCTCTGGTTTAATTAAAGAAGGGCTTGTGCATTCCTATGCAAGGAAGTCGGCCATTTCGTTTCCCTCGTGACCCTCATGTCCCGGCACCCACA
This sequence comes from Megamerina dolium, assembly GCA_963854835.1. NCBI lineage: Eukaryota > Metazoa > Arthropoda > Insecta > Diptera > Megamerinidae > Megamerina > Megamerina dolium. Next base: position 21,812,103 of record OY978527.1, read on the forward strand.
TGAGGATGACAGGATTCTTTGCTGCCAAGGAATTAAGAAGTTTAAAACATTCCCAAACCATATTGATTGAAACGAGAATTTTGCCAGGGACTTTAGAGCCGCCTGGCTGTCCGAGAGGATACATATTTTGGTATTACGGGTGCCCCTACGTATGGATTCTCTCGCACATACCTCTAAGGCATGGACCTCCGCTTGAAAGACCACAAAACATGGAGAGCCCCAAACGGTGTCCAGGATCTTTGCATATCCAGTGAGGTTGCCTTCTTTAATGTTAGATAGATTGGGCAGCCTTAATGCCGCACTGGTTGCCGTCTTTCTGACCATGAGGTGTGGAGGAGTGAGTCCAGTCAAAATTCCTAAGGCTGCAATGGGGCACGTGCACATTGCTCCCGTGATATCCAAATAGGCTATTCTATGAACCTTGCTAAGGATCATTCTAGCCTTTGTTTGATTTACTTTCGGCCACCACGCCAGGGAGGCATAGGTGATCATTGACACTATTACGACAATGCCACCATTTTTGGTCGCAGACCTCATCTTTTACCGTGTAGTCTCTCGCACGCATAGCTTGCTCTTAGGGCTTTGCCAGTTATATACGATAAATAGTTATTCCAAATCAGGGTTTTCTCTAAGATAACTCCTAGATATTTCATTTCCTCGGATAAAACTAAATCTGTGTACCCTAGTGTTAGGGTTCCTATACTAAAATACCTTCTTTTGGTAAAGAATACCACATTTGTTTTATTCGGATTAATCGAGAGTCCTTTCTCCTGAGTGATGTCAAAAGCTAGTTGCATTCGATCGGTTAATGTAGAGTCAAACTTGCCTCTAACTATTATTACCAAATCATTCGCAAAGCCCTGGACTTCATATCCGAGGTCCTCGAAAATTTGTAAAAGTTCGTCGATAGCTAATAGCTATAGGAGCGTCGATAAGACGCCTCCTTGAAGGCATCTTTTGGTTGACCTGACAATTAATCTTTTTGCCTCCATTTCGAAGATAATTGTTCTATTTTTCAGCATATTGAGAACACATATTATGATCAGTCTACTTATTCCTTTCCTGGCCATTCCTTCCTCAATTGATCTGAAAGTTGCATTATCAAAAGTCCCAGTAATGTCAACCGATGTACAGAAAGCAATTTCTTTACCATCTGTAGTTTTTTCAATTTAGCTTTTTAGGCTATGTATAGTGGTCTCAGTTGATTTGCTAAATAGATAGGCATATTGTTCATATTTACAATTAATAACTTTTATTGTTTGAGGAATTTGCGGTTAGCTTAACACTAACTTCTGACTCCAGGAGCAGTTTGATATACAATTAATGTGTATATAAGATATAAATACTTGAATGTATATTCGAAGGTATATATGAAATAGATATATATGTATGATTCCTCAGTAGTCAGAATTTAGTTCTTACAAAAACGTATTTAGAGGGATTGTATGTAAAAAGTTTGCATTGAATTGATTAAAAACATACAAATTATCTTTTCACTAAGAAATTAAATTTAAAATTTTGCAAGATCTTAAACACTGTAACGATTCAACAAAAACCATAAACTAAATTTTATAATAAATAGAATAAATTATAATTGTGGGTGCCGTAGCTCAGTGGTTAGTTTTTTTTTTTTTTTTTTTTTTTTTTTTTAACAAGCTTTTTTATTGAATCTTTCTAAAATTACTTAGAAACTAACAATATGTAATCAAATCTTACAAACTAAATAAAATTATGTGATATTCCCAACGTTCCATCACAATTTGTTGAGTCACGAGGTATAGCAATTTCACAGCATATTCAGTGTGTCTTTTCTTTTTAATCGACGATGCCCCGTGCTCAGCAACAATTGCCTAGCAAGGGGATTCGGATGACTGTGTAATTTTTGAATGTAGCTTCTGCAAGACATTGAAACTTCCTCAGAAATTGTGGGTACATTTAAATCTCGATGGATGTTAACGTTCCTCATATACCAAGGCGCGTTTACAATAATTCGCAGACACTTGGATTGTATTCGCTGCAATTTTTCGATATTTGAAGGAGATGCGGTGCCCCAAAACTGAATACCATAAGTCCAGATTGGCTTCAGGATTGCTTTATATAATAGCACTTTGTATTCGAGATTCAACTTTGATCTTTTGTGTAACAGCCACCATAACTGATTAATTTTAAGCTTGATCTGAGTTTTCTTTGCCTCTATGTGATTTTTCCAGGTCAGCCTTCTGTCGAGGTGAATACCCAAGTACTTTGTTGAGGAACATTGTGGAACTGATTGGCCATTAATTTTAAGTGGGGGACATGTATCTGGCCTTAGCGTGAAGGTTACATGTACGCTCTTTGATTCATTGACTTTTATACGCCATTTTGCTAGCCAGATTTCGAGAGAATCGATATGAGTCTGCAGGAGTTTAGTAGCTTCTATGGGGTTAGAGCGAGAGCACAATATTGCCGTATCATCTGCAAAGGTCGATATAAATGTATGGTTATTGCTGGGCATATCTGTAGTGTATAAGAGATACAGTAAGGGGCCCAAAACGCTTCCTTGAGGAACGCCAGCGTGAATATCCAATGGATTTGTTGTGTAATCCTTGTGATGTACAAGAAATTGTCTTTTCGTGAGGTAGCTACTAAGCAATGAGGAGACATTTACAGGCAGTAATTGTTTGAGTTTGTAAATAAGGCCATCGTGCCATACTTTATCGAAAGCTTGAGTGATATCAAGAAAGACAGCTGAGCAATACTTTTTTTCTTCAAAAGTGTTCCTTATCAGAGTTACAATGCGGTGGACTTGTTCTATTGTGCCGTGCTGTTTTCTAAATCCAAACTGATGTTGAGGAATCAGTTGGTTGAGATTAATAAATGGAGTTATATTCATGACAAGTAGCTTTTCGAATACTTTAGAAAGTAGAGGCAGGAGGCTGATAGGTCTGTACGATGCAACTTTTGTAGGGTCTTTTCCTGGTTTTGCTATCATAATAATTTTTGAAGTTTTCCAGCATTTGGGGTAGTGTTTAATACGAAGGATAGCATTGAAAATGTGCATGAGATGAATTACTGAAGCCGGAGGTAGCTCTTTTATCATTTTACCGGTAATTTTATCTGGACCAGGTGATTTTTTTGGGTTTAAATCTTTATAAATTGCTTTGAATATGTCCTTTTTTTTATTTTGAGCGTTATTGAGCATGGTTGAGAAGTTAATTTTAGTAATGAGGACTGTGAAGAGGGTGGATTGGGTGTAAACACACTTTTTAGGTGGTTTGCAAAAGCCAAACCCTTCTTACAGTTGCTTCTAGCCCAATTACCGTCACTCAAACGGATGGGGGAATCAGTGAGAATTGGCCGATTTGAGTTTTTTGCTGATTTCCACAAAGAGTAGTCTGACGCTTCACCAGGTGTTAATTTCGCTATGTGCTCTTCTAACTCTTTGTTGTTTTTATTTTTTAAGGCTTGCTTTAACTTTCGAGTGCAGTGCTGTAGCTGTGTTTTCAGATTCGGTGATCTGAATTCTTGCCATTGTCTTCGGAGTCTTCTTTTCTGTCTTACTAGCAATTCAATATCGGCTGGTGTGTATCGGCTATAGTTTGATTGCTTGCATACCTTTGTGCAGGTGGCTGAGCTGAGAGCTAATGAGAGCAGCTGGTTGAATTTTTCGAGTGCTGAGTCTACATCGTGTCCATTTCTTAATACAGTACTCAGAGGAAGATGGGAATTTATATATTTCTTGAATTTTAACCAGTCTATTTTCTTTCTAACGCAATTACCTTGGGGGCTTGGTGATTTTATAGATATTACCATGGGTGAGTGGTCAGATGATAGATCATAATTACACTCTGTGGAGATATTTTCCATCTGCAAACCTTTGGCGACTCCAAAGTCTATGAGATCGGGTATTTTCCTCTTGTCCGTCGGCCAATATGTCGGTTGACCATTTGAAATAACATCGTAGCCGTGGTTAGTGATGATTGAACATAGTCTTCTGCCTTTTGGAGTTATTAAGCGGGAGCCCCAGTGAGTGTGTTTGGCGTTGAAATCGCCAGCAACCAGGAATTTGCTACCAAGAGTTGAGAAAAATTCTTTATATTGCTGTTCGGTAATACTGTATCTTGGGGGACAGTATATCGCAGATATTACTAGCTTAGAGATGTATTCTTCCAGACATATAGATGTTGCTTGCAAGTAGACGCTACTGAAATCTTCGAGAACATGATGTTTTATTCTGCTTTTTATCAATATGGCAGTTCCTCCGCGTGCCTTACCATGCGGATGATTTGTGGTGTACAGTTTGTAATATGGTATTTGGTAGCAATTTTTGTCAGTGAAATGGGTCTCAGATATCATCATTATGTCGATTTGGTTGGATGCAAGGAATTGAATTAGCTCCAAACGGTGCTGGCTTAAGCCGTTGGCGTTCCAGTGGCATATCTTGAGACAACTCATGGTCTGGATAGCAATGTTTGGAGTAACATCGATTGATTTTTCATCATTTCTTGCATCATTGTTTGCATTGAGTTCATGAATTGGTTCATATTCTGAATTAATGTTTGAAGCAAATGTTCAAGGGTACTTGGCTGTTGGGTGGGCAGTGAGTGTTTCTGATCATTATTTACATTGCTTTGTTGGTGTGTGTTTTGTTTTAACACGCTAGCGTATGAATTGGTTTGATTCTTGTTTGGGATTGCAGAGAAGAATTGTGTTGCATCAATATTTTGTCTCTTACTTGAGTTGGCTATCTGAGTTTGCTCAACTGGTTTTAGAGGTTGATTGCTAGCGGAGAAATTTAGCTTTAGGGTTGTATATACTGGGCAACCTCTATAATTTGCGGTGTGATTACCTCCACAATTGCTGCATTTTTTCATGCTAGCATCGCCTTTAGATTTTGGGCATATGTTTGATTTATGGAGATCTCCACAAATCACACAAACAGCTGGCAGGGTACAATATGTCTTAGTATGTCCATATTCTTGGCAGTTACTGCACTGAGGAGGTCCAGTTCTCTTATGGGGTTCTTCGATTGTGATTTTGCGATGCAATAAATATCGAATTTTATATATGGGGTGTACTTCACCTTTTTTCAGGGGTTTTGTTTCAGGCTGAAGCTCAATACGATATAACGGTTGAGGTATATTGCTCTTGTTGAGAATGTTGAATACTGTTTTGGCTTGAAACCCTTCTTCCTGAAGGGCAATTTTGATTTCGTTAATGTCAACGTTGGGTTCGACGCCTTTGAGTACAACGATTAAGCCCTTACTACTTTTTAGCTGATATGTGTAGTAATTCTTTTTTACAGCATCAAATTCCGCAATTACTTTGCGATAATGAGTTTCGCTGTAGATTTGCACTTTCGTTTCCTCAATTTGGCCTTTGCGAATAGGAACAACGTGGAAATTCTTTGGTCCTATAAGACTTGTAATTCTAGAAATCAACTTATCTGAATTGCGTTCTCTTAAGAAAATGGGTGGGGGTTTGAAATTTTTCTTGGAGATAATATTTTCGTCACTTTCATCACCTGAAAGCAAAGCGTATCTATTTTCCGAACTAATAGGGGCAGTGTTCTGCTTTTGAATTTTTGTTGAATTCATTTGTTTTGAATTTTGTGGACTTCTTTTTCGCTTTACTACAGTAATGTAGCGATCAATTCCAGTTTGAACAGCAACTGGTTCTTTATTAGTCATCGCACTAGTTGCTTTAACTACTGGGTCATGCACTTCAGTAGAAAGGCCGTTATTTGTTTGCTTTGATGTTGTAGCTGTTGGTGTTACAGCAGGAGAAGCGCATTGTACACTCCACGGTATAGAGGGAGATAGTATATCACGAGAGAATAAACTATTTTTTTTGTCTGTATTTATTGTTGTTGCAAATTTTGATGTATTGTTAGAGTGAGGAATATGTACAGGCAAAAGATTAACACTGTTACTTTCACTTGTGCAGTGTGTATCAACTGTTTTTTTTGATAATGCACTAATCGGGGGGGTTTGCGCGGGTGATTGCAAATTATTGTTTACACACACATTAACAGGCGATTGCCGTTGCCGGGGAGGAGAGCGCTGAACACTCATATTATAAACAAATTGTTTGCAAACGATATTATTTTATTTTTTTTTTTTTCTAAAAAAAAAAAAAAACAAATCACCGAAATAACTCCACAGTGGTTAGTGTGTTGGCCTTCTGATCTGTAGGTCGTGGTTCATTCCCCGGCTGATACATAACAAATTTAATATCGAAAATATTTTTTTTTCGAACGGTACCCACCTGACAGTAACAACTTGCCACTAAATAGCTTCTAAAAGAACTCTGTGACAAAGCTCATAAAAAGTGATGTTACAAGGGTTCTGCCGTTTGGAACCGCCTAAAATAAGTAGATCCCTTCTAATAATGTCCAAAATTTAACACGCACAACAGTAATGGAAGAAAAGCTCGGTCAATGAGACCTTCGGGGCTTTGAGTGTCACATATTTATTTTTTTTTAGAATAAATTATTGCAACATATGTATAAGAACGATGGCAACTCTACTACATAACTTGATAACGGTGCAAACAAATTTTAGCAATGTCCAAAAATGTAGTCAGTGCGGTAAAGTTCTTATTTCACATTTTTCGCAATTTGCATCGTTGTAGCATATTGTACAATAACAATGTCGTCGGAGTGTGAAACAAGTGAAAACTTTTTAAAAAGAAAGTCACGAATTACCTCAGCAGCTATAGAGCCAAATATATACTCTATTATTAGCAATAAAGAAAACAAAATGAATAAAGACTATTTGCAAAATCAGAGAGTTTATTTTTTAAATTAAGGTATATATTGTATTTAACATTCTGAGAACATTAGTGTAGTGTAAATGTAAATTAATTTACCACAATGGTTGTATTTTACCCACTGTACAGCCACACATGTATATAGCCTCATGCTATCTCAATCTCATTCTCAAGTTAACATTGTAAAACGAAGTATGAGAAATTGTTTCCGCTCTTCGTCCGTTCTTCCTCCTTCATGCTGGCTCTTCGTTGCTCTCCTCACTATGCACTCAAATGTGCCAAGCTGGCTCGTAAGTGTAAAAAGCTCCTGGGAGCTACTTGCTACTGTACTGTATTATGTCTTTGTTTCTTTTCAACTCCCGATGTATAATTATACAATTCTGCACTGATTTTATTCAAGATTTATATAAAATTCAATTATTTTAATTGTTAAATTTTAATTGATAGCTTTCGAATTATATTAATTTAACAATATTAAAAGAAAATTTTGGGGAAAATGCCGCCATATGTCACGATTTGTCGAAGTAGATTAAACCAGAAAACTTTTAATAGTAGAGAAGACCTATTTTGGATTTTGAGCTTCTCGTAGATTACAATATCAGGGTCACTTAACAGAGTTGCACTATACAGAAATGAAATGCCATGAACTGGAGAGCAAACGCTGTAGGTTAATATAGCAAATTAAATTGAAATAACATCACATAACAAGAATGATAGAAATAAAGATTGCACCCTGTGACGTCATAACCGAAACAGTACAAATAGTTATGTTAGGACAGGCATGATGAGAGACTTGTAGAGTGTAGTTTTCGTTCTTCGAGAGAGAGCTCGACTTCTCAATTGCTTACTTAGCCCAAAGTAGCACCTGTTTGCAAGAGTGATCCTTCGCAATATCTCCAGGCTGACGTCATTACTGCTGTTAATGCTGGTTCCAAGATAGACACAGTCCCATACTACTTCAAAAGCGCAGTTGTCAACCGTGACGTGCTGTCCAAGACGCCGGGACTGTTTGTTTGTTGACACTAGATCATGCCGATTATGTCAATATCGTCGGCATACGCCAATATCATGACACTTTTGTTGAAGATATGTCGTAGAAGATATGTTGAAGAAGTCATCAGACTGAAGAATCATCAGGCATGCTTTCATCCGACCATATTCTGCATATGAGCTGGTGCATGCAGGCGAGCTGCCCATCGCCTCCGGTTTTAAACAACTCGGCAAGCAGTCCATCAGCACCTGGAACTTTGTTGTTCTTCAGTCTTAAAATGGCCGTTTCAAACTCGTCATAGTCGGGTGGTGGAACATCAACACCATCATCTGTAATTGGGGTTATCGGGCAATCTCCTTCACTGGCGGAATTGTTAGTAGCATCGCCATTCAGTAATGTGGAGAAGTGTTCCCTCCATAGGCTCAATACACTCTGGACATCTGTAACCAGATTCCCATTTCCATCACGAGAAGAAGAGAATCCGGGATTTAAACCACCACTCTAACCGCGCTTGATCTTTCCGAATAATTTTCGAGTCTCATTCTTGTCGGTACACATCTTTATCTCCTCACACTCGCGTCTTTCCAACTCTCTCTTCTTGCGCCTGAAAAGACGCTTCTCTGCACTCCTTTTCTCTCTGTACCGCTCCTTAACAGTTCACGTTGCGACTGCACTCAGAGTTTTTCTGTAGGCGGCGTCTTCCTCTGCGGTAGCGTCGCGACACTCCTGATCATACCACTTATTCCTCAGAGGCCGGTAGTAACCGATTACCTCCTCGGCAGCAGTAGTCATGGAGTGGGATATATGTGTCCACCGTGCGCACGTCTCATCAAGTGGGGGAGTGTTCTGCATAAGCAGATCCGATAGTCGAGTGGCAAATGCATCTGCTGTCTCTGGTGATCGCAGCTTAATGACGTCAAGCTTTCTCTGTGTGGCACTTCTCTTGTTATTTGCGACACATAAACGTGTGCGCACCTTAGCTGCAACAAGGTAGTGATCCGAGTCGATGTTGGCACCACGAATCGATTTCACGTCCATCACATGATTAATTTGGTTTCTTGTTCGTTGATCTGGAGACAGTCATGTCGCTTTGTGGATGTCGAGATGCTGGAATCTGGTACCACCAATTACCATTACCATGTTTCGTACACTTTGCGAAATGCTTTTTCTGAAATCTGCGCAGGAAGAAATTTTCTTTCTTTAATGCTTGACTACGTTATTAATAAACATATACAATATATATTTTTATATTTATTAGTTCAACTGTGCGATTTACTTATACTTCCTTTCCTAATTCTTCCACCTCTTCGAACACGTTGTTAGTGTTATGCAGGTTTAGAGCAGAGTTAGACGCTTCTCCAAGTACATTTGAAGAGTGGAAGGGCAAATTTTCTTTATTTCCCTCGATCACAACGCTGGATACTAGACTAATAACATTTTCAACTTTAAAACTATATAATCCTACCCCTGTTAATAAGTTAATTTAAACAGTTGAATATTTCCAAACAAAAACCAACGATTTTTTGTTACCATTAACTGCAATTTCCGAACTTTGTTGATGCAACAATATAGCAGCGATTTGCTTATTTTGTCTTCGCTGAACCCTCTGGCCTTTTTGGTTAATTTTCTTTTCGTTTATGACGTCTTCATACGAACAGTTTCCTGTCAAACTCAAACCCAAAAAGATATCTGTTCACTCAGGGCGCAATCTCTATTTGTATAAATTCTTGATCTCATAATAAGTACACATTTATATATATTGAATAATAGAAAAATTCTACCTAAAATATTCCGTCATATTGTTACGTTTTTATTGTGTGAAAGTTTAATTCTATTAGAATCAACACTGTTCAATCACTGGATTCTATTAATAATACTTGCAACACTTATTTTGTACTAATTATTTATTCAACTCTCTTTAATCAACTATTTACAACCACTCTTTAATTTACCTTGCTGGTAAATTAAACAGTGCTGGGGGTCAATTCTCGTTCTGTGAAACGGTGAAAAGAAATGTTTTTTCACGTTTTCATGGCACTTTCGATTCTCGTTCAGCGAAAAAATGAAAAGAAACGTCAAAATGTTTTCATATGAAAAAAAGTGGAATGAAACGAAACTTTTCACTTTTTCACAACCCTGACGATTCTCGTTCTGTGAAACAGTGCAACCAACTGTCAAAAATGTTCATATGAAAACTACTTTTTCACAGGCAATTTATACGTGAAAGAAACATGGAGAAGGTCGTTAGAGGAAAGCGCGCTAGCGAGAAGTTGCATAAATGCTTTGAGCCGAGCCAAAGCACTGTCGCCACTGGAAGAGCGGATTATAAAGATAACGACAGTTGAAGCAGTAGATGGCGACGAAACGCCAGAAGTGGGGTTTGAACCCAATATCATATTTGAACCTAGTGAAAGTCTTTTGGCATTAAACATTGAGGCTATCGAAGATCCACAAGCCATTTTGTCTGACAGGAAATAAAATTGTAATGCAGAAGCAACAACTCCTCCAGAGGCTGCGACCACAATCAGCGGTGCAAATACAACAGCTGCAGCAAGCCGATCAAGGGCACGAAAGAGAAGGGCGCAGCCAGAGAAACCAGAAATGGATAAATTTTTTTTGTTAGAAGAAAAAAAATTAAAAGAAATGGAAATATCCAATGATTTAAAAAGGCAACAAATCGCTCTTTTCAAAGAGCAAATATTAGCTACGAAATCAGATACACAGGCCAAAGAAAATATTGCATCCAAATTGCAAGATTTAATTGATGTGCTTAGACGCAGGGATTAATGCAAATATTTTTCTATATGAATAACTAGTTTTTGTTTTTAATTTATGTTTTTATTTTTTATTTATCTTTTTAATTTTTTTTAGTATTTAAGAAAATGACTTTAACAACTAAAATGTGATTAACCACCCCATGGGTAACATGAAGAAGACTGAATTATATATAAACATGTTAATATTTTATTAGTATTTAAGAAAATGAATTTAACAACTAAAATGTGATCAACCACCCCATGGGTAACATGAAGAAGACTGAATTATTTATAAACATATGAATAAGGATATGATACAAAATAATTAATCATTTAAATTTGTATACTATTACTAAAAGCATCTTGAACAATTTGCAAACGTTGCCTTTTCGCAATGTTTAATATATCACGAGATGAAATCGGTGAAGAGGAGCTAACAAAATCTTCAGGTTCTTCAGAATCCTCTGAATACATTTCTTCGAACGGTACTATTGCACGAATCAAATAGTTGTGTAAAACCAAGCAAGCTTTAATTATGAGGCCTGCTTTTGGTGGACTGTAAAAAAGGGCTCTTTCCTTTGACAGACAGCGAAATCTGCTTTTTAATAAGCCAATGCATCTTTCCACAAGAGCTCGAGTTGACTTGTGCGCTATGTTGTAGCGCTCTTCAGCGGTACATGATGTTGCACTAATTGGTGTCATCAGCCAAGGCTATTTTAAAATTTATATTAGCATTAGCTCTTTAATTAAGAAAAATAGCATATATTGTATCTGCAGTGGATAACCACTATCACCCAGAAGCCAGAAATCACGTTCACTAGCACCATGGAGCTCCTCCAGAGCTCTGCAAGCTTGAGAGAGACGCCATACATAAGAGTCATGAGCTGTACCTCCGAATTGAGCATCCGCATCGCATATTATCATAACATTTTTAGAGTGTCCACCCTTTCGGCAATAGTAAACGTGCTCAATTTCTTTCTTCGGGGCTGATATTTTGATATGCGTTCCATCTAAAAGCCCGATTACTCCTGGAAACTGATATTTTTGCATAAATTTTATTTTGAGCGCCAAGAACTCTTCTCGTTTTGGAAACTTTATGTATCTATGTGCTATGTTATTTAGCGCAGAAGCAACGACTTGCACACATCTGCCAACAGATGTTTGGGATAAAGCAGACAAGCTGTCTTGCCCTACACTTCATTGAAAGCTACCTGTGTCGAAAAAACGTAGGGCACTTAAAACCATTACATGACTAGGAATAGCGTGTCTCCGTCTCGAATTTGGTATAAATGTCATTAATTCGTCAATTAACTCCAAGCTTTAGGGAACATATATAATTCCTTGAAATGTTCGTTGGTTGTCACCTCAAAGGGATTTTGGTCATCGCGAAGTCTTCGTCTTAGCACTCTTAATTAATCCCTAGAATATATTAAATTGTATTTTCTGCAATTAAAAATTTACACAACATCTTATTACCTTTGCTCATTTTGAATTCTTTGCGATAATTCTAATAAAATAATTATTCCCGACATGTTTTCTTTACTTATTTCTCTACTTCAACTCATTTGTTTCTGAAAATAAATAGCACAGTTGCAATAGTTTCACGACTACATTGGTAATGGAACACGCTTTTCACACCACGAATCACAAAATAAGTGTTTGTGAAAAGACAGAGTGAAAAGTAGTTGTGAAAACGAAAATGAAAACTTTTTTTTCACTTCACCTTATCACAGAACGAGAACTGACCCCCTGGAGTTATGTTGCCACTACCACTTTCGGAATCGAATTGAATTCTTTGTCAACAACTAAAAAATAAAAAAATAAATATGTGGCACTTAAAGCCCCAAAGGGCTCATTGGCCGAGCTTCTCTTCCATTACTGTTGTGCGTCTAAAATTTGGACAGTATTAGAAGGGACCTACTTATTTTAACCGGTTCCGTACCGCAGAAGACTTGTGACATCACTTTTTCTGTGCTTTGTCACAGAGTTCTTTTAGAAGCTTTTTCATGGCAAGTTGTTACTGTCGGAAGAATTGCCAATTGCTTGCCGACAAGTGGGTGCCATTCGAAAGAAAAATCTTATCGATATTAAATTTGTTATGCATCAGCCTGGGATTGAACCACGATCTACAGATCAGAAGGCGAACACACTAACCACTGAGCTACGGCACCCAACAACTATCCCTATTTATACTCTGTGGCAACACCCCAGAATCTTTCTTTATCGTAGTCGAGATGCATCTCTTTCTTTTTCGTTGGTTTGTTTTGTCAGAGCTATCGTTATTGCAACTTAATTTATAAAAATCACCTTTTTTTAATCAAAATGGTTTTAAGTAACCGCGTAATATACAAATGCAAGAATTATAAAAAAAATGTTGTCATTTTTGGTTAATTTTATTTTCGTTTATTAAGTCATCATACGAACAGTTTTCTGTTAAACCCAAACCCAAAAAGATAACTGTCTGCGCCAGAGTTAGACGCGTGCACTGTTTGTTTGTCTTAATTTGAGTGGGTTGGCAACCCTGTTACTTATGTAAAATTTCTCTCTTCTGGCGGCCCGTTTTGATTGTTTTTTGTTATTCTCAAAATATACCCCGAAGTAAATAGACAGCCAGTGCCCGAATAAATTTTAATCTCGATTTATATAGTTAAAACTACAACGTCAAATAAATATTGTTACTTTAAAGTAGAAAATAATCGCGTGTGTTATCATTAATTTATTATAATAAATAAACTACAGCATCGTACGTAGCAGCAGCAGAATCACAAGGTATAACATCAAAACACAACAACAACAGGATTGCACACAGAAATATCCCCGCACTCACACACACATATCACGATCACTTGGAGGAAGCAACCACCGTTGGAACGAGTTCACCTGTAGCCCCATCCCTCACACAATCAATAACTGTTCACTCAGGGCGCAATCTCTATTTTTATTAATTCTTGAACACATAATAAGTGCATATATTGAATAAAAATCTTGAAAAAAAAATATTGAAAAAAAAAATCTTCCTAAAATTTTCGGTCATATTGTTACGTTTTTATTGTGTGAACGTTTAATTATATTAGAATCAACCCTGTTCGATCACTGGATTCTGTTAATAATACTTGCAACACTTATTTTGTACTAATTATTAAATCAACTCTCTTTAATCAACTATTTACAACCACTCTTTAATTTACCTTGCTATCGTGTGATGCTGCCTCGATCACTCGATGGTGTTATGTTGCCACTACCACTTTCGGAGTCGAATTGAATTCTTTGTCAACAACTGGCCCTATTTATACTCTGTGGCAACACTCCAGAATCTTTCTGTATCGTAGTCGAGATTCTTATCTTTCTTTCTCGTTGGTTTGTTCTAGTTATCGCCTATTTCTTTTTGTTAACATTCGTTTCGATGCTGCCATTATTCGTGTCATTCATAATTAGTTATGAATAACCAATCATTGATACTCGTTACACTGCCTTCCTCTTAACCTTGTTCGTCTTGAACAAGTTTTTATACTTCCCCCCGATATGGCGTAAGTCGCTCCAAGTGCACTACTTTAAACTTCGTTCTTTTGTTCCAGGAACGTTGAATAAATACACTACGTCATTTATCTTTGCTATAATCTCATATGGTCCTTCCCAATGAGTCATCTGTGATCGCTCTCTGATGAACTGATGTACTTCATACAACTGTTACCGCTTTTCACAAGTGTAGTTACCTTCCGTTGATATCGGTTGCCATTGCTGGTGTAGTAGCCGTCGAATCATGTTGTGCGTATCGATATGCCCTGAGGAACACGGGTATATGTACATCCCAGTCTTTTTGGTATTTATCTACGACTTTTCTCAAATATTCCTCCAAGGTACGGTTAAATCGTTCTACCATCCCATCAGATTGTGGTTGCAAAGGTGCTGTACGAGTTTTGTGTATACCCAACATACAAAAGTTGGAGGCACATTAAAGAGTTATTGTAAATAGTTGATTGTAAATAGAATTGATTAATTAAATTGTTGGTGTATATAGTTGTAGAAAATAAGTGTTGCAATTATTATTGACAGTCTCCAGTGATCGAACAAGATTGATTCGATTGGAATTGAACGTTAACAAAATAAAAACGAAGTATATTTAAAACCTGTTTATTTAAGTTGTTAGTTAAGTTGTTACCCGAGATTGTAGAACGAGATCCCGTAAATTCCGGGATCGTAAAAACCAAAAAAAATTACAACCCTAGTATGGTGATAGAAGGAAGGACACTACTTCGTTCAATTGACATGTGCAATATGAAACATGCAAAACATTCGTTATTCATAATATAATTGACAAAGTAAGCCAATCGTAAAATTTGTTCTCTTGTCATTCACAGGATATGCCAAAGCATGTTTAGGTAGTATCAAATTATTAATGAAAGAGGAATATCAAAATCTTTTCAGGCAGTGTTGAATACAAAATTATGTTTTTTTTTATTTTTTTTAATATATCAATATTCCTCTCTCGGGTTGCCTTACTTTGTTAATTATACTATGAATATATTCGTCATGGATAGTGTTCGCATGAAATATTGCAGCTACATTGTTGGATATTTGAAAGTTTTTCTTTTGCAAATTGCAAACTATTTTGACAACTGTGCCTATGGGTAAAAAGAACAACTTTAAGAGATTTTACTGGCATATTTCCGTTAATACAGTAAGTTGAAATACAGACCACAAGTAGAGAAACAGTTATTAGAAAAAATAAATAAAATAAAATAAAAATGCCATTGTGATGGCTGCCTTTGTTCTGTTTCTGACGCGTACAGTGATAGAATGATAATATTGCACCAAAATTGTGAAAATAATGGGAAAAAATGAGGGAAAGACGTGAAAGAAGCTTGGTGCAGACGTGAAAGAAATTCTGTGCCCCTGTTTTGAGCGAAATGTGATAGATGTAATAGTATGCGTTTTGGTTGTTGTGAAATAACAAGGCGCGACCCAGCACAGAGTATTGTGATATAAATTCTGCGAACAGTTATCAATAGAGAGAAAGATATTAAATTATATGAGAGAGTGAAAGGTACAGAACATAACAAAGGCTAAAGTGGATATTTTTCGAAATATTTGAGAAATTAAGTTGTCTGCAATGTGGGTTCTTTTTTTACTTTTTGTGATAGAGTCGAGCATGGCGAACGCAAACAAAGAACTAATCAGAAAAAAATACGCACTAGATATACAAGATGAGATGAGAGTGCATGTGGTGATGGCATTCAAACCAGGTCTGTCAATTTGTGAGAATAAAACAGGGAAAAAGTTCCTATTTCTTGACTATATGAGTAATTTAGAGAAAATGGTCAACATTCTTAGTTATGTGATCAGATTTATGAGAGGTGTGAAACATAGAACAAGAACAAGAAAATCAAAAAGAATAAAGGTTGATTCGTATGCACCTACAGGTGGAGAGAAAGTTTCGGTGCTAGAATATTTGTTGCGAAAGTCGCAAGAGGAATTTTATGCGAAAGATTTATTTACATTGAAAAAAGAAAGAGTTGCCATAAAGGAACAAGTTAGAAGAATTAAAGTCAATAATCGACCGAAGTGGTTTGATTCGTGTTGGTGGCAGAATTGGCGCAGCTGAGATAGATTAACAGATGAGACATCCAATCCAATCCTCCAGATTGGCACGTTTGGTGACGCAAGTGATAATGCAATTTATTATACAGATATGTTCCGAGATTGAGGAGTGAGATTAGAAATTATTTGCATAAGTGTGTAGTATATGTTCGGTACAATTATCATTATGAGCAGCAACTTATATCAGATTTACCAGGAGATAGAGTGCTAATTGGCAGACCATTTCTACATACCGGAGTGGCTTATGCTTGTCCATTTGAGATAAGAGTAATAGAGAGAGAAGGAGTTATAGAGAAGAGGAAGCATTGGAGACTTGAAAATGTAATCAATTGGCTCAGTCTGCCAGGGTCAAAATAATAAAGACGCAAAAAACTATTGTTGTGGGAGGAGATCCGAATTACGCATTACTTATTTTATGAATAAGAACGTTCACCGACACTGGAGGGGGTTCGGCTCGATTGGCGTACCTTATCCACTTTGTTAATTACAAATACCTACAGAGCTCTAACTTATCCTATCTATGCGTATATGTATAAATATATATACTATGGAGAAGGTGATATCGGTGTTTTTGAAGGGATGACCAATGCAAGGTGGTACTACTTGGTGTTGGCCTTGGTGAGAGATCGTTTAATAGGTCTTTAAGGGATCTATTATTGGAGCAGAAGGGTCGTACACTGATTACCTTTTTTTCGGGAGGTAAAACATCAAAAATGGCGGAACCATCATCAGAGATGCCTTCGCACCAATGGTATCTGTGGCTTTCACTCAGTAATTCTGTAAAATTCCTCCTGGCCTGGCTGAATTCCACTCCTGCGCCGCATTAGCATTACTTCCGGGTAGAGCCGAGTTTGTGTCTATAAACCACAACAGGTACCTGTGTCCAGGTTCCTCTCCGGTGGGCGTAGGTAGGTTCTACATTATCTATAGTCTATAGTTGCTTGCAAGTGGGACATCGGAAAAGTGCGATTGCTCATTGCTCAATATCGACTTGTCTCTTGAGTATTATCTCAAGCTTTCGTGTCGTCGTCGGTCCGTCAAAGACATTTTACCACTGCTTATCTGTTCCGTTTCGCCTTGGTAGGCTGTCAGAGCTGATTGTCTGCTTCACATCTGCTGTGATCGTTTTATTTCCGCTTTGCTATTCTATTCTGCACTGCTTTCCAGTTTTCTTCTAAGACCAGTATTTGCAGTACAAGGTGGTTAACGTGGGGAAAACACCAAACACATCAGCCAGTTCGGCACGTTCTTTATAGAATCTTCCGCAGCGGAACATTATGTGATCCACACTCTCATCTACATCTGGGCATTCCGGCAGGTAGGGCTTTCTGCTATTTTGAACCGATGCAGATATGCAAGGAACCCACCATGCCCGCTCAGTATTTCTATTAAGTAGTAGTTCGTTTCGCCATGTTTTCGGTTGACCAATCATCCACTCTGGGTATCAGTGTGTAGGCCCGACGTCCTTTCGTGGAATGATCCCACCTGCTTTGTCATTCTTTTAGTGAATGCTCGCCCTCAACTATTTTGCCCTCAGCCGTGGGTTTGTGTCCTCGTGAGCGATATAACTTTTTTAGTTCTCCTGCTCGGACATCAGTAAGGACTTTGTTTGCTATAACGCTGATTGCATCGTCCAATACGGTCTTGAGGACATATGCTGTCCTCAGCGCACTGAGGACACTCCTGCCCGGCGGCGTACAGGAGTACAGAGTCAAGCACTGTGGAAAGGATTTTTCTTCTACCACCTTGCGACCGTCTTGTATTTTAAAGCATAGTCATGAGCGCGTTATTGACTTTAGTTGCTTTGCCACTGGCTATTTTTAGGTGCTCTTTGAAAGTCAGCCTATATATAAACTCCTAGGTATTTTATGGCTGAGACTCGATGTCGTGTCCCCCTACAGAGATAGAGAGTTTCTCTCTTTTTCGACAGCTACTGATCAGGACCAACTCCGTTTTTTGGTCTGCTAGTTCAAGATTGGCGAAAGATAGAATCCAAAGATTAACCATCTTTGGATTCTAGCTCCGCGTCATTGCATGCTTGTTGTAGGCAGTCGCCGCATTTGTCGGTTACTACCAGCGCAATATCATCCGCGTGGCCTACCACTGCTGCGTTTTCTGGCATCTCCACCTTTAGTATGCCATCATACATTGCTTTACATAGCATTGGTCCCAGTAGGGATCCTTTTGGAACACTTCCGGTAACCTCGTAGCTCTTTAGTCCCATTTCTGTATCGTATAGCAGTAAATGCTGACTTAGGTAGCTGCTGATAATAAACTTCATAGGCGGATAGGCGAAGACTTCAGGGTTTGCGCATACCGCTGCTTTAAAAGCTACGTTTGAAATTCCATCCTGCCCAGATACTTTATTGTCATTTACTCGGGCCAGCGTCGTACCACCTCTGACACCGATATAGGCCGTATCTCATCGCGCACTTCTAGATGTGTGCGGACATCGTCATCTTCCTCCTGTGTGGGAAAAAACGATGCTACCACCGTTTCTAGCAACATACGGCACTTTGGATGAAGGGCTCCTGAGGGGATGACCTATTATGTTAGCTCAACGTCAGCTTACGCACAAATGTGTCTATATTGGAACTAGTTCTGTAGGGGTTACCTACATGAACCAATTAGAGACGATAAAATGATGAGATAATAAAATAGCTCAATTTCGTGCATTAAAATTATAAAACATATTAAATAAGTGTAACTTAGATTCTTTTAATTCATTTAAATTATATTAAAGCTTTTCCGTTTTTCAAATAAGTAAGTGTAGCCTATTTGAAAATTGTGATAAAAGCAATGCACTTGCACGTGGACATGTCTTTAGACCGTGGTTGAAATGGTGTAGTTACAGTAGAAGAAGCAAAACACTTTTTAGACGAACGTGATCGTGTAGATCAAAACGCATCTACTGATTTATATTGGCCACGTATCACTTATTAAAGAAAATCAAAATCGTTAAAAAAAACCTTGAAGTTCTATAAAATAAGAAAAAGCGGAAAAGCTTTAATAAAATTTAAATAAAATAAAAAACCCTGAATTATATTTATTTATAAAGATTTATTCCTTAAATGCCTTTATTAGTTGAATATAACAATATTCAGCCTTTTTGAAGTTAGATCTATCATTTTATTTTGTATTTAGCTTCGAAATTGAAGATTTAGCTTCATTGCTTTTTTCTAGCCTTTTCTTATTTTCAAACTAGCCTTTTCTTATTTTCAAACTAGCTTTTTTTACCAGAACTATTGGGAGTATAAATAAGTTCGTGTGGTTTATTTTCGAAAATTGAAATTTTATTGTAAAAAATTGGATATATATTCCATGTTCTAAGTATTATCTGTCGCTTAATACTACATCTTTCTGGCAATCCATGAGTCGACCCAATTTTTGGCTTCATCGTAAGAGTAGAAGCGCTGTTCTTCCAGGCCGTGTGTCATCGATCGGAACAAGTGGTAATCGGAAGGAGGAATGTCTAGGCTGTACAGCGAGTGAAGTAGGACTTCCCATTTGAACTTTTCAAAATACGTTTTAACGGGCGCAGCAATATGTGACCGATCATTATCATGTTTCAAAATAACTTTGTCGTGTCTATCGGCATATTACGGCCGTTTTTTTGCTTAGCTCAAACGCATCAATTGCCGTCGGTACAGGTCTGTATTGGCTCGATTTCAACAGCTCATAAAACATCATACCCAGCTGGTCCCACCAAATACACAGCATGATCTTCTCGCCATGAATATTCGGCTTGGTCGTCGATGATAAGGCATGGCCGAGGTATCCATACCTTGGATTATTGTAATGGATCCACTTTTCATCATCAGTCACAATTCGATGTAAAAACCCCTTTCTTTTTTGCCGCTGAAGCAGTCGTTCACACGTGGAAAAGCAGCGTTCGACGTCTCTTGGCTTCAGTTCATATGGCATCCAATTTTATACCTTACGAATCATTCCCATTGCGTTTAAACAATGGCAAATAGTTGGCTGAGTGACTCCATATGTTTTTGCGAGTTCATCTTGCATTTGTGATGGATCTTCATGAAGCCTTGTGTGCAATTCTTCATCCACACACTTTGGTGGCGCTCCGGGTCGTTCTTCGTCTTTCAAATCAAAATTGACACTTATCAATCGTGCAACTACTTCTGACACGTTCATTCAGCTAAAGCATGGTCACAATAAACTTCCACTAAAATACGATGTCTTTCGACAACCTTTTTCTTTATATTGAAGTAATGAAGTAACACTTCCCGCAAAAACACATTATTCAGTACAAAAGCTTAT
The DNA here is from genome assembly GCA_963854835.1 of Megamerina dolium. Taxonomy (NCBI): domain Eukaryota; kingdom Metazoa; phylum Arthropoda; class Insecta; order Diptera; family Megamerinidae; genus Megamerina; species Megamerina dolium. Next base: position 21,832,476 of record OY978527.1, read on the forward strand.
ATTTTCGGAGCACATTGTTGTTTACACTTCAGCGAAATGAAAGATACTGAAAGAGAAAGCCCCATGATAACACTTCAAAAAGACGGTGTTACCAGATGAAACAATGGAAGAATAAACTAGTAGCGATATGTGTTATCGAATCCGCAGGAACTTATTTATACTTCCAATACAATCTCGCAACAGCACGTTTGGTTGAACATATTTAGCTCCATTACATAATTACATGTGAGATATAGTCTGCTATGGAATAATATGATCTGGAATTTTTCAGAAATAACCTGTTTTTATAGAATGTTGAAATAGTTTGAGGCTGTCCTCTTCTAAATTCACATATTATTTAGTTGTAAAAACTTTACAGGGTCTGATTTCGTAGCTAATGTATGCTTTGATTGTTGAACTTCCATACATACAAATTAAAAATAGTACAATATATAAGCTCCCAATGATACCATATGTTGAGGAGGCTGTCCTTTTTTAATATTTTTTTTAACATTTGTTCTTTTTGTCATTATATTTTTTATTTGGACGATCTAGCTTTTTTATTTTCGAAGTACTGGCAACAGTGGTGTCGACTGGGCACCTAGGCAGTATTTGTTTTCAGAGCAGAGGGGGCTCTCAGATGGCTAGCCTAAAATCTCTTGATGAGCTCCTTACAGGACACGAACTTTCAAGATAATTCCGAAAGATCTATCTCTATTTTCTGCCTAAGATGTATTATATATAAATCCTATGGTTCCAAGTAGGAACATTAGGGCCACAACAAATTTTCTCCATTCAGATCTTTCTTGTGTCAACCTCTTAACCTCTTAACCGCTCGTAAACAGCGGTTTATGAAGACTTGAATATGCACTATATTCATCCGCCGCTGATGTGTTCCACGTCTCGCAACCATACAGCAAAGATGGTTTAACATTGGAGTTAAATATTTTTAATTTTGTGCGCCGCGAGATGTGTGATGCATTCCAGATTGGACGTAGAGTGCCAAATGCTACCATTGCTTTTTTGATGGGATTTTGGATGTCTTCGCTCGCACCACCCGACGTCGAGATGATGCTACCCAGATAGAAAAAAGAATGTACCTCCTCCAGCTGGATACCATAAATCGCGAATGCACGCGTATTTTGGGTGTTTATACGCAATGCTTTGGTTTTTGGAATGTTGAATGCCAAGCCGACTTTAGCGGCGGCATCTTGTACCAGTTGCAATTTCGTCTCCATATCCGAGTAGGTATGAGATAGCAGGCAAATGTCATCCGCATAGTCGAGGTCAGCGAGACGGCCCCGCAGGCCCCAGGTAATCCCACTTTCAGGTCTTGTGGCATTCTTCATAATAGTATCCAATACGATGTTGAAAAGCAGTGGTGATAATACACACCCTTGTCGTACGCCTGCGAGTATCTTAATTCTGTCGCCTAGAAGTTGTTCGTGCATTACTCGGCTACCTGCTTCGGTGTAGAGTGCCTCGATGAGTTTGATCATTTTGCATGGGACTCCTTTGTATTCAAGAGCGTTACGGATAACACCGTGGTGTATAGTGTCAAACGCCTTTTGAAAGTCAATGAACACAAGGTAAAGTGGGGACCTCCATTCAACTGATTGTTCGACGATGACTCGGAGACTGCTTATGTGGTCAATGCAAGAACGATTTGGCATGAAGCCAAATCGTTCTTGTTCCTGTCTGAGCTCGGGGCCTTTTGTTTATGATCTGCGCGATTACCTTAGTAATCATACTCAACAGTGTGATGCCTCTCCAGTTCTTACACTCTGAGAGGTTTCCTTTCTTTGGAATGTTTATGATTACCCCTTCTTTCAGTTCATCAGAAAGGTTACCAGTGTCCTAGAAGTCCTTTATTATGGGGTAAATTAGATGTGCACTGGTCTCGGGATTGGCTTTTAATAACTCCTGTGATATGTTATCTTGTCCTGGGGCTTTGTTGCTCTTCAGTGATTTTATGGCCGCAGCGATCTCCGATATACTTCGGCATTTTAGTGGGATATCGTCTCGTTCTTCATGAGCTGTGCATGTGCAGATTTTTTCGACAGAGTATGTCGGTGTAATATTGTGTTCAAATGGATAGTTGCTGCTATGCTGGTGTCACGAGTGTGTCGACTGCATCTCTTATGGGTAGCGAAGAGGTGTTTTTGCCTTGCGTCAGTCTTTTTGTTGTTCTATATAGGTCACGGCTCCGGTTTGTTGCAGCAGCTGCATCAGCTTCCCGAGCAAGATTCTTTGTCCATTTGCGCTAATCATTCCGAGCGCTGCTTTTCACTTCACGATCAATTTGACTGTATGACTTTTGACGTACCGCCTTAGCGTTCCGTGTCTTAGCTGCGTTCAACTGATGTTTTTCGCGTTTTCGTAACTGAATGAGCTCCCAAGTCTTATCTGAAATCCAAGATTTGCGATTTTTCTCAGGGAACCCAATATGTCTCTGTGCGGTTTCGTTGAAGATGGTTTTTATTGCATCCCAGTCGTTTTTTCCTGATGAAGTCTCGACAGCGGCACGGAGGCAGTCTCTAAATTTGCTTTTAAACTTCAGCGTCTTGTAGCTTGCAAATGTTGAATTTTCTTTGTGTTTGCTTATTTTGGGTTTTAGCGACAGCTACAATTTTGAGCCGCACTTCACCCAGAAGCAGGTTGTGGTCGCTAGCGGCTTCGACTCCTCTGTTGTTGCGAGTGTCAAGAAGGGACCCGTGCCATTTTCTGCTGATGGCGATATGGTCGATTTGATTTTCTGTATTGTGGTCTGGTGATGCCCATGTCACCTTATGAATGTTTTTGTGAGGAAAGATGGTGCCCCCAATTACAAGGTTATTACTCGAGCATAATTCCATGAACAGCTCTCCATTCTCAGTCATTCTTCCAATTCCATGACATCCCATCACATATTCTAAATTAGTGTTGAGCATTAAAATCGCCAATCAGCAACATGATGTCGCCTTTGTTGATTTTCGAGGTCACTCTAGTCAGGAGGCTGTAGAAAGCTTCCTTGTCCGAGTAATCTGATGTTTCTGTTGGCTCATAACACTGCACACAGGTGATATTTCTATCGCGGGTGCGGAACCTTGCTGTAATAATCCGGTCAGATATCGGTTTCCAATCCATATGCGATTTACGTGCTTGTTTTGAGAGTAGGGAACCAACTCCACTCGCCCTGGGCTGGTCGTTAGGTTTACCGGAGAACAGAAAAGACAATCCTTCTTCAGTGGTGTGTTCGCCGGAGTCAGGCCATCTGTTTTCACAAAGTCCCAGAAAGCAGCGGTTGTAATGTAAAAATGCATTGCATATTTGCGCTTTTAATATGTATGAGTCATATAAGAATTATAGTTAATGCATCGCCGGTTAGTGAAAACTAATATTTAATTTTAAACATTAATAGTGCATATGCACTATCACTTCAGGTAGAAGAAGAATAAAGCAATACTGTCGATATGCATGCGAAACATCCAGGAACGTGTGGTGTAGAAAGATAGACAGAAAACGCTTGATCATTTCTGGAAGAGATGGAGTGAAAAGTGCCTAGTGACTCTACAAGAGAAAAAGCACCAATTAAATTGAAGAAGAATTTGGTCGGTGGCCGTAAGAACATCAACAATCCTGGTAACAAGACTGGTTTAGAAAGTTGTATCTTGCCAGTGGATACAGAAGAGAAAGAAACTGTGAAAGAATCTGATATAGAGAAAGAAAGGTAATAATTGTGAAAGAAAATGAAATATAATGAGAGACATTAAAAGCAAAAGTTTGCTAAAGACCACAAGAAACCTAGTGAAGGAAACTGATAACCACAAAAGGGTTACCAAAATATTAGAAACAATGAAGCTAGACGAAAACTTGAACATTGAGGAAAAGAGATCCATAGACGATATACTTAAGTCATTCCGCGATTTATTTTCAGGTGACAAACTGTCTCACACCACAGGTATGAAACACACAATACCAATAAAACATACCAGGCGCCAATCAACCAAAATAATAGGTAGCGCATAATAGGTAACTATTTGTCCGAGAAGTTGCTGCTGTATGACACAGTCGAAGGACCCAGTAGCTACGTTGTGATAGGTGGAGTGCCGCAGGGCTCGGTACTTGGGCCGTTGCTGTGGAACGTGTTCTACGACAGGGTGCTACACCTTCCGCTGCCAAGAAAAGCCTGGATAATTGGTTACGCAGACGACATAGCTGTCACTATTGTCACGAAGGAGCTACACCAGATCCAGAGCGTCTGCAACGAGGCAGTGACGAAAATTAAGGAGTGGCTTACAGCGACGAAGCTACAACTTTCGGGTGAAAAAACGGAGGCAGTGCTCATCACGAGCAGAAAGAAGTTAGAGACGGTCACCCTGAACATCGATAGCTACAACGTCACAACGCAGCCCTCTCTTAAGTAAATCGCCATGATGATCGATGAGATATTAAATTACAAGGCACATATAAAAAAATCTTGTGGTAAGGCGGCCACGGCGGTAGCGGCCCTGTTAAGAATCATAGCCATTATTGGTGGCCCCAGTGAGAGCAGGAGAGCACTCCTGGCTAAAGTTAGCCAGTCCGTACTAATGTATGCGGCACCAATATGGTGGAAAGCCCTACGCCAAAAGACGTATGCCAAGATGGCGAAAGAAGTCTACAGGCTGAGTTCTATGAGGGTTATATGCGCCTTAATAACAGTGTCGCACGAGGCTGCAGGTGCTAAATCTGGCACCATGCCACCACATATAATGGCACCGTAGCTGCACAGAGTCTATAGCAGGACCAGGACTGCACAGACATCTAACGGATGCCAAATAAAATGGAGACTATGGCCTATTCTCCACAACAAAATAAGGTTGCCGAAAGATTTAATCGAGCATTGCTGGAGAAAGTTCGAGCACTTTTATTGGAAGTCGAAGTACCAAAATTCTTGTGGAACGAAGCAGTTTATACCAGAGTTTATTTAATAAGCAGAAGCCCAATGAAAGCAATAAATTTCTTTAAAACACCGGCTGAAATGTGGTTCATGGATACCTAAACAAAATCGGAAAAACCTTGAAACAAAAAGCAGGCCGTATGCTATGATTGGATATTGTCTAAAAGGATATTGCTTGTGGGACTTGCAGAAAATTGTGGTATCTCGCATCGTTAAATTTATTGAAAATCGTTAACCATTCAAAGAACTGGAGAATGAAATGAGAGAGATGACAGTAATAAAACGCAAATGGCAAGAGAGAGAAGATGAAGCGATTGCTGTTTCACCTCGTGATCAAGATGAATTTCCACATCACAACCAAAAAGAAATTCCAAATTATGTATCTGACGTTTCCTCTATACATAATTTAGAGAAAATAAACGAAGTATCTATAGAGAAAAATGTGCGACCTGAAAATGTAGTCACAGATGATGAAAGTGAACGTACTGCAGTTACAGTCCAATATATTAAAACGCAGTACAAGGGAAAGAAAAAAAGCCAAGTCGGCTTCAGAAAATTCCAATAAGTTTTTCTGAAGTTGAAAGTTGTGCCGATGGAGAGGAATGGCGAAAAGCAATTAAAGAAAAGCTGGACACAATGAAGAAAACCAGTGTGTGGGATATAGTATCACATCGAGCCGTTAAAATCCAAATTGGTTTACCGTTTGAAAGACGATGCTGACGGTCCATCCGATATAAAACAAGACTTGTAGTAAAGGATTTCCCAAAATATGAGGTTGATTACAAGGATACTTATTCTCCTGTAGCAAAACTAACAACTATGAGAACAGTGCTTAACTTTTGAGATCTTCCAGGTTATAAAAAATTTATTTCATCATTCCACGTAGTAGCCAATAAATCCAAGTTATATTAATTTAATACTTGGCCAACCCGTTTTCAGTACATCTATGACTCATAGAATTCACTAGATTTTCACATATTTCGAGTGGCATTGAATATTATTTCTCACTGAGTTACTCCCAAAATTATTGTTTATGTCGTGATCTAAAGTTATTCAGTCGCTTCTTCAAAACCCTCATAGGTGTTCTATAGGGTTAACATCGGTTGATTGCGAAAGCCACTTCATTGCCTTAACACTATTGTCGCTAAATCTCTTCTTTACGAGCTTCGATGAACACCTGCATGAATTCCCATATTAAAGGCATTTAATCTTCCGCGAATAGAAGCATCGTTGTATCAAATAAATTGTACCCACACCGTTTTAATAAAAACGGCTCCATAACATGGTAGACCCTCCGCCATGTTTAAATGGCTTTTTGGTGTATTTTGGGTCATAGGCCGAATTCGGTGGATGCCGCACACTGGACCCGCCTCTTATAAGGTTATGCTCAATACTCAGATTTTGAAGTACTCAGTTTTTAAGTACTATAGATTCTTATACAAATTGATGCGTGTGACCTGGTGGCGATGCTAGTGATGTTGTAGTGTTTCTGCAACTGTTAAGATTGAGAACAGGAAATGTTCACCACAGGCAGATGTTTATACTCGGAGTTACTAGCCATACGTGATACTCATTGGTTTATGTATGAACTAAGCAATGTCATATATGGAGTGTTGTCGACGAGACGAATAGTTTAAAATCCCTGACGATCGAGCATTTGATTGTGTGGATTATAATGTTATGTTTATTCAATGCCAAGTGAGCTAAGTCCGATGACCTTGGTTTGTTCTAGAATATTTTCTTGGCTGGTATATCGGTAGTGACAGTACCGCTGAGAAAAAAGTACCGTCAAGAAGTTATTTTTGCCGATGGGTAACTTACCCAAAGACAGTCTGAGTAAGTCGGTCAAGGATGACGCGTGTCTGTTAAAAAAAAAAAAATATGTGGCACTTAAAGCCCCAAAGGGCTCATTGGCCGAGCTTCTCTTCCATTACTGTTGTGCGTCTTAAATTTTGGACAGTATTAGAATGGACCTACTTATTTTAGCCGGTTCCGAACGGCAGAAGGTCTTTTAGAAGCTTTTTTATGGCAAGTTGTTACTGTCGGAAGAATTGCCAATTGCTTGCCGACAGGTAGGTACCGTTCGAAAGAAAAATCTTTTCGATATTAAATTTGTTATGCATCAGCCGGGTATTGAACCACGACCTACAGATCAGAAGGCGAACACACTAACCACTGAGCTACGGCGTGTGTGTTACGCCTCAGAAAAAGGCAAATAATTTTAAAATTCGAATGGGAACAGGAAGCTATTAAGTTAACCAAAACTGGAACAGTCGGTGCACAAAAGCCATGAAAGTTTAAAATGATAAACTAAAGTAATTTCTTTCTGCTTTTTTTTTATGCAATTAAACTATATGTTTGCTAAAATATCATATACATATGTTAACTTTAATAAAAGTAAAACGTGATAACCAAGTTTATCGTTATAATATGGAAACAATTTTTTTGAATAATTGAAACATGAAAAGTTTATTAAAAGTTTTGTGATACTCGTACATACATAATGAAAGAAAGAACGTGTACAACCACACGATCATAAGCAAGAAAACACACACACATACAAGTAACAAGCAAAGTGATTTACTGTACTACTGTTGCGGAAACAAAAATGGAAAAGAGTTCATCAGCCCTAATATAAACGTAAATTTGCGAGATTGCACACCAGAGGAGCAGATGCCAGAAAGAATATTTGCCCTTTAACATCGGCAAATTATGGATACAGTTATAGCATAGTTGCTATAATGCTGAAGTATTATCCAGGGGATAAATGAAAGATTTTGCTGCTGCCTTGGGAGTATTTTATATATATATATATATATATATATATATATATATATATATATATATATATATATATTGTTATTGTTGTTTTTATTTTATTTTATTTCTTTTTGTATATTCATCAATTTTTTTTATTGTTCGTGAAATATCTGTCTCTGAAGCGCGAGACATTACAATAGGAGGGATTTCTGTACGATATAATTTTATGGGTACGCATGTACATGTGAGCAAATATCACTTAGGCGATTCCCACCCCCATTGAGCTCGATAGGAGTAGGGAGCCCTTTGTATAGCAATGGATTCGATTTTTTTTTGTTTTGTCATTTTTTTATCTTTGTTGTTGCGGATCCCCCAATTATTTTTGTCTGTGCTTTTGTGTGTTTGCTGATATTTTTGTCCTATCAGCAACGATAATAGAGCGGCTACATACATGTAATACATGCATGTATAGAACAATTGTAGAAAGAAGAGAACAATTAAATTTTGAATTTTTAGAGTTAGTACGTTTTATTTAAATTCGCTTTATAATATATCTTATTTCCTATTTCATATATTAAAATTCATATTTCTTCATATTTGTTTATTTTTACATTTATTTTAAATTTAATACCTATGTACATATCTGTAATGTTTATTAAATAAGTAAATATGAGTGAATAATTTTTTTTTTGGAGGGGGATATAGGGGGATGTTGGTGAAAGTGGAGTAGTTTCTCGCGGACTTTTGTTTTTTTTAGCGTGGACCCTCCAGGTTGGGAGGGTCTACACAGAAGCACACGAAGAAATGACGTCATCCAAATACAAAGTGAGTTTGTGTATCGGTACGAATCGGAATGGTGTAAATGTGTGTGTTCGGGTTGGCCTCGGTCGAGTTTATTGTCCATCCATTGTGTTGTCATGGCGGGTTGAGAAACACGACCCGATCTCTGACTGCTAGCTGGGGCGGCCATGACAATCACATTGAGTGGATGGACAATAATGGCGCCAAAGTGAAAAAAGTGTCGGTCAGGCTAAGTGTGTGTCCGTCGTAGTAAAGTAGATGTTTGCCCACTGTGATATAGGATTCGGAAATTGTCAACACGTGCACACAACAAAATTTCTATTATTTTTTAAATTCATAGGTTTCTGAAATATGACTGCTAATTTGTAGGACAAAGAATATTTTTGTGGTGCATTTTTCAAACGTCAAAACTACTGTAGTAAAGAGGCAAAATTTAGAAAAACAATAGCTGTGTTTTTTTATTAGCTACAGAGTTGATAAATACATATTTCAAATGAAGTGCTTGTAGAGTACATTGGCTCAATTTTAAATTAAAAATTAGTTAAATTACTTCTATCACCAGAAAACAAACTTTTGACCAGGTACCAGATACGCTAAACAAATCGTCTAGAGTAGGTACACAAGCGTAGGAAGCTTCTTAACTCGTCAAGATTCACCGGAATATAAAATTCTTGTACTGCTGCTACTTTCTTCTGTGCTCAGTATGTACCCCTTTTGTTGTTACTTTATGACCAAGATATTTAACTTCTCGCCTAAAGAGTGAGCACATTTTCAACTTTTCCAGGTGGACGTTAAAATCTTTTCCCATCACGATAATGTCATCGAGGTACACCAAGCACGTTTTCCAGTGTATTCCTCTGAGTACACGTTCCATCAAACCTTCGAAAGCAGCCAGCGCATTATATAGGCCAAAGGGCATCACTGTGAATTGCCATAAAACATCGCCAATACAGAAAACTGTTTTCTCTTTGTCCTCCTCACCAAGTTTCACTTGCCAGTAGCCACTTGTCAGATCAAGAGTTGAAAACCACTTCGTACCAGATAGCATGTCCAGAGTGTCATCGATTTATGGCAGTGGATAGCTATCTTTTTTCGTGATATAATTTAGCTTCCTGTAATCCACATAGAATCGAGTATTTTCATCTTTCTTCTTTACCAGCACAACTAGTGAACTCCATGGACTCGCTGATGGTTCAATAAGACCGTTCTTCTGCATATCGGTAAGCAGCTTAATTGCTTCATCTCTTTTGGCCAATGAACCTCGTCGTAATTCTTGATGGATTGGTGTAGTATCACCGATGTTAATGTGATGTTTCAAAGTGGTTGTTCGTCCAGCAGTTTTTCGATTTAATTAAAAAATTGAATTGTATTCTCGAATAGTTGTAAAGCCTTTTCTTTTTGCTGTTTGGTAAGCACATCTGCCCATTCTTCCATCTGTGCTTTTAGTTCTGCCTTAACATTTCCTGATCTTCCACTTTTCATCGACGAACCCTTTTCGCAGTCTACTACGGCAGTAACTTCCTGACAATGATAAATCACTATTCCTTTTTTCACAACTGTAGATGTATTAATTGGATTTAGAAGACGCACCGGTACCATTCCATTTTCTTTAGGTTCCACTAACGTCCTACGAAGTATGATGTTTTTATTCGATATTTCTTCATCCGCTTCCACTGCCCACAACTTGCCACATTCATCTGTGCCCAAGTTACCGCTTCTGATTTTGCTGGAACCTCTTGGCGTTAACATGCCAGTATTCGTTTGATATTTCCAATACGATTGTAATCGATGTTCAATGGTAAATCGGTATTTGCATAGCGCAATATCCGATGACTTAATCTAACGTAAATCCATTATAAATCATAGAATTAACACCAATTATTACGTCATCGATGATGTCGTCCACGATGAATTCATGTTCGCATGTGCAATTTCCAAGAGATACTCGTCTCTTAATCTTACCCAGAATTTGTGGATCCTCACCTGTTGCCGTACGCAATTTTATTCCTAGTAAAGACTCAAATTTTTTTACCAAATCGTTTTTTTTTATAGAATGTGATGCACCAGTATTCACATTGTCCAGTTTTCCATCTATAGTCAATATACTTCCCACACGCTGTAATTGTGAGATGTGAATAATGAGGCAACCCACTGTTGAAGTCACGCCACACTGAACTGACTCGATTTAGTTTAACGATTGATGTGTGTTAATGGAGCTATCACTGTCCACCTTATTCTGCTTCTTTTGCCTTCCTGGAGAATACAAATTTATATTCGCATCGATCTGTTGTTCTTGCTTCATACATCAAAACGCTACTGACTGTTTTGGCATATGTATTTCTTGGTGACATACCGGAGAATGCTAGGTGATATAAGAGCTCAATGTCGGAAGCGAAGAAAACAAATTTACTGGTGAGTGCTTCATTTGCGACAACACAGAATACATGACATTCGTCTACGACGAAATCGATCAAGATCAATTTCTCCTGGAAGGCAAAAGAAGCAGAATAAGGTGGACAGTGATCACTCCATTAACACAAATCAATCGCTAAACTAAATCGAGTCAGTTTAGCGTGCCGTGGCCTCAACAGTGGGTTGCCCCATCATTCACATCTCACAATTACAGCGTATGCCAAGCAGCTTGAAGATCGATGGAAAACTGGATAATATGGAATTCATGTTAGCCCTGAATACTGGTGCATCACTTTCTATAAAGAAAACCGAAAGGTGAAGATGCACAGGTAAGACTAAGAAACGAATATCTATTGAAAATTGCAGGTAGGATCATGACTTCATGGTGGCCGACAGCACCGATGACGTAGTAATTGGCGTTGACTTCATGATTAATAATGGATTTAAATCGATGGATACTGCGCTAAGCAAATACCAAGTTATCATTCAACACCGATTACAACCGTAATGCAAATATCAAACGAATACTGGCATGTCAACGCCAAGAGGTTCCAGCAAAATCAGAAGCGGTAACTTGGGCACAGATGAATGTGTAGGATGGGACAGGCAAGATGTGGGTGGATGTGAGATGTGAATGTGGATGTGGGGAAGCGGATAAAGAAATAACGAATAAAAACTTCATATTTGGTAGGACGTTAGTGGAACCTAAAGAAAATGGAATGATATCGGTGCGAATTCTAAATCAAACTAATACATCTACAGTGTGAAAAAAGGAATAGTGATTAATCATTGTCAGGAATTTACTGCCGTAGTAGACTGCCAAAAGGGTTCGTCGATGAAAAGTGGAAGATCAGAAACTGTTAAAACGGAATTAAAAGCACAGGTGGAAGAATGGGCAGGTGTGCTTACAAAACAGCAAAAACAAAAAACCTTACATCTATTGGAGAAGTACAGTTAAATCTTTTCATCTTTTCACTGCTGGACGAACAACCATCGTGAAACATCGCATTGACACCGGAGATTCTACAACAATCCGTCAAGAACCACGACGAGTTCCATTGGCTAAAATAGATGAAACCATTAAGCTAATTACCGATATGCAGAAGCAAGGCAAGGCATGACAGAGTCCATGGAGTTCACCAATTGAATTGGTCAAGAAAAGGAATGGAAGTAATCGATTCTGTGTGGATTACAGAAAGCTAAATGATATCACGAAAAAAGATAGTTATCCGCTGCCAAGAATCGATGATACTCTGGACACGCTATCTGATACGAAGTGGTTTTCAACTCTTGATCTGACAAGTGGCTACTGGCAAGCGAAACTTGGTGAGGAGGACAAAGGTAAAACAGCTCTCCGTATTGGCGATGGTCTATGATAATTCACAGTGATGCCATTTGGCTTATGTAATGCCCCAGCTACTTTCGAACGTTTGATGGAACGTGTATTCAGAGGACTACTCTGGAAAACGTGCTTGGTGTACCTCGATGACACTATCGTGATGGGAAGAGATTTTAATGACCACCTGGATCAAGATGAAAAACAATTGTCTCCAACGAATCAAAGCGAAATTAATTACGAAGATTGTTGCTTAAAATATGGAAAATCGCCTAGATTTGATAACAAAACCCGGAAAAAATCCATACGAAGTATCATCATATCGACCAATTTCCCTTCTAACAATCATGTCTAAATTACTCGAAGGAATTATATTAAAAAGATTAAAGCCAATCGTCAAAAGCTGAAGTAATATTCACAGCCACCAATTTGGTTTCTGAGCAAGGCACTCAACAATTGATCAAGTTCATAGGATCACTAGCGTGATAGATGATGCAATCGAAAATAAAATATATGCTCCTCAATATTTCTCGTCGTGACTCAAGCGTTCGATAAGGTGTGGCATCAAAGTCTATTATACAAAATAAAAACTGTGCTTCCAATGAGTTCACAGACATACTGGAATCATATCTACATAACAGAAATTGCAGAATTAAGCGGGATGGCAGCTACTCAAGCCTTAAGTCAATAAGCGCTGGAGTTCCATAAGGAAGTATCCTTGACCCAATTTTATATGTACTTTTCACAAGTGATCTACCCGTATCTAGGAATAGTACTACGGCAACCTTCGCAGATGATACATGCATATTAGCAGTCGGAGATGATGAAGTACTATCCACACGCAAACTTTAGGCTTCTGTCAATACAATTGCTGAATGGACAGCTAAGTGGCATATTAAAATTAATGAAACTAAGTCAATCCATGTAAACTTCACCAAAAAGAGGATACGACATTATCCAATATACATATCGGGCACAGAACTTCCTTACTCCAATACAGTGAAGTATCTAGGTATTACGCTTTTTTTTTCTAACAAGCTTTTTTATTGGATCTTTCTAAATTATTTAGAAACTAACAATAAGTAATCAAATCTTACAAACAAACTAAAATTATGTGATATTCCCAACGTTCCAGCACAATTTGTTGAGTCGCGAGTTATAGCAATTTCACAGCATATTCGGATTCGGATGATTGTGTAATTTTTGAATGTAGCTTCTGCAAGACATTGCAACTTCCTCAGAAATTGTGGGTACATTTAAATCTCGATGGATGTTAACGTTCCTCATATACCAAGGCGCGTTTACAATAATTCGCAGACACTTGGATTGTATTCGCTGCAAATTTTCGATATTTGAAGGAGATGCGGTGCCCCAAAACTGAATACCATAAGTCCAGATTGGCTTCAGGATTGCTTTATATAATAGCACTTTGTATTCGAGATTCAAATTTGATCTTTTGTGTAACAGCCACCATAACTGATTAATTTTAAGCTTGATCTGAGTTTTCTTTGCCTCTATGTGATTTTTCCAGGTCAGCCTTCTGTCGAGGTGAATACCCAAGTACTTTGTTGAGGAACATTGTGGAACTGATTGGCCATTAATTTTAAGTGGGGGACATGTATCTGGCCTTAGCGTGAAGGTTACATGTACGCTCTTTGATTCATTGACTTTTATACGCCATTTTGCTAGCCAGATTTCGAGAGAATCGACATGAGTCAGCAGGAGTTTAGTAGCTTCTATGGGGTTAGAGCGAGAGCACAATATTGCCGTATCATCTGCAAAGGTCGATATGAATGTATGGTTATTGCTGGGCATATCTGTAGTGTATAAGAGATACAGTAAGGTGCCCAAAACGCTTCCTTGAGGAACGCCAGCGTGAATATCCAATGGATTTGTTGTGTAATCCTTGTGATATACGAGAAATTGTCTTTTCGTGAGGTAGCTACTAAGCAATGAGGAGACATTTGCAGGCAGTAATAGTTTGAGTTTGTAAATAAGGCCATCGTGCCATACTTTATCGAAAGCTTGAGTGATATCAAGAAAGACAGCTGAGCAATACTTTTTTTCTTCAAAAGTGTTCCTTATCAGAGTTACAATGCGGTGGACTTGTTCTATTGTGCCGTGCTGTTTTCTAAATCCAAACTGATGTTGAGGAATCAGTTGGTTGAGATTAATAAATGGAGTTATATTCATGACAAGTAGCTTTTCGAATACTTTAGAAAGTAGAGGCAGGAGGCTGATAGGTCTGTACGATGCAACTTTTGTAGGGTCTTTTCCTAGTTTTGCTATCATAATAATTTTTGAAGTTTTCCAGCATTTGGGATAGTGTTTAATACGAAGGATAGCATTGAAAATGTGCATGAGATGAATTACTGAAGCCGGAGATAGCTCTTTTATCATTTTACCGGTAATTTTATCTGGACCAGGTGATTTTTTTGGGTTTAAATCTTTATAAATTGCTTCGAATGTCATTTTTTTTAAATTTTGAGCGTTATTGAGCAAGGTTGAGAAGTTAATTTTGGTAATGAGGGCTGTGAAGAGGGTGGATTGGGTGAAAACACACTTTTTAGGTGGTTTGCAAAAGCCAAACCCTTTTCACAGTTGCTTCTAGCCCAATTACCGTCACTCAAACGGATGGGAGAATCAGTGAGAATTGGCCGATTTGAGTTTTTTGCTGATTTCCACAAAGATTAGTCTGACGCTTCACCAGGTGTTAATTTCGCTATGTGCTCTTCTAACTCTTTGTTGTTTTTATTTTTTAAGGCTTGCTTTAACTTTCGAGTGCAGTGCTGTAGCTGTGTTTTCAGATTCGGTGATCTGAATTCTTGCCATTGTCTTCAGAGTCTTCTTTTCTGTCTTACTAGCAATTCAATGTCGGCTGGTATGTATGGGCTATAGTTTGATTGCTTGCATACCTTTGTGCAGGTGGCTGAGCTGAGAGCTAATGAGAGCAGCTGGTTGAATTTTTCGAGTGCTGAGTCTACATCGTGTCCATTTCTTAATACAGTACTCAGAGGAAGATAAGAATTTATATATTTCTTGAATTTTAACCAGTCTATTTTCTTTCTAACGCAATTGCCTTGTGTGCTTGGTGATTTTATAGATATTACCATGGGTGAGTGGTCAGATGATAGATCATAATTACACTCTGTGGAGATATTTTCCATCTGCAAACCTTTGGCGACTTCAAAGTCTATGAGATCGGGTATTTTCCTCTTGTCCGTCGGCAAAATATGTCAGTTGACCATTTGAAATAACATCGTAGCCGTGGTTAGTGATGATTGAACATAGTCTTCTGCCTTTTGGAGTTATTAAGCGGGAGCCCCAGTGAGTGTGTTTGGCGTTGAAATCGCCAGCAACCAAGAATTTGCTACCAAGAGTTGAGAAAAAATCTTTAAATTACTGTTCGGTAATACTGGATCTTGGGGGACAGTATATCGCAGATATGACTAGCTTAGAGATGTATTCTTCCAGACATATAGATGTTGCTTGCAAGTAGACGCTACTGAAATCTTTGAGAATATGATGTTTTATTCTGCTTTTTATCAATATGGCATGATTTGTGGTGTACAGTTTGTAATATGGTATTTGGTAGCAATTTTTGTCAGTGAAATGGGTCTCAGATATCATCATTATGCCGATATGGATGGATTCAAGGAATTGAATTAGCTCCAAACAGTACTGGCTTAAGCCGTTGGCGTTCCAGTGGCAGATCTTGAGACAACTCATGGTCTGGATAGCAATGTTTGGAGTAACATCAATTGATTTTTCATCATTGTTTGCATTGAGTTCATGAATTGGTTCATATTCTGAATTAATGTTTGAAGCAAATGTTCAAGGGTACTTGGCTGTTGGGTGGGCAGTGAGTGTTTCTGCTCATTACTTACATTTCTTTGTTGGTGTGGGTTTTGTTTTAACACGCTAGCGTATGAATTGGTTTGATTCTTGTTTGGGATTGCAGAGAAGAATTTTGTTGCATCAATATTTTGTCTCTTACTTGAGTTGGCTATCTGAGTTTGCTCAACTGGTTTTAGAGGTTGATTGCTAGCGGAGAAATTTAGCTTTAGGGTTGTATATACTGGGCAACCTCTATAATTTGCGGTGTGATTACCTCCACAATTGCTGCATTTTTTCATGCTAGCATCGCCTTTAGATTTTGGGCATATGTTTGATTTATGGAGATCTCCACAAATCACACAAACAGCTGGCAGGGTACAATATGTCTTAGTATGTCCATATTCTTGGCAGTTACTGCACTGAGGAGGTCCAGTTCTCTTATGGGGTTCTTCGATTGTGATTTTGCGATGCAATAAATATCGAATTTTATATATGGGGTGTACTTCACCTTTTTTTAGGGGTTTTGTTTCAGGCTGAAGCTCAATACGATATAACGGTTGAGGTATATTGCTCTTGTTGAGAATGTTGAATACTGTTTTGGCTTGAAACCCTTCTTCCTGAAGGGAAAGTTTGATTTCGTTAATATCAACGTTGGGTTCGACGCCTTTGAGTACAACGATTAAGCCCTTACTACTTTTTAGCTGATATGTGTAGTAATTCTTTTTTACAGCATCAAATTCCGCTATTACTTTGCGATAATGAGTTTCGCTGTAGATTTGCACTTTCGTTTCCTCAATTTGGCCTTTGCGAATAGGAACAACGTGGAAATTCTTTGGTCCTATAAGACTTGTAATTCTAGAAATCAACTTATCTGAGTTGCGTTCTCTTAAGAAAATACACTCCACGGTATAGAGGGAGATAGTATATCACGAGAGAACAAATTATTTTTTTTGCCTGTATTTATTGTTGTTGCAAATTTTGTTGTAGTGTTAGTGTGAGGAATATGTGGAGGCAAAAGATTTGCACTGTTACTTTCACTTGTGCAGTGTGTATCAACTGATTTTTTTTTATAATGCACTTATCGGGGGGGTTTGCTCGGGTGATTGCAAAATATTGTTTACACACACATTAACAGGCGATTGCCGTTGCCGGAGAGGAGAGCACTAAACACTCATATTACAAACAAAATGTTTGCAAACGAAATTATTATTTTAATGTTTTTTTTTTTGCTTATTTGTATAAGCAATAAAAAAAGAAACCACAGAAATAACTCCTTGAGTTTACTTAGCGTCTTTTCGCAATATATTTAATTTTTTTTACCGAAATCAATCACTTTTCCGACTCTATCAAAGGAGAGATGCGAAACACGTCCACTCTTATTGGTGACTTTCACAACTGGTATTATGCTTGACGCTAAATTATGCTGGAAAGAGCAAGTAAAAAAAAAACAAACTTAACTGAACCTAAAGCTTAAAAAAATGAACTGGCTCATCGAAAGAAAATCTCCTTTATCCATCCACAATAAAATGCTGATTTACTAACAAATATTTCAACCCGTCTGGACATATGGTATTTGCCTCTGTAGCTGTGTCAAACAAATCCATCTAAACCAAATACAAAGGTACCAGAATATTCCTTGAAAATCGCGGTTACCGCACCGTGGTACGTGAGAAACTCTGACTTACTCCGTGATCTGGAAATCATGGCGGCGTCTGAGGTTGTAAAGCAGAATGCTGTAGCTCATAGGAAGCGAATTGAACAACATGTAAATTCTGAGGCTTGACAACTCTACAACACTGAAGGGCTATGTCGTAGGCTAAAGCGGAAAGGAAATGTATCTATATACTAATACCATTTCAACCAAAAGAAAAAAAAAACATTAGAGATACCATGGGTTATAAACGTGTTCGTATTTACACAATTCAACTGCTTCCATTCCCTTCAATGTTCTTTCGGCTAATAACCCAAATGAAGCCCAGCGAACCGACTTAGCCCACTCATTAGCCCATATTTATTTATAGTAGGGCTGTGCGATTAATCGTTTCTTCAAAAATTTTGATTAATCAAAATATTCAATTAATCAATTATTCATTAATCAAAATTTCAACTAATCAAATACGAAATTTTTCGAATAATCCTGATTTTGAATATTCAAAAATTGAAATTATTTGATTATTTAGAATTTTGATTAATCAGAATAAAATTATTCGAATAAAATATTCAAAATATTTATAATATTTTGTCCAATTCAAAACACACAGGTAGCTACGAATATGAGAATGCGTTTTAAATTTGTATAAAAAAAAACAAAGAAAAAATAAAAATGAAAAATATTTTGATTAATCAAAAGTCTTGTTAATAGAATAGTTTCTATTTTGATTTATCAAAATATACCTACCTTACATATATTGTTAACGTGGATCTTACTTAGCCGACAGATCAAATTCTACAAATTTTAGTAATATATTTTTATTATATGTCTCACTAGTTATACATTTAGCGTTGCGCTACCTATGTAGAATTATTTGCTAAAGTTGGTTGTTCTAAAGTAATTTTAAATTTATTTAATGCTACCAGTGTTGCACCAATCAAATGTAATGAACCTGTCACAAGAACATCCAATTCCTGGTGCATATTATATTGTTTTTGTATATAATCGAATGCATCCAATATACATTCGAAAACTTTCGATTTATTCGCTATTTGGTTTTTTGCCTCTTCACACATTTTCTCTTTAATTGCATCTTGACACAATGTATTCCAATTGTCTGCATGCACGTGGGTACGTTTCATTTGTTCCGATTTATCGCAAGTAATATCGCTGTTGATAGCACTTGTAACAGCAATATTTGGTACAAAACATGCCAATTCAAATTTATTTTTATAACGTAAAATATTAAGTAATTTTTTCGAATCACGTTCACCAGTTGCATTGAAAATTAATACCTTCGGTCGATGGTGGTTGCTGTAGAAGAGAAAATTGTAGAAAAAAGGAAATGTTAAATTATTTAGTGATACAGACACAGATTGGCTTAATTACTATAAAATATTCTATCTACGAAAGTAAAGGGTTATCCATTTTGCGGTTTCAAAAGTAAATGTAAATAAAACACATATAAAATATTTTTTATCATGATATTTCTTTTTTATTATAAAGTTTAAACGTTGACATTATGTGTGAAATACTACATCATTTAAATGGCCACCACGCGAATTGTTGCAAGCATCGATTCTTTTGAGGTAATTTTCGACCACTTTTTGACACATTTTGGGCGGTATCTCAGCCATAACGTGATGAATGTTTGTTTTTAGGTGCTCAAGAGTTAAAGGTTTATCTGCATAAACACGGTCTTTCGCGTAGCCCCACAAAAAAAAGTCAAGCGGTGTCAAATCGCATGATCTTGGTGGCCACTTGATATCGCCACGACGAGAAATTACGCGGCCAGAAAATTTCTCTTGCAATAAAGCCATATTCGCTCGAGTTGTGTGGCATGTGGCACCGTCTTGTTGAAACCACATATTCTCTAAGTCGTATTCTTCAATAGCAGGCAAAAAAAGTCGGTTATCATATGACCATAACGCTCCGAATTGACGGTGACAGTCGTTCCATCGTCGTTTTCGAAGAAGTAAGGTCCAATCACACCTCCGGACCAAAGAGCGCACCAAGCAGTGACTTTTTGTGGATGTAGTGGCCTCTCTTCAATTACTTGAGGATTCTCAGAACACCAAATACGACAATTTTATTTGTTAACATACCCACCGAGTGAGAAATGTGCTTCGTCGCTGAAGAAAATTTTGTTCGAAAAATCGCCGTCCACCGCCTGTTGTTCAAGCACCCATTCGACGTATCTACGACGTTGTGAATGATCAGCTGGCTTAAGTTGTTGTGTGAGCTGGATTTTATATGGATGTAGGTGTAGATCCAAATGCAAAATACGCCATAATGTGCCGTAAGACAGTCCTAATTCCTGAGAACGACGAGGAATCGACACATTCGGGTCTTCGGCAACACTTTCACTTACAGCAGCGATATTTTCGGTGGTACGAGCGAAACGATGATGCACAGGCCTTACAATATCTGAAACCGATCCAGTCTCTTCATATTTCTTCACAATTTTGCCAATTGCTTGCGTAGTTGGACGATTATGTAAACCATAATTTCCTCTTAAAGCACTATATGTGGCTGTGGCAGAATCACCATTTTTGTAGTAGGTTTTTACAATTTTAATGCGTTGTGCGATAGTTAAGCGATCCATTTTCGCAAATGTCAGACTTTGAACTGAAAAAGAAAGAAATTGTTTTAACAACTCAGTTTGACAGATGTCGAATTCTAGCCCTATACTTTTGAAACCGCGAAATAGATAACCCTATATATATATAATACATGGCCCTATGATTTTCCTATATGAGTATATTTTTCGTTAAAAATCATAAAGTAGATGCGCGCCAGTTACGTTCCAGACACAACATGAAACCCCTTTTCCGTCTGTTTTCAATAAAAACGCCAAATATATTTTCCCACACAATTTCTCTTTCCGCTTTGTACCTTTTCTTTTTCTATTTTTATGCACTTACCGTTTTTGCTGATAAAGCAAATTTCTTATTTTTTTAATCGGGAACGTTAAGTTAATTAGTCTTAAGATTCATACCAACCCGAATGGTTGGTATTAATAAATAAATAAATTCTTAAATTATCAAACGTTTTATTTTATGAACTGAAAAATTGTGTCCGAAGCCAGAAAAACCTTAGTGGCGCAGACGCAGAAATTAATTTCTGGAGAAATTAATTAATGAACACAAAAAAAAAACCAATTAAAAAAAAACATTTAAATTATAATGAGAGTAGGCGAAATAGCCAACAGAAAATTAACTAATATACTAGCAACCGAACTTATACTCGACAAATGCATCAAAATAATATGACCAATGCAAGCACAACAATACTTACAGGCAAAATAGCCAACAGAAAGTAACAACTATACCAGCAATCCAACTTATACTCGACAAATGCATCAAAATAATAATGGCCAATACAAGCACAACAATACTTATAGGAAAAATAGCCAACATAGAATAATTCAACTAATGGACAAAAATAGATCAGGACAAACATGAGTGTAGATTCTAATAGAACTTCAGGATATTCTAAGTATATGGAAGTAAACACCATACAAGAGGTAGATAAAGAAGAGGATGAGGTAAATTTTCTTATAACGGCCAAAAATTCAGATTACCGATAGCAGTCCTTACCATTGGCAAGCAAAATATTAAATGTGTTATATTAGATTATATTATTAGCATTATTAAACCAAGCTCCCTTATAGGGTACGAACATCAGTAATTATTAAAACTACTTTGGCTCAGAACCCTTAATGGCATGAATGAAGTAAAATATTCCGTGGTAATGCCAATACCAAAACAATTCGCTGCAACAGGATCTATTTCATGGAAAACAGTCGATTTTAAAAACAAAGACTATGACGCTATAATTGGTCAGAATTTTTTAGTCCCATTTAAAGCTAGGTTAAGTTAGGTTAGGTTATGTGACTGCCCTCTCTCTGAGGGGACACACTTAGGCCATAAAGGCCCATTGTGATACCACTGAGCTTCTCTTCCAATACTGTTGTGCGTGTTAAATTTGGAAAGCATTAGGAGGGACGTACTTATATTAGCCGGTTCCGAACGGCAGAACCCTTGTGACATCACTTTAAATTATTTTTGTCACAGAGCTCTTTTAAGAAGCATTTTTGGCAAATTGTTACTGCCGGAAAAATTGCCAATTCTTACCGGCAGGTGGTAAAATCTTTTCGATAATAAATTTTAATATGCTTCAGCCGGGGATTGAACCCTCGACCTAAAGATCAGAAGGCCAACGCACTAACCACTAAGCTACGGTACCCACTATTTAAAGCTAAAATATCATACATATCAGTGAAAACTTTATCAAAATTTTTAATAATAGAATATTCTTCTAAAGAGCAAAACACCCATTTCCATGCGAAAATATTTGTACATTAGAGAAGATTGATAACAAAAGAAACGTTTTACAAAGTTTTAACTTTAACCATTTAAATGGTGAAGAAGACGAATTAAAAAATTTATTATCCAAATTTCACGAATTATTTTTTAAAGGAGATATTTTATCGACAGCACATGAAATTGAACACGAAATTGTCACAACAACTGACGAGCCTTTATATTTGGAAATATATAGATACCCTGCCATTCATGAAACTGAAATTGAAAGACAAATAAAAGAAATGATCGATAGCGGCATTATTAGGGAATCAAATTCACCATATAACAGTCCTTTATGGATTTTTCACAAAAATTAGTGATAGATTATCATAAGTTAAATCAGTTTACTGTTGCTGACAAGTTCCCTATTACCAATCTCAACAATATCCTGGATAAACTTGGTAAGGCCCAATATTTCACAACTTGCAAAGAAATTCCACCAAATAATGGTAAGAAACGAAGATAGAAAAAAACTAAATTTTCAACTCAATTTGGACATTACGAATTCATTCAAATGCCCTCCGGATTAAAATGCACCTTCCATCTTCCAAAGGTTGATGAACACTGTTTTGAGACAATTCATTAATAAAATATATGTTGTTTACATGGAAGACATCATTATTTACAACTTTGAGAAAAACTAAGCTTAAAATTCAAATCTTAAGTGTGACTTTCTGAAGAAAGAATCACAATTTCTCGGTCATCTCCTTACAGCAAAGGGTGTTAGCCTGACCCAAAAAAAATTGATATTATTCAAAGCCCAAAACTACCAAACACCCAAAAGAGAAGAACATCATTCTTAGGAATTACAGTTTCTTATAGGAAATTTGTCAAAGATTACGCTAAAGTAGCCCATCCAATGACAAAGTTTTAAAAGAAAAGACAAAACGTCAATATGAAAGACCCTAGTTACATTTTAGCATTGAAAAACTCAAGTACATCATAACTAACGCCCCTATTTTGGGATATCCTAATTTCAAAAAGCGGTTTAAGCTTATTACTGATGCAAGTAATTTTGCAATTGGCGCTGTCTTAACCCAAGATGACCGCCCAATAGGATTCGCATCAAGAACATTAAATAAGCACGAGACGAACTATGCAACAGTTGAAAAGGAATTGTTAGAAATATTATGGGGTGTAAAATACTTTCTGTAGGGAATTCGATCTCGAAAATGACCTTCAACCATTGAAATGGCTATTCTCAAAATATTCTGGCAAAAATATCAATCCAAAGTTAA
Source organism: Megamerina dolium (assembly GCA_963854835.1). Taxonomy (NCBI): domain Eukaryota; kingdom Metazoa; phylum Arthropoda; class Insecta; order Diptera; family Megamerinidae; genus Megamerina; species Megamerina dolium. The sequence continues at coordinate 21,855,778 of OY978527.1, forward strand.
AAAGGTGGCTTATAGAGTTAGGTGAATATGACTTCAAAGTTGAATATATAAAAGGGAAAGGTACAAAGATTTTATAAGCATAATAAACACAAAAAGTTATGAAGTAAATTATTTAACCGAGGAAGATTTTAAAAGAAAATATAACAATAGGACAGAATGGGAAATACCACCAGCTGACTTCCGAAAAAATGCAATTATTAAGGAACATTGCTATCAAAGTGAAGGTGAATATGACGAAATAAACAATGGGGAGGAGTCAGAATCGATTGAGTTCAAACTAACCACTCCCAAGATGATAATTTAATGTTAAGAGTAAATGATAGTATCTACAATGAATCAGAAGGCGAAACTATTCATTCCCAGATGGAAAATGTTAATGATCATTTCGCAATCCTTGATACGGTTGTAAATCCCTTTAAAAAACAAATAATTTTAGTAGAAATTAATGAAACTGAAGCAATAAATATTTTTAACAACAAACGAGTCTTATTGAACATACTCCAATATTACGAAAATTTATTTCATAAAATGTAGCTATTTTGCTAAAGACATACAAGATGAAGATCAACAGAATGGCAGACCTCACTTTTCCATAAAAATGAGATAGGGTACTCAGGAATTATCCCGACTTATGTGTGAATGAAGCATAAGATTTATCACCCCCAATTAAAAATTAAAATATACGAAATAATCAATAATTGTGATATCTGCAACAGAGGGAAATATGACGGAAATCCTATCAAAGCTAAATTTCAACCCACAGAAACACCTAACACTTATGTTAACAGTAAATAAACAAATCCAAATAACCCAACATTTCAATGACACTCTAGTTTTGCTAAAAAGGAATGTAGAAAAAGACAGAACGAAAATAAAAAATCAAATGCATAAAATTAGATTTTTAGAAAATAGACTCCATCAAATACAATACAATATATCAGCAGCTAAACATAAAACATTACACCCAAGTATACTGACGACAGAAGAAATAGAACGTTACAATATTGACTTTTATAAACTAAAATTGTTAATGGAATACAAAAACTACTTACTTACTTATGTGGCCATAACAACCGAGTATCGATTTAGGCCGAAAATAACATGCTTCGCCAGCCACTTCTGTTCTTCGCTAGCTGGCGCCAGTTAGAAATTCCAAGCGCCTTCAGGTTCTCCAGTACTTGGTCTTTCCACCGAAGATTAGGTCTTCCTCTTCTGCGTCGTCCTCCAGCGGGTTCCTAATATAACACCTTCTTAGCTGTAGCGTGTTCTTCCATTCGCTCGACATGATATAGCCAGCGCAGCCGCCGGGTTTTGATTCGCTTTACTATGTCAATATCAGCATACAGCCCATACAGCTCATGGTTGTACCTTATTCGGTACTCGCCACCAACGCAAATAGGTCCAAAGATCTTGCGTAGGACTTTTCTCTCGAAAACTCCAAGCATTCGCTCATCGGAGGTGGAAATTGTCCAGGCTTCAGCGCCATATGTTAGGACAGGCATGATGAGAGACTTGTAGAGTGTAGTTTTCGTTCTTCTTGAGAGGCCCGACTTCTCAATTGCTTACTTAGCCCAAAGTAGCACCTGTTTGCAAGAGTGATCCTTCGCAATATCTCCAGGCTGACGTCATTACTGCTGTTAATGCTGGTTCCAAGATAGACAAAGTCCCTTACTACTTCAAAAGCGTAGTTGTCAACAGTGATGTGCTGTCCAACACGCCGGGACTCTTTGTTTGTTGACACTAGATACTTCGTCTTGCCCTCGTTCACCGTAAGACCCATTCGACGCGACTCTCTTTGTAACTCTAAGAATGCTGCACTGTCTGCTCGCGTGTTCATGCCGATTATGTTAATATCGTCGGCATACGCCAACAGCATGACACTTTTGTTGAAGATAGTGCCATTATGTCGTAGATCAGCAGCTCGTATTATTTTCTCCATAATAAGATTGAAGAAGTTGCACGATAACGAATCACCTTGTCTGAAACCCCGTTCGGTATTAAACGGTGCGGAGAGGTCCTTCCCAATTTTCACTGCACAACGCGCAAATTGTGGGGTCTCCTTTTTTATGTACAGGACAGAGTCCGGTCTTAAACAACTCGGCAGGCAGGCCATTGGCACCTGCAGCTTTGTTGTTCTTCAGCCTTAAAATGGCCGTTTCAACCTCGTCATAGTCGGGTGGTGGAACATCAACACCATCATCTGTAATCGGGGTTATCGGGCAATCTCCTCCACTGGCGGAATTGTTCGTACCATCGCCATTCAGTAATGTGGAGAAGTGTTCCCTCCATAGGCTCAGTACACACTGGACATCTGTAACCAGATTCCCATTTCCATCACGAGAAGAAGAGGCTCCGGGATCTAAACCGCCACTCTAACCGAGTTTGATCTTTCCGAAGAATTTTCGAGTCTCATTCTTGTCGGTACACATATTTATCTCCTCACACTCGCGTCTTTCCAACTCTCTCTTCTTGCGCCTGAAAAGACGCCTCTCTGCACTCCTTTTCTCTCTGTACCGCTCCTTAACAGTTCGCGTTGCGACTGCACTCAGTGTTTTTCTGTAGGCCGCGTCTTCCTCTGCGGTAGCGTCGCGACACTCCTGATCATACCACTTATTCCTCAGAGGCCGGTAGTAACCGATTACCTCCTCGGCAGCAGTAGTCATGGAGTGGGATATATGTGTCCACCGTGCGCATGTATCATCAAGTGGGGGAGTGTTCTGCATAAGCAGATCCGATAGTCGAGTGGAAAATGCATCTGCTGTCTCTGGTAATCGCAGCTTACTGACGTCGAGCTTTCTCTGTGTGGGATTTCTCTTGTTATTTGCGACACATAAACGTGTGCGCACCCTAGCTGCAACAAGGTAGTGATCCGAGTCGATGTTGGCACCACGGATCGATTTCACGTCCATCACACTGGAAGCATGCCTCCCGTCAATCACCGCATGATCAATTTGGTTTCTTGTTCGTTGATCTGGAGACAGCCATGTCGCTTTGTGGATATCGAGATGCTGGAATCTGGTACCACCAATTACCATGTTTCGTGCTGCGACGAAGTCGATCAGCCTCATTCCGTTATCGGAGGTGTTCTGGTGGAGGCTGAATTTTCCGACAGCAGGACCAAAGGTACCTTCCTTGCCCACCCTGGCATTAAAGTCGCTAAGCACGATTTTGATATCGTGGCGGGGGCAGCGGTCGTAAGCTTCTTCGAGGCGCTGAAAGAAGCTCTCCTTAGTCACATTGTCCTTCTCATTCGTCGCAGCGTGGGCACATATAAGGCTGATGTTAAAGAATTTTGCCTTGATGCGGATAGTACCAGCCGTTCGTTCACAGGCGTGAACTGTGAGACGAGATGTCGTAGTCTCTTGCTGACCAAAAATCCACATCCTAGTTCGTGCCTTTCAGCATGGCAACTGTAGTAGATGTCACAGGACGCTCTTTTGGAGCAGCCCTGTCCCGTCCATCGCATTTCCTGGAGAGCGGTGATGTCAGATCCGTATTTTTCGAGGACATCAACCAGCTGGATAGAGGCACCCTCCCTATAAAGGGACCGGACATTCCAGGTGCATATCCGTAAATCATGGTCCTTTTTTCGTTTGCGGGGGTCATCAACAAAGGGGGTAGTCCGTTTCCGAGGCATTTTTGTAGTACTCACTGGGCAAGTTTTTTTATGTGGCGGGTCCCAAACCCAACGCACAACCTCTATCCGAGGAGATTTACGCCACTCACTTCAGCCGCCTCCCAGCGGGTGCCATGAAGACGTTGCCCGGTGGTCGCCACATGAAGGGCCCCCATTAATAATAATGAAGACGCCATCACATAGTAAGCAGAGCAAGCTACATGACTACCCCTCTTACTTACTTACTTACTTATGTGGCCATAACAACCGAATATCGATTTAGGCCGAAAATAACATGCTTCGCCAGCCATCTCTGTTCTTCGCTAGCTGGCGCCAGTTAGAAATTCCAAGCGCCGTCAGGTTCTCCAGTACTTGGTCTTTCCACCGGAGGTTTGGTCTTCCTCTTCTGCGTCGTCCTCCAGCGGGTTCCGAATATAACACCTTCTTAGCTGGAGCGTGTTCTTCCATTCGCTCGACATGACCTAGCCAGCGCAGCCGCTGGATTTTGATGCGCTTTACTATGTCAATATCGGCATACAGCTCGTACAGCTCATGGTTGTACCTTATTCGGTACTCGCCACCAACGCAAATAGGTACAAAGATCTTGCGTAGGACTTTTCTCTCGAAAACTCCAAGTATTCGCTCATCCGAGGTGGAAATTGTCCAGGTTCAGCGCCATATGTTAGGACAGGCATCATGAGAGACTTGTAGAGTGTAGTTTTCGTTCTTCGAGAGAGGGCTCGACTTCTCAATTGCTTACTCAGCCCAAAATAACACCTGTTAGCAAGAGTTATCCTACGCATGATCTCCAAGCTGACGTCATTACTGCTGTTAATGCTGGTTCCAAGATAGACAAAGTCCCTTACTACTTCAAAAGCGTAGTTGTCAACAGTGACGTGCTGTCAAGACGCCGGGACTCTTTGTTTGTTGACACTAGATACTTCGTCTTGCCCTCGTTCACCGTGAGACCCATCCGACGCGACTCTCTTTCCAACTCTGAGAATGCTGCACTGACTGCTCGCGTGTTCATGCCGATTATGTCAATATCGTCGGCATACGCTAACAGCATGACACTTTTGTTGAAGATAGTGCCATTATGTCGTAGATCAGCAGCTCGTATTATTTTCTCCATAATAAGATTGAAGAAGTCGCACGATAACGAATCACCTTGTCTGAAACCCCGTTCGGTATTAAACGGTGCGGAGAGGTCCTTCCCAATTTTCTCTGCACAACGGGAGTTATGCAGTGTCATTCTACAAAGTCGAATGAGCTTTGCAGGAATACCGAACTCAGACATTGTTGCATAGAGGTAATCCCTTACCGGACTGTCGAAAGCGGCTTTATAATCAACAAATAGGTGGTGTGCGTCGATCTGTTTTTCTTGGGTCTTCTCCAGGATTTGGCGCAGTGTGAAAATCTGGTCGATGGTGGATTTACCAGGTCTGAAGCCACACTGATAAGGTCCAATCAGTACGCTCGATAGAACCTTGTATGCGATGCTCAGGAGACTTATTCCACGGTAGTTGGCGCAAATTGTGGGGTCTCCTTTTTTATGTACAGGACAGAGAACACTGAGCCTCCAATCATCAGGCATGCTTTCATCCGACCATATTCTGCTTATGAGCTGACTACCCCTCAATAACAAATAAAGCCAGTGAGATGACTTGCGATGAGTTCAACAAGGATTGCGCTAGCCCCACCCGGTTGAGGCAACTAGACACGTTACCTTGTGAAAACACCACCAGACCATATATATATATATATATATATATATATATATATATATATATTTATATTTATATATATATATATATATATATATATATTTATATACATATATATATATATATATATATATATATATATTTATATTTATATATATATATATATATATATATATATACATATATATATCTAACATATAAATATAAACAGAGAGAATAACGTAAATATTGTAAACAGAATTGAAACAAAAAATCGAATTGGCAAGAATTAAGGAAAAATACGACTTAAACTAAGAAAATATCAAATATATTGTATACGGAAATATTTTTAGTAATAGTAATTGTAATAAAATAAAAAATAAGTAAAAAAAAAATATATATATATAATATATATATATATATATATATATATACATATATATATATATATATATATATATATATATATATATATATATATTATATATAAATATATATATATATATATATATATATATATGTATATATTATATATATATATATATGTATATATTATATATATATATATATATATATATATTATATATATATATATTATATATATATATATATATATATATTATATGTATATATTATATATATATATATATATAATATATATATATATATATATATATATATATATATATGTGTGTGTGTGTATATATATATTATATATACATATATATATATATATATTATATATATTATATATACACACACACACATATATATTAGGGTGGGTCAAATTTTTTCGACCCAAAGGCTCATCGTGATTCTTATTCTATGGGTCATTCTAAGCAAATTTGCCAAAGAAACCATAGCTCTAAAATGAATTTCGAGCCCCCGGATTTTTCAAAATAGGTATTTTTTCTAGAAATATTCGAGAATAGAGGCAAAAAAATGCTATTTCCTTTAGCCAAATGTGTATGTGGGGGTTTTTTGGGTCGCGGAATCCATTTTTGACATTAATTTTTATTTTTGAGTGCCGCCAGAGGGCGCTTTCGTACATTTTTTTGGAAAAATATACGATACTGTTGTGGAAATAGACGAATTTTTGACTTTGTATTGAATATATTCAAAATACATACTCGAATTATAAATTGTTAAATCATATTCCATACATTTTGTTCCTTTTTCCAGCTTTTCTAAAAATAAAATCGATAGATTTCAAGCTAAGACCTAAATCACATTTTTACCAGCTTTTGAAGGAAGAAAACCTCAAAATCTAGCTGGAAAATCTTAATATTTATAAATTAATTAATTAATATTTAATTTTAAACATGGATCTATTGCCGTCAACATCACAAGCCGCACCAACATCAATAAGTACCGAAAGTAGTTTGAAACATATGCCTTCTCACGATGTTCCTGCTTTTGGTATGTCTTCTGATTTGACTGGTCTGAATCTGCCAACTAAACAGGATATTTTAAGATGCTATTTTTTCTTGGCCGAACGTGCTAAAATGCAAAGTAAAATGTTTTCATATAAAACATTTACTCCTCAAGTGACAGACAAATTGATTGGAATTTGGAGCAAACTAAATATTGAAATTATATGCAAACGAAATATTGTTAGAAAATTGAATACCTTGCTTGACAAATACTACACTGCAAAGCAAAAGGCTCCAGTCTCACATCTTTCTTACGATCCATAAAAGAATTATTTTACATTGAGAAATGTAAATGTGACTTGAAAGCTGCTCTATGCTCATGTGGAATGATTCCAGAAGAGTTGAAAGAGTTTATGATGGATCAACATAATGACAGAAGATCTACGATACCGGAATACCAGACAGAAATTGAAGAGCAAGCACCTACATCTACAATAATAGAAACAATTGAAGAGAGCCAGGGTCTAACATACGTGCCAGAAGAAGACCAGGAAAGTGATTATGAGCATAGTACACATTTAGTAGAAGCACAAAATGCATCTCAAACGAAACGAGGACCATATACACCCAGATACGATGCTTTCAAGTTTGCTATGATGTGTGACAGATTTGGTGTGTCAGATAGAATAGCATCAGCATTGGCAACATCTCTTATGGAAGACATTGGCGTCAAAGATGGTCATGGCAATCTTGTCATTATGGACAAGTCTAAAGTTCGTAGAGAAAAAGTTAAATGTAGACAAAAAGTGCTTCATAATCGGTATGATGCTTCCAATTTAATTGCATTTTCATTCGACGGCAGAAAAAATGATTCTTTAACGATGGAAAAAATCGATAACAAATTTCATCCAAGGATGGTGAAAGAACCTCACCTAGTTGTTTTAAAGGAACCACATTCCCAATTATTAGGCTACATAAAAGTAGAAAATGAAGATTCTGAACACAAAGTCATCAAATTGAACGAATTTTTCATCAACAAAGCAATGTCTCTAGATTCTTTGATTGGCATATGCTGTGATGGTGAGCGAGCAAATACTGGCATAAGAAATGGAATTTTGCGACGATTCGAAATGCAGTTAAACAGACCACTGCATTGGTTTGTGTGCCTTCTCCACTTTAACGAGCTTCCGTTACGGCATTTGTTTGACACTTTGGAGAAATCATCCACCACTGGACCACGAACGACAACCGGAACGTTGAGCAAACAAATAGAAACTTGTGATAATGTTCCGGTATGTAATTTTTTTAAATTTGTATTACTATTTTGAATCGTATTTCTCAAGTAATGTGTTCGAATTTAAATGATAAAATTGTATTTAATTCATCTAATCTCTTCTATTTTTAGGCGGTAAACGATTTTGAGATTATCACTCTGGAAAATATACCTGATTTAAGTGCTGTTGAATTAACTACCGACGCAATGTACTTGTACAAAATGGCGCTTGCAATTTCTTCTGGTGAGGTTTTGGCGGATTTGGCCAACATTAAACCAGGGCCAATAGCACATTCTCGTTGGCTCACCAAGGCCAGTAGATTATTACGGTTATATGTGACAACCAACAAGCCATCTACAAATTTAAAAATTCTGGCAAACTATATAATTAAAGTATATACGCCAATGTACTTCAATATTAAATATTAAAACTCTGTAGTGCACGGTAGTGTATTATTTTATAAATTCATACGTTGGACTCAATATTTGGATTCGAATTTAAGCCAAATTGTAAATAATGTTGTTAAAGAAAACTCGTATTATGCTCATTCAGAAAACATTTTATTGGCAATGTTGTTCGACGATGAAAAAAAAATACGCGACTTAGCTCTAAAAAAAATTTTACACTACCGTAACCATGTGGAAGATCCGATGCTACTGAGAGTTTATAAAAAGCCTATCATAAACTTCAATTGCACAGATTTTACGAATATGATTGACATGAATGATAATTCAATCTTATTCGAACCACCATTCACTCGAAATATTCCTTATGAATATCTACAACAATATTTAGAAGACATTGATCCACCGCTGCCTGATCCGAAAATTCCAGTACACATACAAGGAACGGAAAGACATGTTCAATTGCTGGCTAGTGTATCCAAAAGAGTTTTAGAACATAATCGAGAAGGAGTTATGGTGTGACATTAGAAAGTCGTGAAAAATTCGCTAGACTTGACAGCAAGAAAGACTTTCAAAAATAACTCCTTCGCGTTTATTTCCTAAAACTCTTCGTTTTGTTTCTTAATTACTGAATTCAATTAATTTTTTTTATTAATTACATTTTATATGCTTTTATTATTTGTTATGTTGAATTTTAGAAGAAAAAAATAAAGTAAAATATGCTTTGTTTACTCTTTGTCTTAAATTCGATATAGGTCGTGAATGAATAACCCCCCCCCCCCCTTCCCCCATCATTTTTAACGCTAAACACTCTGGGCTATTTAAAGTTTTGGGTTGTCTTATGAGAAAGTCAAATATTCGTCAATTTACACGAAAAATTTCGTAAATTTACCCAAAAAAAAACGATCAAATTAAAAAATGAACGAAAGCGCCCTCTGGTGGTGCTCAAAAATAAAAATAGATCTCAAAAATGGATTCCTCGATCCAAAAACCCCCACATACACATTTGGCTAGAGAAAATAGCATTTTTTTTTACATCTATTCTTGAGTATTTGGGGAAAAAACCTATTTTGAAAACCGGGGGCTCGAAAATCATTTTAGAGCTATGGTTTCTTTGGAAAAGTATCTTCAAATGACCCGTAGAACAAGAATCTCGATGAGCCCCTTAACATTTTTTCGGCCCCCTACAATTTGACCCACCCTAATATATATATATATATATATATATATATATATATATATATATATATATATATATATATATATATATATATATATATATATATATATATATATATATATATATATATATATATATATATATATATATATATATATATATATATATATATATATATATATATAGTCGCCCGCACCATAAACTAAACGAGAATTATTACACTTATACCTATAGAAATGGAAGTGAACTAACATTATGGTACATGCTGTAACTCTTTCAAACCAATCACTGCAGACATGCATACTTTCTATAGTATGTGCCCCGTCAAGATGAATGCTGAAAATAATAAACAAATCAATCAGAGAAACAAATTAACAGATATAGGGCAAATTTTTCAGTACTAAGTTTAAACTAAGTTTACGGAAATGGAATTTAAAGTTAAACTAAGTTTAAAACGCAGATATATTGCAGGGCAACACTGTTTGCACACACATTTGATTTCGGCGGTTTCTAAATTCGCATTCGCATTCGCAAACTCGAATTCTTTTGTGAGCGAGTTGCAAAAACCACCAAGTCGCTTATAATTTCCCTTTTATTCGCTTATAATTTCACTTTAGTTACTTAGCAATGCTGGTATCATATATGATCTTTTGTGAAATTTGTAAACGAAATCAAAACAAAAAAGGCAATTCTGAGGAATCTTTGCTACTTTTATTTTTATTTAAATAAAATTTTACTTACACTAGTTTCATTTTGCTTAGTTTTGTTTATATTTATCATAATTTGACGTTTAGTTGAAATTTCCCAAGCACATTCCAGTAGCCTATTAACCAGAGTGCTGTTTTTTTACTTTTCAACCCTATAGCTTAGGTCGTTTAACATTTAAGAGAGTTTAATTGATCTCGTTTAAAATAAGCGAGCTCCCTTATTTTGTTGTTGTTGCTTTGCATGCAATTCGATAAATTAGTGAGTGTTCCTTTGCAACTTGCGTGCAAAAGAATGCAGTTATTATATTTCAATAAAAATTAATGTCTTATGCAAACAAGAAAACATGTAACGGAGTGCAAGAACAGACAGCTGAGCGAATAGGTTCAACTTAGTTTAACACAGCTATATTGGGCGTTTAAACTTACTTTAAAAACTGGTTCGATATTTGAATGAAAAACTGACAATTGTGTTTAAACCTAGTTTAAACGACAAATAAATATAAACTCGCACTGAAAAACTAGTCCATAGAGTTAAAAATTGATTACAAATGTAGCACCTACTTGAAATTGAAATGCTTTACAGTTTGACAACGTCCTGGCCATTTGCAATTGATTATACCTTCTAGGACTTTTTCAATCTGCAGCGGTTTAATTGGAGCATTTAGAACAGTAGTTGATGGTTTATTACGATTTGTTCCATTATTAGTAGAGCCATTACGTTTGTGTTGTTTTAACCAATCACGTGCCAATTGTATAGCTAATGAACCATTCAATAGTGTAACATTATTTAAACTTCGTAATAATTTTTGAGATTTCGCATCGGCTGGAAAGTATTGTGCAAATTCTGGAACAGCATAAAGTGTGGCCTGCAAAACGTTCAAGGATTAGTAAACTATATCTGTATCTATGTAAAAAACACAAAAAAACAAAGAGTAAATGATCCAGAGATCTTGCTTAGAGTTGCCTACTCTAATCATGGATTTTTGTGAGAAGCCTTGAGAAAGAACTTGACAAGAGACTGCGAAAATCTCCTACCATTGAGGCGGGTGGGTCTTAGGTTATTAATCGGGATCATCACTGGGAACAACACAGGTGGACATCACATAGCCACTGTTTTCACACACCCGACTTGTCAATCTATCCACAAAGAAGTGGACACTAAGAAGCATTTTCTCTGCCAGTGTCTAGCTTTTGCGCGAGAACAAAATTGAAATTGTTTGGCGGTGTTATGAGGATGAACGAAGTAAAGAGATATTACATTATGTTCCATAAAATTAATATTGAAATCAAGAAAAAAACAAATGATTGTAAAATACTCGTAAAAAAGACTAAAGAGTACTCTGCTAACTTTAAAATGCTGTGTTAGTAACAGTAAAAACGGTTCATTTTGATGAATTTTTAAAAAACCCATTGAACCGTATGAACGTAAATTTAGACCAACTTTGACTTCATTCAATATAGTAGATATAATGAGGTAGACTAGTGAGAATATCAAAAAAGCAATTTCGGGAAGATTGAGAAACAAATTGGTGTCTGAAACTTGACATCGCTAGAAGAATGGGCAATGGAATTAATGTCCAATATATTCAGAAGCTTAAAATATGCGTTTATACTATACGTAAAATTTGAGTTTTACTTGAAAAGACATTTCGATGTGCATTTATTAAAATAAATTTTTTCAAAGGCATTGAACGCATCAAAAAGCATATATTTATAAAAAAAAAAACAAATAACTAATTGTTTAGAAAGATATGGTCTGGAACTACAGCAAGTATATTCCAATACCAGTGACAATGGAGCTAAAAGAAAAACAAAAAAGGAACAGGAAACTAAATTTTTGGAAGTTCAGATACTGGAGCATATGATGAAGTATTTTCAGTTGTAAGATACGCAGCCATACAGCTTGCAGCTTATGACGTATTGAGGACATTACGCCCTACGTTGGAGGACTGTTGAGACGCTGTTAAAAAAAAGTCGTACTATTGTTCGTACAGATACTACACACTTACAAATAGCAGTACTATACAATTTAACTAGGTGGAACTCTACCTATGAAATGCTTTCCTCCTTGCTCAAATTTTAATAAAATAAAATAAAGGAAAATAGAAGACTCCATCCATTTCTTGTTCAAGAAATATTCCATATATTTGTTTCGATGTTATCTGTTTTACTTTCATCTCGTCAAAACTCGTTTCTTTTTCATAGTTCCACAAGTATTTTAGAATATTAAGCTGTAAGAACAAACAAAAAAAAAAAATATATATATATATATATATATATATATATATATATATATACAGTGGCTCCCAGCTTATTTCGTACAGTGACAGTTTAAAAATTGCTGCAGTCGTAATTCCTAATATAGCAAAAATTTGAACAAAATATAAATGCCATTTTAGAAAGGAAGGTTTGTTTTTTATTTTCCAAAATTTACTTTTTCAAAATTTTAGTGTTTGACACTATAAAAAAATAAAATAAGAAAAAAATAGGAAAATTCATGTCACAGCTTATTTCGTACAGTCTCTTTAAGTTCAAACTAAAAACAAAGTAAGTTGATTTTAATATTTAGTTGACATCCCTTAGCGTTAATGACAGCCTGGAGTCTATTTGGCATTGAATCCACCAATTTTTGAGTGATGTCTGGTGTGATTTTTTTCCATTCTTCCATCAGTACCTTCTTTAGGTCTTGCTTATTAGAAATCTTGTGTGTTCTTATTTTATTGTCCAAAATAGACCAAAGATTTTCAATCACATTCATGTCAGGTGACTGTGGTGGTGGAGACATCAAGTGTGGGCAGTTCCAAATAAGCCAAGATTGCACAATCCCAGATTTATGTTTTGGGTCATTATCTTGGTAGTACCGAAATTCTTCCCGCAAACCCAGTTTGTCTGCACTTTGAAGTAAATTGTTTTTCAGAATCTCGAGGTACTTCATTTTGTCCATTGTTTCCTCAATAAAAACCAATTCACCTACTCCGGCTGCTGACATACAGGCCCAAACCATCACGCTACCGCCACCATGCTTCACTGTGGGCTTAAGGTTCTCCTTGTTTAGCTCGGTATTCGCTTTACGCCAAACATATGACATTCCGTCCGAGCCAAAAATATTAAACTTAGACTCATCCGCGAAAATAACGGTATTCCAGAACGCAGGAGTATTAATAATATGCTCTTTGGCGAAGTCAAGTCGGCGTTGTATATTCATTTTCGAAATGAATGGTTTCTTTCGGGCTACTCGACCGTTCAAGTCATGATTGCGCAGCACACGTCGGACAGTTTCAGCACTGGATGATTTTCCTATTTCACGCTGAACCTCTGCAGCCAACTTCGGAGCGGATAACTTTGGATTTTTCTTAATTTTTCGTACAATATAACGCTCGTCTGAAGCGTTGAAAATCTTATTAGGTGCTTCTCTGCCCTTGTTCTCCAACCGATTTTCGCGAACGAAGCGTTGAATGATGTATTGGACAGTTGAGGCACTTAAATTTGTCATTTCAGCAATTTTTCGCACACTCTGACCTTTCCTAAAATGGTTAATTACCAGTTTACGCTGTTCCATCGTTGTACGACGACCCATAACGCTAAATGTTTAATTTACAGCACTTTAACTATTTAAAATAATAATAATAAAAATTGTTATAATAGTTAAAAAGGTCCAAAAACTCATACAATTCAAAAAAACTTTGTAACTGCGCGGCAGAATGAAACTTACTTACATTGAAGTTTGTGTACGAAATAAGATGTGAGCTGAAAATCAGCTGATCAATAGTTTTTCTCTCTTGCATGACAAAAAGAACAATTTTTGGGGTTCCCCGTTTTCTTATTAGGTTTACTAAACACATACATAGACATCTACATTCAAAACTTATTGATAAGTTTTTTAGTTTCGATGTTACAGCCATGTACATAAAAATATATACACTGTACGAAATAAGCTGTGAGCCACTGTATATATATATGTATATATATATATATATATATATATATATATATATATATATATATATATATATATATATATATTTTAGATGTGGCACTTAAAGCCCCAAAGGGCTCATTGGCATTGGCCGAGCCGTGTTAAATTTTGGACAGTATTAGAAGGGACCTACTTATTTTAGCCGGTTCCGAACGGCAGAACCCTTGTGACATTACTTTTTCTGAGCTTTGTCACAGAGTTCTTTTAGAAGCTTTTTCATGGCAAGTTGTTACTTTCGGAAGAATCGCCAGTTGCTTCCTGACAGATGGGCACCCTTCGAAAGAAAAATCTTTTCGATATTAAATTTGTTACGCATCAGTCGGGGATTGAACCACAACCTACAGATCAGAAGGCCAACACACTAACCACTGAGCTACGGCACCCATACGTATGAATATATATATATATATATATATATATATATATATATATATATATATATATATATTTGGAAAATGGGTACTCCATGAATTGAACGATACGCAGATGAAGCGACGCCAAAACACATGCGAAATCTTGCTTGCTAGACAAAAAAGAACGCCGTTCCTGCATCTTGTGGTGACTTACGATGAAAAATGGATATATTTTGAGAATCCTAAACGAAAAAAATCGTTGGTCGATCCCGGCCAACCAGCAACTTCTTCTCCAAGACCAAATCGCTTTGGACGCAAGACGATGCTGTGCGTTTGGTGGGATCAGCAGGATTTCCTCTACTACGAGTAAAACTGTCAATGCCTACCGCTACTACCAACAACCAGTGAAATTGTGCCGTGCTTTGGGTGAAAAAAGGCCTGGTTATGAACAAAAACATGAGAAGCTGATTTTTCTCCACGACAACGCCCCATCTCACACGTCAAAACTGGTCCAAAACTACTTGGACACACTCAATTTGGAGGTGCTACCTCATCCCGCTTATTCACCAGACCTGGCCCCTTCTATCACCCGTTTTCGTCGATGGGTCACGCGCTCGCCGAACAGCACTTCGATTCGTATGAAAACGTTGGAAAATGGCTTGACGAGTGGTTTGCCTTGAAAAATGAGGAATTATTTTGGCATGGTAGAAAAACAACGGGGTGGGTGCCGTAGCTCAGTGGTTAGTGTGTTCGCCTTCTGATCTGTAGGTCGTGGTTCAATACCCGGCTGATGCATAACAAATTTTATATCGAAAAGATTTTTCTTTCGAATGGTACCCACCTGTCGGCAAGCAATTGGCAATTCTTCCGACAGTAACAACTTGCCATGAAAAAGCTTCTAAAAAGAACTCTGTGACAAAGCTCAGAAAAAGTGATGTCACAAGTGTTCTGCCGTTCGGAACCGGCTAAAATAAGTAGGTCCATTCTAATACTGTCCAAAATTTAAGACGCACAACAGTAATAGAAGAGAAGCTCGGCCAATGAGCACTTTGGGGCTTTAAGTGCCACATATTTATTTTTTTTTTTTAGAAAAACAACGGATTTAAGCTTGTACACCTGGTATATAGTAAAATTTGCGAACTGACGAGCACGTGAGCAGGTGTTTTATATCAAATAGCACATATTTGAGCTGATGGCGTCAATATTTCTCGCTAAAGCTCAGTATGCTGTAGAGAATAATTCATTATTTGTAGACTTGGCAAATTTTTCTTTTCAGTGTAGAAATAAGTCATTTTTGACAATTTTGTGAAAATGTTAATTTAAAAAAAATCAAAATGAGAAATAAAAAAATTACAAATATTTTATTGGTTTATACAGTTTATAACTGTTTGTATTTACCTCCATTTCTGAGGTCAATACAATCAATAAAACGCATTATGCAATAATTATTAGTTAAATCACTTCAATTTGAAATGTTCTAACGAAATAAACATATGCCCATATATTTCGTTTCATAAAATGCCATAATAAAGTCTCCAAAAGCCTACAAAACTACAAATATCAACCCTAATTATTTTCACCAGAGTACTTCCTCAGAAAGCTCAAAACGGCATTTGGTTTGCTGCTTGAGGGTAGCAGCCATTCTACCTACTTCCTCAGAAAAGGAAACGAAAACAATTTATTTTGGCATTTCGTTTCAAAGGATTCAAAGTATTTTCTTATGGTAACGGAATTTATTTTCTACAGCATACTAGCAGATTAACTAGCAGATTCTCGCTCTAGATACTTTCATAACAACAATACAAAACAAGATTTTGAAGATTTCCTGCTTTGATTCACGGAAGTTCCTCATTCCTTTCTCATACCAAAATGTTGATTCTAACACGTTTTTTGGACATATTCATAACCTCAGCTGTTTCTCTCACTTTAATTTGTCAGTTGTCTACCACCATTTCGTAAATTTGAGCAATGTTATCAGTTTCTGCACATCCGGAACGTTTATCGGTTTAAAAATTGTTAAATTTATTTAAATTCAACTACCAAAAAAATGTCACGGTATACGCCTCAGTCGGGCATCGAACATAAGTTTAACCTCCATATCGAAAAGATGTTTCTTTCGAACGGTGCCCACCTTTCGGCAAACAACTTGCTTTTCTTCAGGCGGTAATAATTTGCCTATACAAAACCCTAACCTAACGTAAATCGTGGTGCAAAGTCTCCCCGTACAAACGTCCAACTCGTCGTCGTCGGCGTATTGCCTGTACAAAAGAGATATTCAACGACAGATCGATATTCGATTTTTCCCATTTCCATCGAAAAAACACTTAGACCGAGTCAGTCAAACGGTTGTCAAATAATAATTCTATGACCAACACGGCTGAAATTTAAGCAAGTGTCTTTTAAATGATACGCAAACACATTCCCTTTTGACGGCAAGATTTTTCATCTTGCATTTCATATGCTTTCAGACCATCCTCGTGTTTATTCTTTATCTTAACCCCTTAGAGAATTTTGTCTACAAAGAATTGCTGTTCTGTCATACATTTCATCACTCTAGGGGCGATTTCTAGACAATTATATGTTAATTTTCAGATGATTAAATGTTCACTTTGTAGGGGAGCCTTTCTGAAGAGTAAAGATAGGGAATAAGTGTGTTGAGAGAGTGTTAGATACTAGTAAAATTTAATGGCGGATTATTTACCATATATATTTTAGCCCTTTGCAGGAACTCTGATAACGGTAGGAGCAAATTTTATAAAAATATCAATTTTACAGGACATCCCCTTTAAGGTCTGGTGTTAAGTTGTAAGTATATTCATGGGAGATTTTCAGATATAAGAATTAGTATGGGTGGGACTTTTCAAGTTCTAGAGGCGATTTCTGTGCAATTACGGAAATATTTGACGATTTTCAGACGCTTTTACGTTTATTTTTTAAAGAAGTATCTCTAAAGTATGAAAATGAAGAGTATGTTCAGAGAAAATGTTTAATACATAGTCAAAATTAATAAATATCGATTATAAATTTTACCGCTCGACGGCTCTTTGGTAGCGGTGAGAGCGAATTGTAGAAAATAGATAGGGAGCTCCTTCAGGGATATAGAAAGAGGATACATATTTAGAAAAAATGTCAGGGAGAAAAAAAATTAATAGAGGTTGATCTACATATTACTCCTCTAGGTCCGATTCTGGATATTTTAAGTAATTTTAAAGTTCCATAACTTTACCCGCATTAAAATTCAGCGACCTTAAATGCATATAAAATAAGTATTGCAAGTATGTGCAATTGGATCAGTTTTCTATGACAACATTTTGGTCATGTTTTGTGAAGCCACATAGTGTATTTGGTTTCATGTAAGGGATTTTGACTGCTGGTCTGGTCTTCGGATTTACTTTCGCATTGCAAACGTTGATTGATTTAGTCAGTTAATGGAGGTGAAGCTGTCCTGCGATTTTGATTTGATTCTAACTTAAATTTATGACCTTTTAGATACTTTAGAACTGCTTGAAATTGTTTAACAAATAAAAATCGTTTGTCCTAGTACGTGCAAGCACCATGAACTAACATAAACAAAGAAGTCTGAGGGCAGGTAAAGTGATATGGAGCCATTCCACAAATAGACCTAGAGAGTGTATTATTTTTAATAATGTTAATTTCTTTCCCTTAACAGATTTTGTTAAAACAGATCTATGTAAGGCAAAGATTTTTGTTAACTATTTTCCTACACTGATGGGTACCAGACAATAAAGAAGGCGCTGGAGCTGAGACATATAGTCCTGAGATTCAACCGTCAATCAGTCTCTGAACAATGGCAATGACCTTTCTAGCCCAAATATATGCCATTAATATCTGTACCAGATACATTATATCGCAAGAGACGAGAAATAAGAGAATAATTATAATGTGAGATAGCACTGAGCAGTAAGACAATAAACCCTAACATTCTGTAAGAAACAGTAAATGTCATCCAAAATTTGTGTAGAAATAATCAAGTAATACTACACTGGATTCAGGCACACTGTGGGCTTGATGGTAATGGTTTTAGCAAATTTTATTACAAACAGATGGAACAGATGGAATGGAACAAAAGATTTCCAAATTATTGGTTATCAGCTTTTTGATAATTAAACCAGTGTTGTCTTCTTTTAGAGAACTAAATTTATTAAAAATTAAAGCAATATATAATATCATAGTTTGCCACATAAAACAGAGTTATGATAATTAAGTAAAAAACTGTTAATTAACAAAAAGCAAAAAATAAGAGACAGTGAATAAAGAGTACGTAAAAAATCATTAAGAAGAGAACAATTATATTACAATAAAGGGTGAAACATCTAATGGTTCATACATAATAAAAAGAATACAAAACAAAAAACAAGAAATGATCAGCAATAATTACTACTGCTCCGAACAGGGGTGATCATCGGTCACTGTCTAAACAAACAAAAGAAACCTTCGTACACTTAATTCTAGATTGCCCAGCCTTAACTCTAACAACAAGGCATACAAAAGACAGGAAAAAATTGAGCAAGGAGAACTGACTGCAATCTAAATAAGAACAATAAAGAAGTTTATTGATAAAATTGGAGGAAGCAATTTCTTCTTATACTTCAAGGGTATGGAAAAATAGTTCAGAAATGGACCCAGTGCCTCGGGTTGACCATGGATCGAATCCAACTCCATTATTATTAATAAACCCACAATTCAGATTCTTTCTAGACTCCAAAACACAACCTTTAAAAAAATCCCAATTCTGTCTCTGTCTCTGTCGTTCTTTCACTCTCTCATACAATTAATTTTACCATATTGATGGTGTCATACACCTATCTACTATAATGACTAACATTTCTTTCAGCAGCTCTTTGACGTATCACTTCCAAACATTCCGACTGTGTTGCAGATGTAAATACATTTGCACCCGGTTTAATTATACCCGCCTTTTGCCATGCAATTTCACCTAATGTATCACCCAAAAGTTGTGTATGTTCAAGACCCAACGATGTGATGCCAATAGTTTTTGTATTTCTAACAAAAAACACCAAAAATGTTAATAAATAATCATAAATAATATTTAAAATTAAATATAAACCAACCGAATAATATTTGTACAATCGAATTCACCACCAATACCAACTTCCAAGACAACAACATCCACTTTTTCGGCGAGAAATATATGGAAACATAAAATTGTTAAAAACTTAAAATATGCTGGCATATCTAGAGTAGTCTCTTTGACGGCTTCCAAACGTTCATAGACTGGCCAAAAGGCTTGTACAAATTTCCGCTTACTAATCGGTTCTGCATTGATGCGTATTCGCTCCGTTACCGAAACCAAATGTGGTGAACTAAAGAAACCGGTTTTAATACCATGAGCACGTAATATTGATTCTGTGAGTGCACATGTAGAACCCTGGATGGGAACAAAGATGTAAAACGATTAATTGAATGAATGAATACGTAGGTAATTATTGTTATATGACGAAAGAAAAAAAAAAGAATAAATTCAAATAATAATGAGAATAAACAAATTATAGAAATTTACACTGTAAAAGGTTATCATTTAAATTAGTTTCAAACAGATTAATGCATCAAAAATGTATTTTTCTGCTATAGATACACATTGCTAATGAATATATATATATATATATATATATATATATATATATATATATATATATATATATATGTATATATATATATATATATATATATATATATATATGTATATATATATATATATATATATATATATGTATATATATATATATATATATATATATATATATATATATATATATGCAATATGTACAAACATATAGTATATAATAATGAGAATAAACAAATTATAGAAATTTACACTGTAAAAGGTTATCATTTAAATTAGTTTCGAAACAGATTAATCCATCAAAAATGTATTTTTCTGCTATAGATACACATTGCTAATGATATATATATATATATATATATATATATATATATATATATATATATATAAATATATATATATATATATATATATATATATATATATACATATACATATACATATACATATATACATATACATATATATACATATATATATACATATACATATACATATATATATATATATATACATACATATAAATTAAACACTTTGATTGTATTTTTATTAAAATATCTTTTATTAGGCAGCACTATGTGCTTTACTTTGAGTTCGGTGATAAACTGAATCTAAGTGCAATATTATTTATGCTACTCTTGCTCAGTACCTTAGCCTAAACGTCTGCACGTGGGAATCAATGTCAGCGATTAGCGTGAGAAGCTACTGTAGGGATGAACAGATGTTCTTTGTTTGTGAAAAGCATTGCAACGATGTTGCTACTGTGCGGACGATGTCGTCAGCAATAAGTGTGAGATGTTAATTTGAATGAACAGGTGTTGTTTGGTGGTGGGAATGCTTTGCAACAATGTTGCAACAAAGTGGGGTTTTAACTCTTCCCTCCGAAATTCCAATCGTCCCCGATTGGTTTACTTTAGAAAAATGGGATATTATTTAGGCTCGTATGCGTAACTCCTTTGGATGTAGGACTTCGGTTTCTTTGAAGCTGTTTGGATACTTCTGTAGTTTCTGGATTAATAATAATGTGCGATTCAATATTAGAAGATTTTTTCATTTTTACTTTTAGGATTATGATGATTAAAATTACAGTGGCCAAAAGTCCGAGGTTTGTAAATAGACTAGATTTAACCAGTTTATTTAAATAATTTATTTTCCCAATATTTTTTAAATTTAATTGCTTCATAAGCTGAAGTGACAGAACTTCTTCGAATTCTGCTTTGGAGTTGCTGTGTTGGACTAAGGCTGGCAGAGGTTTCAGATTTACAATGTCATTGGTAGAAAACTTATAGTTATTAATTTTAATTGTTTCATTGTTGAATTTTATTAAATATGATCCACTTAAACTTCTAGTATTATTTCCAATATTAATTTCTCCTTTAAAGTCGTTTAACAAAATTAAGCCTGTTTGAATTTCTTCAATGTTTTTTATATGATCGTTATTTGTGATGGTGCAGTTGTGGGGTTTATTTTTTAAAATGTTTACAATACAATTTTCGTTTTTTAGATCTAAGATTTCATTTTGTTTACATATTTTTACATTGTCAATGTTTTTACAAAGGTTTTTTATTCCATAGTAGTCATCATTACATTTCAATATTTTCTCATGTTTAATTTTTAAAATAAAGTCTTTTTTTTTTAAAGGTTTCATAATCATAGATTGACATATTTCCTTTCCTGTTTTAGGTATTTTTATAATGTAGATTATTGTTTCATTTTTTACAGCGATTTTAATATCTGCAAAATTTAATGATTCTTCTAAGCTTTCGAAAGGCATATTTTCATTGGTAAAGATATTATTTATTTTTAACATTTCAGATTCTGATAGGATAAATGTATTTATAATATTTGCTTTTGTTAAATGTATTGCTCTTTTTATGTTTTCTATTTCCTTTTTTATTATATCAATTTTGAATTTCGTTTGCAATATGAATGTATTTCTGAATTCTTCGCTGTCTTTTAACGTTTTCAGTATTTTGTTGCTTACATCTGTAATATTATTTATTCTTTCCATTTATTCTCTTATTTATTATAACTTGATCATTATTGTTTTTTGTTAATTCTCCAAGATTGTCATTTATTGCTATTAAATCATTATGGTCTGGGCTTCCTGCTAACCACTTCCAAGCAGTGCCTATTACATCTAATGATCTCTTATTTCTAGTTTTAGGTGTTAATTCGTTTATAGATCTTTCTAGGTAGACTATTTCTTCCTTCAGGAATGGGAATAAAGGATGGGATAGTTTTAATAAAGCCAAGTCGTATGTTAGATGTAATAATGAAATATTTATGATGTGGAAAATCCTGTAAGTGCCAGTTTCAATTTTCCCAATGCCGTCGTCGATGGTGACTATTTCTGATTGTGAATATTCTAATATTTCGACTGATCCTTGTCCTAAATGGCTGTTGATGATGAAAAGAAGAGATCTAAAAAGATAGGATTTTAATGATTTTTTATTCGGTCTTTGTGGACTATTTTCCCTGATTCTGTTGTTACCGTAGTAGTTTTATTTTCTTTAACAATTTCTTCTTTATATCTTTTTGAAAGTTTAGTACCTAACCTTTTATTTTGTTTAACGTAAATTTTATTTCCTTGCTCGTAATTAATATTTTCAGATTTGTTTTTGTTATGGTATTGTAAATCTTGTTCTTGTTTTCTTTTCAACTTTTCGAAATTGGCTGTCCTTATTTGTTCTCTATTGTCAGGGTCGGCTGAAGTTGGCCTTCCAAAAAATAAGTCAACTGGTTTTTTCCCAGTAACGGAATGAATAGTGTGATTGTATTCGTTTACTGAACATTCTAATAATGCGTCAAAATTCTTGTCAGGATGTTCTTGTTTAAGGCATCTCATGATTTCGGCTATTGTGGAGTGGAAGCGTTCTATTTGACCATTTACTTCGCTTTTGTAAGGAGGAGCAATGAAGATATTAATATTGAATTCATTTTCTAACATAAATTTTATTGGTTGTGAGCTAAAGGCTTTTTCATTATCAAAAACTATGTTTTTGGGTATTCCAAAGTGAAGTATGATTTCTCGTAGAGGTTTCCTAATATTTTCCATGCTCCTTCCATCTATACTCTTTGTGACTGCTAATTTTGAAAATTTGTCAATGGAGGTGAGTATTTGGTGTTTGTCTGTGGAAAAATATCTATATGGATTGTATGACCGGAATATTCAGGTAGAGGAGTGGTGCCTAATTTAGTTTTATTCGGGTGACGGTCATATTTGCTTTCTTTGCAAATTCGACATATCTTAGTTATATTTTTGATTTTCTTTGCCATTGCCGGGAAAAAATATTTTTCCAAAATCTGTAAACGGTTTTCTTTCTCATTTCTATGTGCTCGATTATGTGTTTCAATAATAATTTTGTTCTGTTCTTCTGTGTCAGTCACATCATCTACCATTTGATGTGTAAATCGGATTTTATAGTTGGCAAAGTGATGAGTATAAATAGTTTGAATTCTTAACATTATCTGTTCAGATGTCCTTATTCCATTAATTATGGCAGGATTGAGGTGCTTCCTTAAGATGTCTACGAGTGAGGCTTCGGCAGTATCACTTACCGTGATTGTGTGTCTATGGTACATGGGAAATATTATATCAAATTTGTAAGAAGGTGTAGAATCTTCGGATATGAGAATTTGATTTTTGAAAACATTAATAGGTACTTCTACAGATGGTATTAAATTTTCAGACGAGCTATCACTGCTGTGGATAGTGGGGGTTAATGAATTTATACTGTTTGTTGGTGGTCTGGAAAGTAAGTCCGCTACTACATTTGTATTTCCTGGTTTATAAATTAGCTCATGATTATATTCCTCCAGTTGAGCTTTCCATCTTTTCATTTTTGCGTTTGTATTTTTGTTGCTGAGAGCAAAGGTTAACGGTTGATGATCGGTAAAAATTTTTACTTTCTTTGAACCGTAAAGAAAACATCTGAGGGATTGTAATGCATCGATGATTGCAAGCATTTCTTTCTCGTTGGTCGCGTAACTTTCTTCAGCTCTGCTAAGTGTTCGCGAGAGGAAGGATATTGGTCTGCCATCTTGAGAAAGTACAGCTCCTAGAGCGTAATCAGAAGCGTCTGTTGTAAGTTCGAAAGCTTTATTGAAATCAGGATAGTGAAGCATCACATCTTCTGATACTAGGCACATTTTTAATTGCTTAAAGGCCTCTATTTGTTGTGCTGATAAGTTTATTGAAGTCTTTTTAGACATGTGCTTAGAAATTCGTCCCAACTCCCCTCTAAGAATTTCAGTTAGGGGTTTAGCGATTTGGGCATATGCTTTTACGAATCTACGATAATGTCCTGCCATTCCCAAAAAGGAACGTAAATCGTGGATATTCTTTGGACGGGGAAAGTTTTTTATCGCTTCTACTTTTTTAGGGGTGGTACGAATACCATTTTGTCCAACTATAATACCGAGAAATTCGGTTTCTTCCTTGATAAATTCACATTTATCAAATTGCACTTTAAGATTTGCGTTCTCTAGTGTGTCAAAAATAATTTTGAGATCATTGAAATGCTCTTCTTTACTTTTGCTGAATATAATGATGTCGTCAATATAGACATAACATCGAACGCCGATGTGTTCCCTTAGGATATCATCTAGTGTGCGTTGGAAAATTGCTGGAGCATTTCTCAGGCCAAATGGAAGTCGGGTAAACTCGAACTTTCCATTTGCAATGGAGAAAGCAGTTTTTTCAATATCTGCGTCATTGAGAGCAATTTGATGAAACCCACTTTTAAGATCAATTGTGGAAAAGTATTTGTTTGATCCTAAATTAGAAAGAATTGTGGTTACATCAGGAATAGGGTATTTGTCCGGTATGGTATCTTCGTTTAGTTTACGATAATCAATTACCATACGGTATTTCTGTAAACCCGAAGCATCCTGCTTCTTTGGTACTATCCAGACAGGAGAATTGTAAGGAGATTTTGATGGACGAATAATGCCATCTTTTAGCAATTCTTCGATTTGTTTATCTATTTCATTTTTTAAAGGCATAGGATATGGGTTTGTTTTTGAATAAATTGGCCTATCACTCTTAGTCCTTATTTCAGCTTTCACGTTTGTTACGAAAGTGAGTCGTTTGTCTGGTTCAGAGAATAAGGTTGGACAGGTGTAACAAAGTTTGTTTAATTTAGTGCTGTCTTCTGAACTAAGATGGGTTATCCGTAGTAGGGTATGCGCAATTGTGTTAATGTTCAATTGATTCATAGGGTACCTGTATTTATTTAGGAGTGTAAAGTAGTTTTCCTTTGTAAAAATAACAGCATTTAAATCCTTTAGTGTGTCATTTCCTATAATGGCCTCGAAGGTCGATAGGTTGGGTAAGATGTGAAATTTTATTTTTCCTATGTTGTTGCCAAAAATATCAATATTAGCGTGATGCGTAATTTTGACTTGTCCGCCTATTGAATTAGCAAAGAATGGTTTATTGGCTATAGGTTGTCTTATTAGTTTTGGAGTAATGTAATTTTTGTTTGAACCAGTATCTAGTAGAAATTTGACTTCATTGCCGTTTTTCATTTTGAAACTGAAGTAAGGCAATGAAGAAGAGTTTAGTCTAAAAAATTGATGTTATCAGTTGTTGTTTCATCTTCAGCATATTCTTCTTCATCTTCGAGTTGATAATCTTCTGGATTTTCCTTGTAGTGTTCCTCAGGGTATTCCACTATATGTGGTGGGTCTTCTGTCGCCGTTTCCACATTGTAAACTTTTGGAAATTTCTTTGGCTGATAGGTGTTTTGAGAGTGTGGACGTTTTTGAAAATGATTTTGGTTGGGAGATGGTCTGTTCTGGTAGTTAACTTGTTTAGTCTGTATGGATGGGTCTATGTCCATTGGCACAGGTGGTTTGGGTGGAAGAGGTGGCCTGTAATGTGCTTGAGGAGCGTAGTATGTCTGTCTTTGACTGAAATGAGGAGTTTGATTTGGATTTGGGAATTGCTTTTGGTTGAAGTTAGTAAGCTCTGGATAGAAAGGACGTGAACCTGAAAATTTTTGATACTGTGGGATATGTTGTTGACGATTGGTATTATTTTGAAAGCCGGAAGGCATATTGTGGGCATGGTTGGCTCTGTAATTCATGTTGCTTAATTTTAAGCACATATGAAGAGCTTCAGGCAAACTTTTTGGTTCTCTAACACTCAGGAGACTGGGTAAAGCACCATTGAGACCTCTGATAAAGGTATCAAGAGCTTTCTCTCGATAAGTTGTTGCTAATGTAAGTAAGGCCTCCTCACCAAGTTCCAAACAATCAATTTTATCTAAAATTAGAGAGAGATATTGATAGACCTGCTGGTAGAATTCTTCAACCGAACTACGCCTTTGGGCGAGGGTTGTCATTTGATATTCTAATGTGTCGACATCTCTCTTATCAGAGTAATGTAGCATTAAACATTTTTTTATCTTACTCCATTTTAGAGGAGTTCTATATGATTCAAGAGCTGCGTCTGCTTCTCCAACTATTTTGTGCCTAATCGTGTGAAGAATCACGAAATATTTGGGTGTCTCACTATTTTGTCCGTACATTTGTAGGATCCTATCGACAGACTTTCTCCAGGAGCTAAACTCCCCAGGTTTCCCTGAAAATTCCCTTAGACATTTGACTACGTCGGGCACTCTTTCGGAGTCTTCTATATTTTTACATATATATATATACATATATACATATACATATATATATATATATATATACATACATATAAATTAAACACTTTGATTGTATTTTTATTAAAATATCTTTTATTAGGCAGCACTATGTGCTTTACTTTGAGTTCGGTGATAAACTGAATCTAAGTGCAATATTATTTATGCTACTCTTGCTCAGTACCTTAGCCTAAACGTCTGCACGTGGGAATCAATGTCAGCGATTAGCGTGAGAAGCTACTGTAGGGATGAACAGATGTTCTTTGTTTGTGAAAAGCATTGCAACGATGTTGCTACTGTGCGGACGATGTCGTCAGCAATAAGTGTGAGATGTTAATTTGAATGAACAGGTGTTGTTTGGTGGTGGGAATGCTTTGCAACAATGTTGCAACAAAGTGGGGTTTTAACTCTTCCCTCCGAAATTCCAATCGTCCCCGATTGGTTTACTTTAGAAAAATGGGATATTATTTAGGCTCGTATGCGTAACTCCTTTGGATGTAGGACTTCGGTTTCTTTGAAGCTGTTTGGATACTTCTGTAGTTTCTGGATTAATAATAATGTGCGATTCAATATTAGAAGATTTTTTCATTTTTACTTTTAGGATTATGATGATTAAAATTACAGTGGCCAAAAGTCCGAGGTTTGTAAATAGACTAGATTTAACCAGTTTATTTAAATAATTTATTTTCCCAATATTTTTTAAATTTAATTGCTTCATAAGCTGAAGTGACAGAACTTCTTCGAATTCTGCTTTGGAGTTGCTGTGTTGGACTAAGGCTGGCAGAGGTTTCAGATTTACAATGTCATTGGTAGAAAACTTATAGTTATTAATTTTAATTGTTTCATTGTTGAATTTTATTAAATATGATCCACTTAAACTTCTAGTATTATTTCCAATATTAATTTCTCCTTTAAAGTCGTTTAACAAAATTAAGCCTGTTTGAATTTCTTCAATGTTTTTTATATGATCGTTATTTGTGATGGTGCAGTTGTGGGGTTTATTTTTTAAAATGTTTACAATACAATTTTCGTTTTTTAGATCTAAGATTTCATTTTGTTTACATATTTTTACATTGTCAATGTTTTTACAAAGGTTTTTTATTCCATAGTAGTCATCATTACATTTCAATATTTTCTCATGTTTAATTTTTAAAATAAAGTCTTTTTTTTTTAAAGGTTTCATAATCATAGATTGACATATTTCCTTTCCTGTTTTAGGTATTTTTATAATGTAGATTATTGTTTCATTTTTTACAGCGATTTTAATATCTGCAAAATTTAATGATTCTTCTAAGCTTTCGAAAGGCATATTTTCATTGGTAAAGATATTATTTATTTTTAACATTTCAGATTCTGATAGGATAAATGTATTTATAATATTTGCTTTTGTTAAATGTATTGCTCTTTTTATGTTTTCTATTTCCTTTTTTATTATATCAATTTTGAATTTCGTTTGCAATATGAATGTATTTCTGAATTCTTCGCTGTCTTTTAACGTTTTCAGTATTTTGTTGCTTACATCTGTAATATTATTTATTCTTTCCATTTATTCTCTTATTTATTATAACTTGATCATTATTGTTTTTTGTTAATTCTCCAAGATTGTCATTTATTGCTATTAAATCATTATGGTCTGGGCTTCCTGCTAACCACTTCCAAGCAGTGCCTATTACATCTAATGATCTCTTATTTCTAGTTTTAGGTGTTAATTCGTTTATAGATCTTTCTAGGTAGACTATTTCTTCCTTCAGGAATGGGAATAAAGGATGGGATGTTGGTATAGTTTTAATAAAGCCAAGTCGTATGTTAGATGTAATAATGAAATATTTATGATGTGGAAAATCCTGTAAGTGCCAGTTTCAATTTTCCCAATGCCGTCGTCGATGGTGACTATTTCTGATTGTGAATATTCTAATATTTCGACTGATCCTTGTCCTAAATGGCTGTTGATGATGAAAAGAAGAGATCTAAAAAGATAGGATTTTAATGATTTTTTATTCGGTCTTTGTGGACTATTTTCCCTGATTCTGTTGTTACCGTAGTAGTTTTATTTTCTTTAACAATTTCTTCTTTATATCTTTTTGAAAGTTTAGTACCTAACCTTTTATTTTGTTTAACGTAAATTTTATTTCCTTGCTCGTAATTAATATTTTCAGATTTGTTTTTGTTATGGTATTGTAAATCTTGTTCTTGTTTTCTTTTCAACTTTTCGAAATTGGCTGTCCTTATTTGTTCTCTATTGTCAGGGTCGGCTGAAGTTGGCCTTCCAAAAAATAAGTCAACTGGTTTTTTCCCAGTAACGGAATGAATAGTGTGATTGTATTCGTTTACTGAACATTCTAATAATGCGTCAAAATTCTTGTCAGGATGTTCTTGTTTAAGGCATCTCATGATTTCGGCTATTGTGGAGTGGAAGCGTTCTATTTGACCATTTACTTCGCTTTTGTAAGGAGGAGCAATGAAGATATTAATATTGAATTCATTTTCTAACATAAATTTTATTGGTTGTGAGCTAAAGGCTTTTTCATTATCAAAAACTATGTTTTTGGGTATTCCAAAGTGAAGTATGATTTCTCGTAGAGGTTTCCTAATATTTTCCATGCTCCTTCCATCTATACTCTTTGTGACTGCTAATTTTGAAAATTTGTCAATGGAGGTGAGTATTTGGTGTTTGTCTGTGGAAAAAATATCTATATGGATTGTATGACCGGAATATTCAGGTAGAGGAGTGGTGCCTAATTTAGTTTTATTCGGGTGACGGTCATATTTGCTTTCTTTGCAAATTCGACATATCTTAGTTATATTTTTGATTTTCTTTGCCATTGCCGGGAAAAAATATTTTTCCAAAATCTGTAAACGGTTTTCTTTCTCATTTCTATGTGCTCGATTATGTGTTTCAATAATAATTTTGTTCTGTTCTTCTGTGTCAGTCACATCATCTACCATTTGATGTGTAAATCGGATTTTATAGTTGGCAAAGTGATGAGTATAAATAGTTTGAATTCTTAACATTATCTGTTCAGATGTCCTTATTCCATTAATTATGGCAGGATTGAGGTGCTTCCTTAAGATGTCTACGAGTGAGGCTTCGGCAGTATCACTTACCGTGATTGTGTGTCTATGGTACATGGGAAATATTATATCAAATTTGTAAGAAGGTGTAGAATCTTCGGATATGAGAATTTGATTTTTGAAAACATTAATAGGTACTTCTACAGATGGTATTAAATTTTCAGACGAGCTATCACTGCTGTGGATAGTGGGGGTTAATGAATTTATACTGTTTGTTGGTGGTCTGGAAAGTAAGTCCGCTACTACATTTGTATTTCCTGGTTTATAAATTAGCTCATGATTATATTCCTCCAGTTGAGCTTTCCATCTTTTCATTTTTGCGTTTGTATTTTTGTTGCTGAGAGCAAAGGTTAACGGTTGATGATCGGTAAAAATTTTTACTTTCTTTGAACCGTAAAGAAAACATCTGAGGGATTGTAATGCATCGATGATTGCAAGCATTTCTTTCTCGTTGGTCGCGTAACTTTCTTCAGCTCTGCTAAGTGTTCGCGAGAGGAAGGATATTGGTCTGCCATCTTGAGAAAGTACAGCTCCTAGAGCGTAATCAGAAGCGTCTGTTGTAAGTTCGAAAGCTTTATTGAAATCAGGATAGTGAAGCATCACATCTTCTGATACTAGGCACATTTTTAATTGCTTAAAGGCCTCTATTTGTTGTGCTGATAAGTTTATTGAAGTCTTTTTAGACATGTGCTTAGAAATTCGTCCCAACTCCCCTCTAAGAATTTCAGTTAGGGGTTTAGCGATTTGGGCATATGCTTTTACGAATCTACGATAATGTCCTGCCATTCCCAAAAAGGAACGTAAATCGTGGATATTCTTTGGACGGGGAAAGTTTTTTATCGCTTCTACTTTTTTAGGGGTGGTACGAATACCATTTTGTCCAACTATAATACCGAGAAATTCGGTTTCTTCCTTGATAAATTCACATTTATCAAATTGCACTTTAAGATTTGCGTTCTCTAGTGTGTCAAAAATAATTTTGAGATCATTGAAATGCTCTTCTTTACTTTTGCTGAATATAATGATGTCGTCAATATAGACATAACATCGAACGCCGATGTGTTCCCTTAGGATATCATCTAGTGTGCGTTGGAAAATTGCTGGAGCATTTCTCAGGCCAAATGGAAGTCGGGTAAACTCGAACTTTCCATTTGCAATGGAGAAAGCAGTTTTTTCAATATCTGCGTCATTGAGAGCAATTTGATGAAACCCACTTTTAAGATCAATTGTGGAAAAGTATTTGTTTGATCCTAAATTAGAAAGAATTGTGGTTACATCAGGAATAGGGTATTTGTCCGGTATGGTATCTTCGTTTAGTTTACGATAATCAATTACCATACGGTATTTCTGTAAACCCGAAGCATCCTGCTTCTTTGGTACTATCCAGACAGGAGAATTGTAAGGAGATTTTGATGGACGAATAATGCCATCTTTTAGCAATTCTTCGATTTGTTTATCTATTTCATTTTTTAAAGGCATAGGATATGGGTTTGTTTTTGAATAAATTGGCCTATCACTCTTAGTCCTTATTTCAGCTTTCACGTTTGTTACGAAAGTGAGTCGTTTGTCTGGTTCAGAGAATAAGGTTGGACAGGTGTAACAAAGTTTGTTTAATTTAGTGCTGTCTTCTGAACTAAGATGGGTTATCCGTAGTAGGGTATGCGCAATTGTGTTAATGTTCAATTGATTCATAGGGTACCTGTATTTATTTAGGAGTGTAAAGTAGTTTTCCTTTGTAAAAATAACAGCATTTAAATCCTTTAGTGTGTCATTTCCTATAATGGCCTCGAAGGTCGATAGGTTGGGTAAGATGTGAAATTTTATTTTTCCTATGTTGTTGCCAAAAATATCAATATTAGCGTGATGCGTAATTTTGACTTGTCCGCCTATTGAATTAGCAAAGAATGGTTTATTGGCTATAGGTTGTCTTATTAGTTTTGGAGTAATGTAATTTTTGTTTGAACCAGTATCTAGTAGAAATTTGACTTCATTGCCGTTTTTCATTTTGAAACTGAAGTAAGGCAATGAAGAAGAGTTTAGTCTAAAAAATTGATGTTATCAGTTGTTGTTTCATCTTCAGCATATTCTTCTTCATCTTCGAGTTGATAATCTTCTGGATTTTCCTTGTAGTGTTCCTCAGGGTATTCCACTATATGTGGTGGGTCTTCTGTCGCCGTTTCCACATTGTAAACTTTTGGAAATTTCTTTGGCTGATAGGTGTTTTGAGAGTGTGGACGTTTTTGAAAATGATTTTGGTTGGGAGATGGTCTGTTCTGGTAGTTAACTTGTTTAGTCTGTATGGATGGGTCTATGTCCATTGGCACAGGTGGTTTGGGTGGAAGAGGTGGCCTGTAATGTGCTTGAGGAGCGTAGTATGTCTGTCTTTGACTGAAATGAGGAGTTTGATTTGGATTTGGGAATTGCTTTTGGTTGAAGTTAGTAAGCTCTGGATAGAAAGGACGTGAACCTGAAAATTTTTGATACTGTGGGATATGTTGTTGACAATTGGTATTATTTTGAAAGCCGGAAGGCATATTGTGGGCATGGTTGGCTCTGTAATTCATGTTGCTTAATTTTAAGCACATATGAAGAGCTTCAGGCAAACTTTTTGGTTCTCTAACACTCAGGAGACTGGGTAAAGCACCATTGAGACCTCTGATAAAGGTATCAAGAGCTTTCTCTCGATAAGTTGTTGCTAATGTAAGTAAGGCCTCCTCACCAAGTTCCAAACAATCAATTTTATCTAAAATTAGAGAGAGATATTGATAGACCTGCTGGTAGAATTCTTCAACCGAACTACGCCTTTGGGCGAGGGTTGTCATTTGATATTCTAATGTGTCGACATCTCTCTTATCAGAGTAATGTAGCATTAAACATTTTTTTATCTTACTCCATTTTAGAGGAGTTCTATATGATTCAAGAGCTGCGTCTGCTTCTCCAACTATTTTGTGCCTAATCGTGTGAAGAATCACGAAATATTTGGGTGTCTCACTATTTTGTCCGTACATTTGTAGGATCCTATCGACAGACTTTCTCCAGGAGCTAAACTCCCCAGGTTTCCCTGAAAATTCCCTTAGACATTTGACTACGTCGGGCACTCTTTCGGAGTCTTCTATATTTTTACTGAAGTCTATATGAGGTTCCCCTTCTTCTATTATGGTTGGTTGAAGAACACTTTCGATTGTTTCCTTTATTATTATAGCAAGTTCTTTTTTCTGGTTAGTGGTGAAGAATGTGGATGAGGAGGGGTTATCTATTTTTAATTTTGACATATTTGCTATTATCGCTTTATATCTATAATTACAATACAATATCACTAGATTATCTTACAGTAATAATGTGGTCCTTGCCATAGTTGGAGTATTTCTGGATCAAAGCAATGGTTGTTGATAATGGTGTTGAAGTATCTCTGGATGAAGTATCTCTGGATCTGTTAAAGTATCTCTGGTTGAGGATCGTCTGGGAGTACAATGGAGTTTGTTTTAGCTTGCTGTGTGATAATTACACTATAAATTATTCCTTAGATTATTCAGGAGAGTACAATGGAGTTTGTTTTCTTATATTTTTTTTGTTTTTATTTTAGTATGACTTTATTTCAAAGGATTTTTCACAAAATGTTTTGTATTTTTAGTTTTGCTTCATAAATTTTGTTTTGTTTCACAAATAATACTTTTGTTTTATTATTATTATTATTTAAAATATTAGTTTTTTTGTTTTCAAATTTTTATATTTTTTTATTATAATTAGTTCACTTTGTTAAAAATGTTGGTTTTATTAAATTTAGTTCACTTGTTAAATTTTTTTCTTCTTAAATTTAGTTCTACTTTTGATTTATTATTATTTAAAATATTAGTTTTTTTTGTTTTCAAAATGTTTATATTTGCTTATTATTATTAGTTCACTTTGCTAAAAATTTTGATTTTATTAAATTTAATTCACTTGTTAATTTTTTTTTCTTAAATTTAGTTCACTTTTAATTTCACTTGTTAGTTTTGATTTATCGTGGTTTCACAAATGTTATACCCTAAAGTGCGGGACAGTACAGTCCTTCCTTTTTTTAGATCTAGGGATCAAATACTAAGGAGCCACTTTTGGGTTTTATTTTTTTAACGGCCGCGTGGTAAATTTTACTCAATTTATTCCGACGCGGTCCCTGCTCGGGCGCCAATTAAACACTTTGATTGTATTTTTATTAAAATATCTTTTATTAGGCAGCACTATGTGCTTTACTTTGAGTTCGGTGATAAACTGAATCTTAGATCTAAGTGCAATATTATTTATGCTACTCTTGCTCAGTACCTTAGCCTAAACGTCTGCACGTGGGAATCAATGTCAGCGATTAGCGTGAGAAGCTACTGTAGGGATGAACAGATGTTCTTTGCTTGTGAGAAGCATTGCAACGATGTTGCTACTGTGCGGACGATGTCGTCAGCAATAAGTGTGAGAAGTTAATTTGAATGAACAGGTGTTGTTTGGTGGTGGGAATGCATTGCAACAATGTTGCAACAAAGTGGGGTTTTAACTTATATATATATATATATATATATATATATATATATATATATATATATATATATATATATATATATATATATATGCAATATGTATAAACATATAGTATATATGAGTGAGCCCCTTAATTCGGAACTATGGAATTTATTAGTTCTAAGAAACCATTCCACTTCTTTCCAATCTCGTTTGTTACAACTGCCGAATTTAACATGGCGATGGCATAGGCAGTGTCGACCCATTTAAGTGAATAAAGAACAATCTATATTCTATATAGATTCTATATAATCTATACCATCGTGTGTCTAAATCGTGTGTTCTATCACCGTCGCTCTACCAACTACTCTAATCTGTAGCATTTTATTGCTGCCTTAAAAACAAGTCACTTGAAAGTTTCTGTATATCATTCATTTTAAATAAACTACTGCATCTAAACATCCAAAATTGTCCAATTATTAAGATTTTATTCCATCTAGTACATAATTGTACTAGATCTTAGTTTTAATGCAGGATCATTATTGTTTCTGTGTTCTATGTATTGTAAGGAATCGGAGATGTATAATAACAACATACATTCTTTGTAAGATTGCATAAAAAACCAACAATGGTCAAGGTTGTTCTTCAGAAGGAATGTTGTTAAATTATAAAGCTGATTGCAAATCAATTTAAACATTTCCCAACGTTTTAGTTATTTTCTACCCAAGTATATAATGTCAATACAATGTAATATGGAATTACCAAAACTTACATATTTTGCACTGTGAAAAATATTTAATTCATATATTTGTGTTCACAAAGCCTGAACAAATTTGTTCTAAAACATACTTTTGTATGTTTTTTTATATCTACCACGACAGCAGTAAACTTGAGACATGCACTATTTTACCATTTTATTTTCCTTTTTTAATTGCATGATCTATTATAAAAGAGCCAATCACATTTTAACAAAAAAAAATGTGTGAAAGCAGTAAAATATAGTAGATTAGTACATATAATCATGTGATTTAGTTTATATATGAAAAGAATGATTTATATTTTAATATAACTATGTAGCTACATACATAAACATGCTCCCAAAAGTTCATCTTTTTTATACGAGTACTTATATGTACATACATTTGTGATTTAATTTTAATAAGGGATTATTTACATGTGTAACAATGAAACATGAAATGAATATTTTTGTTTATACAATACAATAGCAATAAATGTGAAACATTACACTTTTTTTTTAATATTAAAAAACGACATGATAAACATCATCATATTTTACTTCATTAAAATGTACTACTGTATTTTAGGAACTACATTTTTTAACGCCATCTACCTGTAAAATTTTTTTTTTCAGTCCAAAGACTGTTCGTAATATCAAACATTAAGAAAACATACAAAGGAGTTCACATATCAACGAGAAACATAATTTCCCGTGTAAAAGCGAACGATCCACCAAAGGTGAATTGGAAACGTTTTTGGTGGAAATGATTTTGTGTCTAAATACGCAAAAACATTGTCAGTTGCTGTCAGACTGTGAAGCATGCATAACTGCCGCTTGCTTATGCGCACACAAACTCGATCGCTTTATATCGTTGTGCATACGTTAATTTCTTACTCATTTATTTTGAAGAGAAACAAATTCAGATTATAGTGCGATTAGTCATCTCGTATCGGTAGATAACGGATCAGCTGTTCCGATCTATTTCATACAAAAATCATAAGAGCAATTAGTCAAAACGGATTGGTAGGTAACGTAAGGGTGTAGAAATTCGATTTTCAACGGAGCATTGTCATTCTCTTTTCTCTCTATCATATTTCTATTTTAAACTAAACCTAGCTATCTCTTTCCTACTTATAGAGCATATGGACTGAGCTATCCGTGTTGACTAATCGCACTCCGTTTTTTACATTACTTTACTTTACTTTTTGTTACCTTACGTGTTCACTAATCACAATATACGAGGGCGGATTGATAAAGAAGCTACCTAAGTACCAAAAAGGCAGCACAAACACAAAAACCTTTTTTTTTTTTGAAATTGCGATCTGTCAAACGTTAGCTGTTAAAATTTCACCCAAATTCATTGATTAGTTTATTTGTTGTAGTCGTTTGAAGAAACCAACTTTTGTGTTTCTTGAAAAATGGAAAAAAACGAATTTCGTGCAGTGATTAAACACTATTATTTGAAAGGGAAAACGGCGAAAGATACAAAAAAAAGTTCTATAAAAATTACGGTGAGTCCGCTCCGTCAGATTACATGGTCAA
This sequence comes from Megamerina dolium, assembly GCA_963854835.1. Classification (NCBI taxonomy): domain Eukaryota; kingdom Metazoa; phylum Arthropoda; class Insecta; order Diptera; family Megamerinidae; genus Megamerina; species Megamerina dolium. Next base: position 21,892,460 of record OY978527.1, read on the forward strand.
ATATTGGATTGCTGAATTTAAACGCGGCCGAACAAGCAATGCAACAATACCATCAACAGGAAGGCCAAAAGAGGTGGTTACTGAAGAAAACATCAAGAAAATCCTCGATATCGTTATGAATGATCGACGAGTCAAGTTGCGTGAGATTGTTGATATGGCAAACATCTCATATGAACGTGTGTTCAACATTTTGCATGAACATTTGCATATGAAAAATCTATCAGCAAGATGGGTGCCGCGTTTGCTCAGTGTCGAACAAAAACGAGTTCGAGAGACCACTTCACAGCGGTGTTTGGACATGATAAAGCGTAATCCTGTTGATTTTTGGCGTCGATTAATAACTGTTGATGAAACGTGGGTCCACCACTACACACCTGAAACCAAAAATCAATCGAAACAATGGGTGGAAGCTGGTGGAACTGCTCCGAAGAAGGCGAAGGCACTGAAATCGGCTGGCAAGGTTATGGCCACTGTATTTTAGGATGCACTCTGAATATTGCTTATCGATTATCTTGAAAAAGGATCCACAATCACAGGAAAGTATTATTGTGCAATATTGGATCAATTGAATGATGCAATCAAGAAAACACGACAACATTTAAAGAAGAAAAAAGTGCTCTTTCTTCAAGACAACGCACCGGTTCACACAGCATGAGATACGATGCTAAAATTACGTGAAATGCACTTTGAATTGGTTGATCATCCACCTTATAGTCCAGATTTAGCTCCTAGTGACTTTTTCCTGTTTCCAAACTTAAAAAATGGCTCGCAGGAAAAAGATTCAGCTCAAACGAAGAAGTGATTACCGAAACTAACGCGTATTTTGAGGGGTTCCCGAAATCGTATTATTCAGATGGTATAAAAAAGTTGGAATATCGTTTTACTAAGTGTGTCGAAGTAAAAGGAGACTATGTTGAGAAATAAATGGTTTTTCAAAAAAAAAAATGTTTTTTTCCTACTTAGGTAGCTTCATTATCAATCCGCCCTCGTAACATCGAATCAAATATATGGAATATTTATTGTACAATAACCAAAAGGAGTATTGTATTTGCCTAATATTTTACTCTTACATTAATCGCTCTCTCAACACACACACTCTTTATATCGCTTTGTATCTCTGTGCATACGTCGCTTTTATTCACATTCTCTCTTTCTCTATGCTATATCTTCCTTCCTACTCTCCTTTATTTGCATATTTGAATACAAATATGCAAATAACTACAGATTATTTTCTTATAGTTGCAGAAAGAGGCTCTTGCCATTTCTATTATTCTTCTCACTTCTTCTGCGCAATCCCAATTTTCATTAATCTAGCACCCCAGATACTTAAATTGGGATACCTTTTCGACTGCTTCACCTCGAATCGACAAGCTTAAGTTGTTATATGTGTTCCTTCTGCAGACAGCCATTAATTTGGTTTTGCTGACATTAATCTTAAGACCATAGGTAGTGCAAGGTTTGAAGGTCATTCATATTATCCGCAAACAGCGTTGTATCATCGGCATACCTTGTGTTATTAATGATAACACCATTCACTTTTATACCTTCGTGCGCATTGTAAAATGCTTCCTGGAATATTACTTCCAAATAAATAATATACATCCTTTAGTATATACCCCCTTTATTATTTCTATATCGTCCGTATTTTTCTTATTTCCTCTGACTTCTGCAGTTAGATTCCAATATAGTGTTACGTTTTTATTTAACGTTTAATTCTATTTGAATCAACGTTGTTCGATTGCTGGATTCTGTCAATAATAACTGCAACACTTATTTTATACAACTATATACAGCAACAATTTATTTAATAAACTCTATTTACAATCAACTATTTACAATAACACATTAATGTACTTGCAACTTTTGCGTCTGAAACTGTATCGATGTTTGCGCAATCACGTTCGGGATTAGATTGATTTGCATTTGTCAACACTGGCTCTATTTATACTCTGCTGGCAACACTCCAGAATCTTCCTTTATCGAGATTCATCTCTTTCTTTCTCGTTGGCGTGTTCTGGTTATCGCCTCTTTCTTTTTGTTGACATTCGTTTCGATGCATTCGTGTCATCATTCACAATAGTGTCAGTCACAATACTGATGAGTAACCAACCATCGATACTCGTTACACTGCCCTCCTCTTAACCTTGTTCATCCCGAACAAGTTTTTATACTTCCACCCGATATGGCGCAAGTCGCTCCAAGTGCAATACTTTAAACTTTGATCTTTTATTTAGTGTATACGATACACTAGGTCATTTATCTTTGCTATAATCTCATATGGTCCTTCGCAATGAGTGTGTACTTTCGGGGCTAGGCCTTCTTTCATTGTGGATTATGAAGCATTACAAGCTCTCCTTCATAGAACCCTTTTGAATTTGCTCTCAAGTCATACCTGGCCTTCACCTTATCGCTTATCATATGCGACCGCTCACTGATGAATTGATGTATTTCATCCAACTGTTCCCGCTTTTCGCTGGTATAGTTACCTTCGGTTGATCTCGTTGGTGTTACGACTCCAAATTTTAAATCAGTTGACAGTCTTCACTCGTTTCCAAAAATTGCCATTGCTGGTGTAGTAGCCGTCGTATCATGTTGAACGCATCGATATGCCATGAGGAACAATGGTATATGTACATCCCAGTCTCTTTGGTATTTATCTACGACTCTTCTCAAATATTCCTCCAAGGTACGGTTAAATCGTTCTACCAAGCCATCAGATTGTGGATGAAAAGGTGTTGTACGAGTTTTGTATATACCCACCATACGGCATATCTCTTGGAATACAACTGATTCAAACTTATACCAGAACTTATTCCCTGTGTTCCTTGTTGGAAATAGTCCAGCTATACCCATAGTAGTTCGCTCAAATAGAGTACCTACGGTGTATTGCTACATCTTACCTCGACTTTTCTTAGTGGGACCTTTGGCCATTGAACATTGCTCACACTTCCAAATCCAATCAGCGACATGGTCGTGGCATCCAACCCAATAAAATCGTTTCTTTATTTTCTCGACGGTTTTGGTGATGCCCAAATGCCCTCCACAGGAATCAAATCGCCCAGTATGCCCTTGCTATGGGACTCTCATTAGCCATTCCTTCTCAATCTAAACGTACGCATTGCTCCTTGTATTCCATAATCTTTACGAGATCTGGGTCGTTCCACTGGTCTTTTTGCACTCATTAGTTGGTCCATGACTCCTTCGGTAAGATATTCGTAAGTCGTATGTCGACAATGTACTCCTTGCTTTCCACTAGAGAACAATGTTTACATTCTATTTTGCAAGGACGACGAGATAGAGCATACGCGTTCCCATGATGTCCTCCTTTACGATGATCTATTGTAAAGTCATAACTCTGCAGCCTTTCAATCCAGCGCGCCAATTGTCCTTCTGGCTTTTCAAATTGTAATAACCACCATAGCGCTGCGTGGTCAGTGCGTAGATCAAATGACTGGCCGTAAAAGTATTTATGAAAATACTATACACATTCCAGTATTGCGAGGAACGCTCTTTGAGTGACACTGTAGTTTCTTTCTGGCTTCAACAGGATTTTACTGTAGTATGCTATTACTTTTTTCTTGCCTGATAGAGCACACCACCTATTCCAATGCTTTCTGTTGTTCCTTATCCCATACAAATGGTTTGTTCTTTCTTGTTAATTCATGCAGACAGCTGACGATGTTTGCAAATCCAGGAACAAATCGTCTGTAGTAGGTACATAAGCCTAGGAAGCTTCTTAACTCGTAAAGATTCACCGGAATAGAGCATTCTTGTACTGCTGCTACTTTCTTCTGTGCTCAGTATGTACCCCTTCTGTTGTTACTTTATGACCAAGATATTTAACTTCTCGCCTAAAGAGTGAGCACATTTTCATATTCAGCTTAAGCCCTGCTGATTGTATACCCTCAAAACCTTCTTTCAGCTTTTCCAGGTGGTCGTTAAAATCTTTTCCCATCACGATAATGTCATCGAGGTACACCAAGCACGTTTTCCAGTGTAGTCCTCTGAGTACACTTTCCATCAAACGTTCGAAAGTAGCCGGCACATTACATAGCATCAAATAGCATCACTGTGAATTGCCATAAAACATCGCCAATACTAAGACTCTTTTCTCTCTGTCCTCCTCACCAAGTTTCACTTGCCAGTAGCTACTTGTCAGATCAAGAGTTGAAAACCACTTCGCACCAGATAGCATGTCCAGAGTGTCATCGATTCTTGGCAGTGGAAAGCTGTCTTTTTTCGTAATATCATTTAGCTTTCTGTAGTCCACGCAGAATCGAGTACTTCCATCCTTCTTCTTTACCAGCACAACTAGTGAACTCCGTGGACTCGCTGATGGTTCAATAACACCTTGTTTCTGCATATCGCTAATCAGCTTAATGACTTCATCTCTTTTGGCCAATGGAACTCGCCGTGGTGCTTGACGAATTGGTCTAGAATCACCGGTGTCAATGTAATGCTTCACGATGTTGTTCTTCCTCCAGTTTTTCTAGTTGAAGAAAAAATTAAACTGTACTTCTCCAATAATTGTGAAGCCCTTTCTTTTTGCTGTTTGGTAAGCACACCTGCTTATTCTTCCATCTGTGCTTTCAATTCCGCTCTAACAGTTCCTGATTTTCCACCTTTTATCGACGAACCCTCTTCGCAGTCTACTACTGCAGTAACTTCCTGACAATGACCAATCACCATTCCTTTCTTCACAACTGTAGATGTATTAGTTGGATTTAATATTCGCACCGGTACTATTCCATTTTCTTTAGATTCCAGTAACGTCCTACCAAGTATGATGTTTTTATTCGTTCTTTCTTTATCTGATACTTACAATATATTTCTTTCGTACGTAGTAAAAACGAAGGCAGCTGAGAGCGAAGGAATGAGTGCAGAAAACGCTGGTTGATTTTGTCATAGACATTCAATAGACTAAATTATAAGCATGAAATATGAGTATAAAAAAGCCTTTTCTTTTTGTGTTTTGGTAATCACACCTGCCCATTCTTCCATCTGTGCTTCTAATTGCGCTCTAACAGTTTCTGATCCTCCACTTTTCATCGACGAACCCTTTTCGCAGTCTACTACGGCAGTAAATTCCTGACAATGATTAATCACTATTCCTTTTTTCACAACTGTAGATGTATTAGTTTGATTTAGAATTCTCACCGATACCATTCCATTTTCTTTAGGTTCCACTAACGTCCTACCAAATATGATGTTTTTATTCGTTATTTCTTTATCCGCTTCCACTACCCACATCGTGCCTGTCCCATCATACACATTCATCTGTGCCCAAGTTACCGCTTCTGATTTTGCTGGAATCTCTTGGCGTTCCAGTATTCGTTTGATGTTTGCACTATGCTTGTAACCGATGTTCAATGGTAACTCGACATTTGCATAGCGTAGTATCGGTTGACATTAATCTAACGTAAATCCGTTGTCAATCATAAAATCAACACCAATTATTATGCCATCGATGATGTCGGCCTCAATAAATTCATGTTCCCACGTGCAATTTCCAATAGGTTATTGTTTCTTTACCTTATCCAGAATTTGTGTATCCTCACCTGTTGCTGTACGCAATTTTATTCCCATTAAAGGCTCAAACCTCTGTAATTGTGAAATGTGAATGATGGAACCCACTCTTCACGCTCCGCTGAACTGGCTCGATTTAGTTTAACGATGCATTTTTGTTAGTGGAGCGATCGCTGTCCACCTTATTCTCTGTCTTTTGTCTTCCTGGAGAATTCGATCTTGATCACTTTCGTCGCAGACGGCAGTCACACGCCATGTGTCCTGCTTTGTCGCAAATGAAGCACTTACCAGTAAATTTGTTTTCACGTCGATTTCTTGCTTCAGGCTGCACTACGGACTTGAATACCTGACACACTGCTTTAACCAGATCTGATATTTCTGTTTCTAGTCGGCGTACTTGTGGCATTGGTCGACACATCAAACTGGCAGCTTCACACGTCAAGGCACTACTTACTGTTTCGGTATATGTACCCATTGTTGACATGACTAGGGCGCACTAAGTCTCTCCATCATGTATACCGTCTATGAATGCCTCTATTTTTATTTTTTCGACGAACTCTTCCGAATTACCGGGGAACGCTAGATGACATAAGCGCTCAATATCGGAAGCGAATTCCTGAAGGCTCTCATTACTCCGTTGCAATCGTGACCTTAATTCAACTCGATGAAATTGGCTCTTATATTCGTTTCCATATTTGCGCTGGAGTGTCCCATCAATGATTGATATCTACCACGATATTTCTATGAAAATATCTGCAAAATTTCTGACGCATTATCCTTTAATGCTACTATTAAAGCAGCGGTCTTGTCACTATCGTCCTATGGATTCTTCGAAGCTGTTTCTCAAACTAAAGCTTGAAGATGTTGAATGGTGTGGTTCCATCAAATGTTGGTGGCTTTAGTTTAATTGTACTCGTTTCTTTAATTACTGGTGTAGACTATCCGTTTATTTTTTGTTGATTGAGTCCGTGCTTTAATTTCTCGAACTTATTTTCCCAGTCGTCCACATATTCCTTCAGCTTACCATCCAACACATCCACGTGTTCTTTCAGCTCTGTGATTTTGTTATTAATGGAACCAGAAATTTCCTGAAATCTGAGTTCAATTTCTTTTTGTAGATTTCCGATGACGTGTTCTTGGCATGCTGCACCTTCCTGAATTTCCATGCGCAATTCACTAATAACGCCCTTTTGGTGTGTCGAATGTTCTTGAAGACTGCAGTCAATGCGAGATATGTTTCCTTGAATTTTCGTACGCAATTCACTAATATCGCCTTCATAGCTAGATGCATTTTCTTGTAGCTGTAGCATCATGGTTTTCATGAAATCAATGAGTTGACCACTCGAATCTATCTTGCTCTCTTCTTCAGCGAGCACAACTGCATGTACCTCAGCTTCCTCAAAGAAGTAATGTTCTTCTACATTAATACCCTTGGCCTCAATGGCTTGCCTTAGCCTCACCAGCAGTTCCGCCTTTGCACCTGATGACGATAGATTCATCTCTACCAACAGTTTTTAAGCTGGTCCACTTTTAGTTGGTAAATTTTCACCATCTTTACAGAATTGTTCGATCAGTGTATTCTGTCAGTAATAATTGCAACACTTATTTTGTACAACTATATACAACAACAATTTATTTAATCAACTCTATTTACAATAAATCTTTAATGTACTTGCAACTTTTGCATCATATACTGTACCAATGTTTGCGATATCACTTTCGGGATTTGATTGATTGCATTTGTCAACAACTGGCCCTATTTAAACTATGTGGCAACACTCCAGAATCTTCCTTTATCGTAGTCGAGATTCTTCTCTTTCTTTCTCGTTGGCTTCTTTTGGGTTTCGCCTATATCTTTGTTTTGACATTCATTTTGATGCTGCCACTATTCGTGCCATTCACAATTAGTGATGAGTAACCAACCATCGATACTCGTTCAATAGGTTCCTTATATATCGCAGTTCTTTAGTGTCTACATCCAATGATAACAAAATATTAAATAAATTATGGTGCAGGACTGTATCGAAAGCTTTCTCGTAATCTATAAAACATACGAAGGCGTCCTTATGTACGTCTTTGCAGTTTTGAACGAGGACATTTACACATAAAAGATCTTCACGCATTCCCATTCCATTTTTGAATCCGAATCGGGAATCTTCCATGGCTTTTTTGCATTTCTTGTATGTTCGGTTATGTATTATTTTAAGAAAAATTTTAAGTAAATTATTCATCAAGCTGACTATTTTGTATTCATTAGAAAAACTGATGTTAGCCAATCTTGTGGAAATTGCCCAGTGTCGTGTATGTAATTACAAATTTTCAGAAATAGCAGTAAAATATTTTCATCTATTAGTTTTAAAATGTCTGCAGGGATTTCATCTGGTCCGGCCGCTTTATTGTCTTTCGAAAGATCTATGGCTTGCTTTCTCATCGTTGGAATTATTGGAAGGATTGCTTACTGTTCTATTGTCATAAAATAGATTGCGCACAAAGCACCCATATTTTTAGCGCTCAAATCTTTATCCTCTCACTTGTTTCAGAGGTAACTTCGTTAATGTAGTTTAGTAATACTGATGTTATTCGTTTTCGATGAATGCCAAACAACTCTTTAAAATTCTTGTGAATGTTAAAATCGTCATGTTATAATTGCAAGTTCTCTATTTCTCTACATTGGGCATCTATCCACTCAGTTTTAGCGATGCGTATCTCTCTATTCAGCTCTCTATATCTACCTTTATTTCCGTTTTTATGTACCCTTCTTTCACCTATTAGGCGTATAATTTCTTCTGTCATCCACTTTGTCTTTGGTTCGACTATTGTTTTAACCAGGTTTTTTTTGCGTTTGTTGCTAGAGTCGATTGCATTATGTTCCACGTTGATATTGGATCGGAATCTTCTGTTTGAATATTTTTAAGTTTATTGTTTATCTGAAAGGTTAATAAATTGCGGGTTGTTTCAGTTTCTTTGAAAAGCACCCATATTTTTAGCGCTCAAATCTTTATCCTCTCACTTGTTTCAGAGGTAACTTCGTTAATGTAGTTTAGTAATACTGATGTTATTCGTTTTCGATGAATGCCAAACAACTCTTTAAAATTCTTGTGAATGTTAAAATCGTCATGTTATAATTGCAAGTTCTCTATTTCTCTACATTGGGCATCTATCCACTCAGTTTTAGCGATGCGTATCTCTCTATTCAGCTCTCTATATCTACCTTTATTTCCGTTTTTATGTACCCTTCTTTCACCTATTAGGCGTATAATTTCTTCTGTCATCCACTTTGTCTTTGGTTCGACTATTGTTTTAACCAGGTTTTTTTTGCGTTTGTTGCTAGAGTCGATTGCATTATGTTCCACGTTGATATTGGATCGGAATCTTCTGTTTGAATATTTTTAAGTTTATTGTTTATCTGAAAGGTTAATAAATTGCGGGTTGTTTCAGTTTCTTTGAAAAGTTTAGTGTTGAGTTTTTGTATTTTTGGTTTCTTTTCTGCAGTTGTAAGTTTCAATTTCATACTGGCTAATAATAAGTTGTGATCTGAAAAAATATCTGCCCCTGGGTAAGTCGATACTTTTGTAATTGTTGACCCGAAACGCTTATGAGAATATAATCTATTTGATTTCTTGCAATGTTTTGTTGACTGTCTTGAGGAGATTTCCAGGTATACAGCCTTCTAGGTGGTAGTCGGTACCAAATATTAGTAATTTTCATGTTATGATCTTGGCAGAATTGTATTAACCTATCGCCTCTTTCTCTCCCTAAGTCCGAAGCATCCAGCCATATATATATATATATATATATATATATATATATATATATATATATATATATATATATATATATATATATATATATATATATATATATATATATATATATATATATATATATATATATATACCATCAACGCGAAGCGATCCAACTTTAGCACTATAATCTCCTTGTATGATATTAATATCGTGCGGTTTGGTGAATTTCATGAGTTCATGTATTTCGTCGTAAAAGCTTTCGATTTCCTTTTCCCTTTTATCTGCTGTCGACGCGTAAATTTGTTAGGTATTCATGTTTAATGGTTGTGCATTAATTTTTTACATCATAGTTCTTTGGGATTTGGGTATGAAGGATATAACATTGCTTGATATTCTCCTGTTTAATATAATAGCTACTCCATTTCTGTGGTTCCTGTTTTGACTGTCTGAAAAATATATTTTCATATTTTCGGAACAAAATTCACCACTATCAGGCCACCAGTTTTCACTTATCCCAAGGACGCATATTTTTAGGCTGTCCATTTCCAGTATAGCATTTTTAGCTTACCAGCTTCAAATAAACTGCGTACATTCCATGTCCCAAACTTCACTCTTTGTTTTGTTTTACCTCCGAGGATTCTTCGCAGCCTCGTTTCGCCGAAGACTGAGGGCCGTTCTTGCAGTTGTACTTAAATATATTGTATGGCATACAGGTTTTGTACGACTTTCGTGGGATTATACTCAGTGGTTTCCCGTTGCCTTCTGAAGGGTTTTGAGTTTCCCTTCTTCTATAAAACAGCCGCTCATTATGAGACAGACGCTGGCCGAAAGAGCCGCTTATTATAAATACAGACGTTCGTTGGACTTTATTTAGCACTAAGTATTTCCCCAGAGTGCTAAGTTTATGGTTATACCGCCAATGCTCGGTCGCCAGAGCTTCATTTACGAAAACAGGGTCCACCGCATGTAGGTGAGGTTGACTTTTGGAAGGAAAAGCTATTGGAGATGGATATCTTCCATCTTGAACACCCCCTTACTACTCATGTAACGAAATTTATTTTAAAAATTTCCCACTCCATTTGTGACACCATCGCCTAAGAAGTTTTACTTCAAAAATAATATTCTATACCAAATTTTAGCTAGATATTTTTATATTTCTGTGCACAATCTCTGAAAAATTTGTACCAAAGCATACTTTTGTACCAATTGTTTGAATATTTTATGTTCATTCTAGAAATTATTAGTTTTTGGGTAAGAAGTAATTCTATGTTCTAAGTGTCAACTAAATATTTTCACACGTCCATGCACAAAGTCTAAAAATCTGCATTCGAAATCATACTTTTGTATGACACATCGAGTTCAAATGTCATTTAAAGACATACTTTTGCATGAGTGTTTTTCATCAAATTCCGCCCTTACTCCAACTCCCTTGTTGGTACGTTGGTACTAATGTGTTTAAAGTCTAAGAATATAACTTCGAACATATACATACAAAAGTATATGTTCGAAATTATATTCTTTATAGAAAGACGCAGTTTTTATCCAATTATGTTCATTTTCGAACTCAATTCACAGACCACGATACATTGGAACACTAAATATAAAAAACAGCTGATAACTGTGGCATCTGTGTATAAAAAGTTTGTTTACATTTTGTATTTAGTCCGTGTTATATTTAGGTTGAATAAAAATAGTAAAATTGCACAATATTTAGTGCATTAAATTAATAAAATATATTAAATAAATATTTTATTCCTTTATTAAGGAATCTTAAATTAAAAGTAAATTAGTAAAAATTATACAATACTAACAAGCAATTTTAATAAAAAAATTTTAGAAATCAAGGAAATGCATATTTCATTAAAAATATATATTTTTTAAAAGAAAACATATAAATTACCGATTTCTGCTACTCCTCTCCAGAAGGTTTGTCACTGTTGTCGAAGTAGGCTGGAAGCTGTGACGTTGACATGATTTTGTAGTCGCTGTTTTTTTAGCCTTGACAAATTGTTTCGTCAGTTCGGTGACCGTTGGTATGCCAAGATCACGATGCAAATCGCTGTTACGCACGTAGTATGGCACGTTTACAATACTTCGAAGGACTTTATTTTGGAAACGCTGTATTATACTGGTATACTTTTGACTGGCACATCCCCAGAATTGTATGTCATAAGTCCAGACAGGTTTCAGAACTTGTTTATAGATGAGGAATTTATTGTGTGTTGAGAGGCTCGAGCGCCTGCCAATGAGGTAGTCCAATTTGTTTAATTTAATGTCAAGTTCATTTCGTTTTTTCTTTACTTGGGGTTTCTAACGCAATTTAACATCGAGTGTAATGCCTAGGTATTTGGCCTCGTCGACATAGGGAATTACATACGCATCAATGTAAATTAGTATATACGGCGCTTTTTTTTAATAAAGAAATAATGTGCGTTGATTTGGTTTGGTTTAGCTTGATCCTCCATTTTTAACCAAAGAAACAGTATTTTTAACAGCTTCTTGTATCTTAGTAGTGAGATTTTCAATAGTATTGCTGACTGCAAGAAGACCAGTGTCATCTGCAAATGTTGGCTTGACGACGGTAAATCGTAAGTATACAAGAGGTGCAGTAAGGTTCCCAGGATACTCCCCTGCGGTACTCCAGCGTTAATCTTTTTTAGGGGCGTTTTCGTATTTAACAGTGAAGTATCTGTCGTCTAGATATGACAAAAGCACTTCACTGATGAATGAGAATCAGGTGTTTGCTTTCAATTGTTGGCATTAGCCGTGCAACAAGTAGTTTTTCGAAGAGCTTTGACATCACTGACAATAGGGAAATAGGTCTATATGAAAATACTTCATTTGGCGATTTCCCAGGCTTAGATATCATTGTAACTTCCGCGAATTTCCAGTACATAGGTAAATGCCTCAAGGTGAAGCATTTATTAAACAGGCTAATACAATTTTTTGGTATGTTACGAAGAAATTTTGCAAATTTCTTTTTTGATTTCTTGTGGTGTGACAGGTGTAATACGGACATTGCATTCAGACACACTTACATTTCCATTGGGTTCACCATAGCCTTTGTTAGGACCAAAAGTTTTTTCAAGGTGCTCAGCAAATATTTTCGCTTTCGTTTTGGCCCAATGCTTTTCATCGACTTTAATAAGAGCGCTGTATTGAATTGGTATGTTAAAATATTTAGCCGCCTTCCACAAAGAGTATTTAGAGTATATATCGGCTATGAGACCAAGCAGAAACCGGTTGAATTTGTCATTTTTGAAAGATTTGATTGTTGCACGCAGTTTTTTGTTTGCTAGATTCAGTTCTGACTTGATTGCTGGAGATCTAGTTTGATGCCAACGTTTACGCAGCGTTCTATTTGTTATAATCAAATTCCTGATGAATTTTGGATATATTTTACTTTGATTTAGTGTGGATGTACTGCTCCACGCTGCCAGCTGCAGCTGTTTCGTGAAAAGAAATACTGCGTTATCGAACTGCTCGCTAGTGGTGATGCAGTTAAATCTGACTGACTGATCCAGCTGTTGTTGAAAATATTTCCAATCGGTGAGAGCTTCTTATGAAATTTCCAAGTGCACCAGCGAATGATCTGTGGCAGATGTGAGCTGTAGAAATATTTTTGAATATAAAGAAGTCCATTAAATCTGGGGTTTTGTAGTCTTCAGTTTTCTGGTGTCTTGGAGGGCTACACAAAGCAACTAGTAATAGTGGTTGTTTAAAAGTTTCTACGGAAACGGATGTGGCTTGAAATTCTTTTTTGCTTATTTCTTCATTTAAGTGATGTCTAATTGTATTTTTAACTATAACAGCGCTGCCTCACCTTTGCGCAATTATCAGGATATATTTATACGTAAATATGATTGTTTTGTAAAATGCGTTTCAGCGATTAAAGCGATATCAATATTTTCATTATGAAGCATTATTTTCAATTCATTTATGAGCTTAGCCCAGCCGTTTGCATTCCATAAGATGAGTTTTAAACCGCTACTCATAAGCTAAAAACTGCATATTGTGTTCCAGTGCACCCAAAAGCTGTGGACATCTCTTTTTGTTTGCCAAGTTTTGACTAGATCATTGACAGCGTGTCCGTGTTATGCGGTAAATCGCTTCGCACAGGTGTTTTGACTATTTGCGCAAAGCTGTTGACTTTTTTCGCTGGTACTTGGTTTTTTAACTAGCGATAACTTTGTACTTCTAATGTTTTGCAATTCCTTTGCAAGAATGCAGCAGTTTGCTGGGTGCGGCTCGACACAATTGCAACACTTTGGCTTATTAGCTAGTGGTTTCTGGCACTCAGAAGTTAAGTGTTTGCCAGTGCACCTAATGCATCGTGGTGGCTTCCGCATACATTTTTTGCCGAAAGATTGGCACTTTTTGCACTGAAGAATTAGACGATTTTAAGTAATGGTTCGATATATTTAAAATATTTTTGACTTCGTAGATTTTCTTCAAATTTTCAGATAAATAAAAAATTAAGAATAACATATAAAGTGGTTCCATAGTTTTCCATTTAAGTTTGTTGGTTGCATTAATAGCTTTTAAACTGTGATTTTCCAGATCTCTTATAATTGATTCTTGATTGATTGATTGGTGAAGGTTTTTTAATTACTTTTATTGCTCTCGTTTGCTTATGGTGAGGCTCATACCATTCGCAATCTACCCATGGTGGTGAGTTACATCTGGCAAATCCCCATTGCTCGACGAGCTTATATCAAAACTGCCAATGAGCAAGCGCATTGAATGAGCAAGTTTCGCAGCGTCTGTACAGCCATATGCTACGGTGAAGCATTTTAGTGATTGCATAATTACTAAAATGCTTCAGCAGCAGCCACTCTACAGCCAGCAGCTTCCGCAAGAGGCGAACTCAGCAGTTTTAAGTTGTAGTACCGCTGATAGCAAACTTCTGTTTCTATGGAAACCGACTTGTGTATGCATGGGCGCCAGCAACGTTCGCAACTACAGTAGTTTGGAGGGCGTGCATCGCAGGAGCCAGCAGTTGTGGTCGATTTGCTCATCAGTGGTGCCGGTATAGAAAAGCGACACAAATTTCGAAGCGTGTATGCGGTGTCGAAATTACAGCTGCCCTTGTAGAGCTTGAGCAAGGACGATTTGAATTGTGATGCCAAACATATACGCCAATTGCCGGTGCAGCCGTATACTCGGGTCAGGCCCAAGCTCTTGATTGGACTTGACCGTTGCCATTTGGGTTGCCGTCGACCACTGTGAAGGTAAAGAAGAGTCGCCAATACAGAGTTGGGTTGGGTGGTGTTTGGCCCAACATCCACTACATTGCCATCCCCGTCATCGTGTTTATTTGTGAACTGCCAAGCCGATCAGTCACTGCATAAAATGGTGGCGGACTTCTTCGATATTGAGAGCTTCGGTGTCAGGGCTACGACGTGGTATTTGCCGCATTTCGCCGTTGTTAATCTCAACACGCCTGGTAAGGTGCGTATGGTCTTCGACGCCGCCGCTGAGGTAAGCGGCATCTCCCTCAATTCACAGCTGGTAAAGTGCCGACAAGAATATCGGTCCTTACCATCCATATTGTTTCATTTTCGTGAAGGCGATGTTCCACCAAGTGATAATAAAGAAAGATGACAGATGTGCTTAGCGGTTCATTTGGCGTGGTGGTGATGCTACAAAGACGCCAGATGTCTATGAGATGTTCGTGATGACGTTTGGCGCTGCCTGTTCGCCGTGTGCTGCCAAATTTGACAAAACACAAGTGATTACGGCACCACCGTTCGTGCTGTGAAAGCAATATTGGACCACCACTACGTCAATAACTTCGTTGACTCCATAATTTCACATCTAATTCATCAAACGTGTTTGTTGCACTTGGTGGTATTGACGCCACATGCCGTATCGCCAAAAAAGAAGGCGTGTTAGTTGAACGTATGCTTGGTTTGTTTTGGCAATTATCGTCAGATTGCTTCAGATTCTAGTTGAAATTTCATAACGTTGATGCAACAGTGGTGAATGGACGCCCTATTATAAGAGAACTCCTAAGCGTTGTTATGTCCATTTTCGACCGTTTGGGACTGTTGAGTAACTTCGTTATTGGCGCCAAGCTACTTATGCGTGAAGATTGGAAGCGAGATATCCATTGGGAAGAGCCGTTGCCAAGTGAAGTTAACGCTGTGTGGGAGAAGTGGCGTAAACAACTACTAGCAGTCATCAAATATGCTATACCCCGTTTTTATTTTCCCTTCGCCCCAAATTTGCCTTAGTCATCGTGAGTTATAAACTCTTGGATTTTAATCATTTTTTGTCATTTAATAGATTGGTAAGAACGACGGCTTGGATTTTGCACTTCGTTGACATTTGCCGCTGCCGTATTCAACCGAACCGATGCTATGATTTAACCGCTAAAGAAGTCGACAACCCTAAACGCCTTTTATGCCGCATAGTACAACGTAAGGTATATGCCATAGAGTTCCAGTCGATGCTACAACTTTCGCCTTACGTAGACGAGGAGGACATTCTTCGTGTGCAAGGTCGCATTGACGCTGCCAGCTGGCTTCTAATCAGCACACGGCGCCCCATTATTTTGTCGTCTGATCATATGTTTACGAAACTCCTAGTACTACATTATCACAACATCATGTGCCATCACGATCTGCAATATTCATCGCGGTTATTAGGTGCCACGTCTAAGAAGCCTGATCGGTGTTTGCGCTGTATGCCGTTTGAACAAAGCAGCTGCAGTGGCTCCATTGATGGGACCGCTTCCTACGGATAGGCTTACTCCGTACGTGTGGGCTTTAACCTACACGGGTCTCGACTACTTTGGCCCAGTGAATGTCTCTGTCCGGCGCAGCACCGAGAAGAGATGGGTTGCACTTTTTATATGTCTGACTGTTCGAGCGGTTCACCTGGAGCTAGCTCACGACTTGAGCACCGACGGGGCGTTCCCATACGTATACGATCTGACAATGGGAAGAATTCCGCTGGTGTCGATCGGGAAGCGAGGCGATTCACATAAGTGTTTGACTGCGTTCGCCTGCAAAGTGAATTAGCGCAGCTGAGTGTCGACTGGGTGCTTAACTCTTCATTCAATCCATCAGAAGGTGGTGCTTGGGAGAGAATGGTGCAGTGCGTCAAGGACCTGATGGTGAAGTCCGGCGTACCGACATTCAAACTTCTGGCAGTGTGAAACGACGTGCGGTTTCAAGGTTTGCCGTACTTGACGTTGATAGTGGAATTCGAGTCGATCCACGGGGATGGGGATATTGTGAAATCCTGCCTAGATTTTTGCATATATATATTTGTATACATATTATATTTGAGTATTTTTTACATACATATGTACAATTTGCTGCTTGCTAGCCTATGCAATTCGTTTTGTTGTTTTGGAAGTGCCGTTATTAGTATTGTCATCTTCTTGTGCATGATCAAGCAGGCATGTTGTTCTTGTTATACTTCTATTTTTGCATTGATTGAGTGATTTAATTATGCACATCGTGTCGTAATCATCTGTTAGCAAATCGCGGTATTACT
Organism: Megamerina dolium; assembly: GCA_963854835.1. NCBI lineage: Eukaryota > Metazoa > Arthropoda > Insecta > Diptera > Megamerinidae > Megamerina > Megamerina dolium. Next base: position 21,909,238 of record OY978527.1, read on the forward strand.
CCGATTTCCAGGCTGTGTAGTTCGTTTACGGTAAATACATGTTTGTGAAGTTCTAATTCGAGTACATGCACGCATGTTGAAACATTTCATATATAGTTGCCGATCAGCCTGGAGAGTGGGATAACATGCTGCAGTGAGTATTTGTTTGTCTGTTTGTCTATTGTTATATGTATACTTATATATGTAACTGCGTTTACTTTCATACAATAAACGAATCATATCAACATATATGTATGGTTTTGTTAAATACAGTCCACTCAATCGGTAACACACTTATTTAATATGTTTTATTAATTTCATACACTGAATTGTGGTATTTCAGTATTGTTGTTCAACCCTAAATATAACACTAACTAAATTTAAAATATAAACAAACATTTTATACACAGATGGCGTGTCAGTCATCAGCTGTTTTTCATTACACGTGAATTGTCATAACATTATCCTTTTGAATAAAGTACTATATACTTTTTATCACACGTGAATTGTCATAACATTATCTTTTTAAATAAAGTACTATAACTATGTATACTTCCTTTACAAACCTTTCCTTTAGTGCCGGATACATGTATAAACGATAATTTCGCTAAATCATCCAAGTTTAAACCACTTCTATATAAATATTTAATCGTATCATCCAATGGCATCTGTCTGTTATTAAATGTAATCGAACGACGTATAGTTTCGGCATTTGAGAAGAGTGCATTCAACGTCTGAATTGCTTTCTATAGTAAATGTGAAAATATTCATGAAAAAATAGTTAGAGTAGATATCAATATCAAATAATTATATGTAAAAACAACAACATATAAATAAATAATCAAACATAGACAATAACAACGCTAATAATAACAAAATGTGTAATTTTTTCCCCAACACTTTTACAATTTGTTTTGTCATTGCTGTTGTTAAATCAGCGGCACAAAGTGGTTAAGAGGCGTGAAAAAACTCAAATCTTAAAGATTGAATTTTTCATATGCTTTTAATTGTTTTCAAAGGGTTTCAAAGGTTTTTAGATAAGTTGTTAGATTCGTTGTCAGATAGAATGAAAAATTGTATGATTAGCTGACTATTGAAAATCCGACCCAAAATGCATTATATTCTTCGTGAAATTTTGTTGTTACTAAGATGAACAAACATTTTGAAGTTTCTAAAAGGTTTTCATTAAAAAACCAAAACAAATTAACCATCTCGATCGATTAGATCGAGTTCTTTTGTTAAGTATTTTACAAACCGATCATGCATAATTTAACCTTTGTTGAGGCACTCGTATTTAACTATAGAATGTTAATTATAACTTCCATATCTACGCTATAAGTAGTTTTATATTCTTTTTCGAATCAACCAAGTCATATTTTGGAAAGTGTATTTAGTATTCAACCTCCAATCAGCTTTCCTAATTATAATTAGGTCTTTTTTCTTCCTTAAAACAAAATTTATATAATTTAAAAAATTATTTACTTTTTTTTAAGTACGACTGTCTAATTAATTATTTAATCCAACAATATGAATAATCAATTATTCAATCAAATTTTATTTTTATATCAAATTACAAATTAATGGAAATTTGGGCGAATCAAATAACAAATTATATGAATAACACCATTATTCGTATAATATTAGAAATTATTAAAAAACAATATTCAAAATATTGGTTTAAACTACCGTCGCTTTACGGTCGACATAATCATCTATCCGTACGACTACGAGGAGGACCCACATGAGTCGATGAGCGACTTGTGTTTTTGTGTCGTCGGACACATGTTTTTAAAAAATAAAAAATAAAGAAAACTTTATTTATATCATAAATTTCACACGTTCTACTTGAGACGAATCTTAAGACTAATTAATTTAACTTTTCTAAGCTACCTCGTTCTCCAATTCAAAAGGAAGAAATATTCTTTAACAGCAAAAGCGGTAAGTGCAAAATAGAAAAGAAAAGGTACAAAGCAGAAAGGGAAATTGTGTTAGAAAATATTTTCAGCGTATTTTAACGAAAAAGAGGTGTTAGATTGCGTTTAGAACGTAACTCGCGCGATGGTGGAGCTGTATGCATCCACTTTATAAAAATTTTACGTAAAGATCTCTGCCTTTGGCCTTTTGAGAACTAGTTGATGCAAGAATTAAAGCCAAATGGCCATCATTCGCGCCATACGTTCTGTCAAGGGGCTCAAAATCAAGTGGAAGTCAACCCATCACAGTTCAGTGATGAGACTCATTTTTGGCTCAATGTAAATAAGCAAAATTGCCGCATGTGGAGTGAAGAGAATCCACGAGATTCACGAGGCATCGTTACATCCGCAAAAATTCATTGTGTGGTGTGTTTTACATTCCGGCAGAATTGTTGGTCCTTACTTAAAATTTATAACGACGTTAGCGATCAACAATGAGCTATGAACTAGAGATATGATTGCCGATTATTTCGTACCCCAATTGAATGTAATGTTGACTGAAGGCAGACTCTTCCAACATGACGGCGCACTATGCGGCCGACCCATACATTTACAAGGAGTTAACGTAGGGTTTTAATTTTTCGTATGTAATCATTTTGGACATATAAATAAATTAAGCGTAATATGATTATTTTAAGGCTTACCTCCCATACAAACCATCCACCAAAAACGCATTTAACTCGCAAGAAAAATGTACCAATTAATATATGACTATGAAATTCCGTCCCTAATTTTCGAATAATATTGCAAGTTCATTCCATAAAATCGACAGTAGTCGGTTTATGTTTAACACTGTTGACTATATGTGTGTAAGTAAAGCGTAGTATTGTAAATAAATACACCAAAATATGGGTTTAGTAACGTTCGGAACAGTCCAATATTAAACACGCACAACAGTACTGAAAAAAAGTTCCGCCAAAGGGCCCTCATATGTCAAAAAAGTTCTAAAAATATGCAATTATGCCAACAAAGTTGTAGCCGTTAGAAGTAAGATAAAAATATATGGAATGCCGACAAATATACAAATAAAAATATTCTCCTTTCTTTTCAATGTTTTCCTATGTTTCACATTCCATATGGATCATACATAAATCCGATGACGATCCGTCCGGTCTGGTCAATTTGTCAGTTGATGCGACTACTACCGCTATGACCCGAAAGAGCAAGGCAAAGAAGAGGTAAGCCAACAAGCTGAAATCCTTCTATTGGTCTACCTGCTATAAGTGGATACTCCAGAGGGTCAAGAAGCTGGTTAACTCCCACAGGCAGATTAGAAAGAGTGATCACCACGACTTCTAGCACTATGGCTGCTACGGCGTCAAGCACAGCATCTGCTTGTGTGACCATTGCAGCTTCAGGCGGAGGTCGAGCGGTAGGTGATAAGGCTTCGATCGCCAGCAGTAGTAGACCACATCCGTCCAGCGGGGGCAGACCAACAGTCGCGAGCGGTAGCTTCGCACAAGCCGTGTGCAACCTTCATGAAGAGGGGGAGGTTCATCCACGTTCGTGCATCATAATGCCACATGTTCTTGGCTGCACGGTCTTATGTTTTGTTGTCAGAACGTAGTTGCAGTCAAAATCAAATACCGCAATATGGGAAGCGTAGTTGAAACTGTAGTGATTTCGGCTTACTTACTTGGGTGAAGGTGGCGCTAAGCCTAGAAATTTGTGGACGTGGTGCTATTTGCATAATAAAACAATTTGAGATTAATAGTGGGTTGTGATGAAAATTCACAGTACACTATTTGGGGTAGCAGTAAATGCAACTACAAGGGAACCAAATTGCTGGACTACATAATGTTGGCAACAACCAGACTTTTGTAACTTGCAGGAGACAGAAAGACATTGATCTGAATCTATCAAATAGCTCGATAGCAGACAAGATCAGTTATTGGCGAGTCCTACATGATGAGTCCTTGTCGAACCACCGCTATATAGAGTTTCGGCTTGCGGTTGAACTTTATCAGGTTCCTGCAGGTCGAAATCGGCAACATGCCTATCAGAGTGGTAGGTCCTGTGAAACAGCTCTTCACGACTGTGGCACCACAGAAGAGAAAAGGATGGAAGCAGGTATTTGCACTCTGGGGCTATTTGTTGACATTGAGGGCGCTTTCGACAATCCTACCTTCAATTCCATATGCATATAAAGCACACTTGTGCTCTTTACCAGAAAATGTAAATTGGATGGCTTACTTCCACCAACCTTAAAATTAAATATTTGGGAGTCATCCTAGATAATCTTTCTTGGAAGATTCTTATTGATCAGAAGACCTCTACCTGTGTTATATCAAGAAAGGAAGCCGGTTTATATTGCCTGTTATTCATTGTAGTATTTATCACTCTATATACTCTATGTACTTGTTCTATAGTAGCGTGATCTTGCCTGAATCCAAATTGATGGTCAGGAAGTAGTTTCTGAGAGTACATTATTGGCAGTATCTTTTCAAAAATTTTGCTAATAGGTAGATGACTTATCGGTCGGTATGATGTAACTTGTTCAAGAGATTTTCCTGCTGCCACATGCATGGCATAAAATTATCTTTCTAATAAAGTCGGCTTTTAGTTAAATGTTATTACTTGATTTCAATTTGAAGTTCTACACCTCTAAAAAGACACCCTTTATAAGTTTCGACCGCCCTCTAATATTTAAATATTAGAGGAGTTCTATTTTGTATTTTAGGCTTTTCGCTAAATACAATATAATGCCCGCTTAACAGAGTTGCAGTGCACAGAGGTGTTGAAGAGAGCAAATGCTGTGACTTAACATAGCAAAATAATATTGAATTTTATATAAAATATAATATTTCATGAGTAGAAATTTATATGTAAATTATTTTAAGCTTTTGTGAATGAATTTTATATACAGTATATAGGTATTGAACCACGACCTACAGATCAGAAGGCGAACACACTAACCACTGAGCTACGGCACCCATCATGTAAATTAATATATTTATAAATATATGCACTTACTATATGTATGAAGTTTAACAATATAATTTTCATAATATGATATTAAATTTTATAAATTTTCGGTGACGTTGACAAAGAAGGTAGAGGAATAAAGCATCCTTTCATAGAACCACCCCATTCCTTGTATCAGGCAATTAGAAATATCAGCATGTTGAAACTCAATTTTTTAGGAACAGAAAAGTAGTATCCTACCCAAAAAAAAGAACACGTTGTTGTTGTTCCTTATTGATCCATTTCATTCCTTTCTCTGCTTTTACTCTATCGTGACACAAAGTAATATATAGCCACTCATGCCTATTGTTGCTGTCGAAAACACCGTTTGACAAAAGTTGACACTTTTGCAATCACATTCTTAATAGTGAATCAAAAATGTTCCCAAAAGTTTTGGGTACGAGTGATTTTTTATCATCTATCGCATACACATTTTTCACATTTTTGTCTCCCTTACACTCAATATTATCTACCAATTATCTAAAATATATCGAGGAAAACTGGATTTTAGCCAACGCCTGCGCTCATAGCGCAATAGCCAAGTGGTTAGACCTAAGCTCTCCATCGTAATGAATCCAGGTTCAAATCCCCATAAGGTCAATAATTTTTTTCCATATATATTCATATTTTAATTTAAAAAAAAATTATTATATAAATTTAATTAAACACAAAATTAATACTTACAATGAAAAAAGTATTAAAGTCTTGTCAATACGCAAACGGTACGGAATTTTTCCAAATATTTCATTTCGTTCAAAAGGCCACACAATAGGATTATGTGTGGAAAATTATTTCGCGAAAATTTTCACCGCGACTATTCGGTATATATCTCACTCTTTCGGCCATATTATTGATGACATTTTGCAGTATGACCTCCGGAATGGCCCGAATCACCGCTGTAATATTGCTTTCAAAGTCTGGAATCGTCTTCGGGCAATTCACATAGACTTTATCCTTCGTGTAACCCTACTGTAAAAAGTCTAACGTCGTCAAATCGCATGATGTGGGCGGGCAATTCACATCACCGCGACACTGTGTGTGTGGTGTAGCGCAGTCCTTTTAAAGCCACATATCGTCGACTCTTAGCTTCAACCTCCTACATAAAATAGTCCTGCAACATAGTATGGTACCGCTCAGAATTGACGTTTTCGGTATTTCCATCCTCATCTTCAAAAAAATACGGACCGATGATGCCTCCCACCCATAAACCGCACCAAACAGTGGCTCCCGGTGGGTGCATTATCTTCTGAACAATAACGTGTGGATTTTTCGAGCTCCCGATATTGCAGTTTCACTTGTTAACACAACCGCCGAGGTGGAAATGAGCCTCGTCCGAAAAGATGATTTTTTGGAAAAAATCATTATCTTCAGCAATCATTTGCAGGGCCCTATCAGCGAATGTACGGCGTTGTGCATGGTCACGAGGCAACAGCTGTTGCGTTCATTGACTTTATATGGGTGCAATTTCAAGTCCAAGCGCAAAATTCGATGCATAGCGGTCGTGAAAATGACCAATTGTTGCGACCGATGACGAATAGACATTCCGGGGGACTTGACGACACTTTCATTTACGGCAGCAATATTCTCAGCACTGCGTGCATTCCGCACTCTGGTTGGCTTCGGAATATCAAATACGGACCCAGTTTGATAAAATTTTTGGTGAATCAATCATAGCATTTGCACCATCGACTTGGAATTTAAGATCCAAAATTCGACGATTTCAATGCATTCTTCTTTCGTGTAGCGATTCGTAACTAAAATCCTATACTGTCACGATGACAATGACACAAAATATACAAAAATATATTAATATTACACTTATTATATTAGCGGGGTATGAACGGCAGAACCTTGAGATATATCTTTCGTGAGCTTTGTCGTCACAAAGCACTTTTACCAGCATTTAGCAAAAGAATTGTCAATTTCTTGCGGACAGGTGGGTACCATTCGAAAGAAGTTTAGATATTCAAGTTGTGCTTCCGCAGTCGGGGATGGCTAACCCGCAATTTACAGATCAGAAGGCCAATGCAATTTATTAAAATTATAGCTAAAAGCGAAAAAGTTCTTACAAGACTACTCGCTACGGGATCAGATGAGTAAAAAGAACGATATACACAATTTGGTATCCTTGCTAATTAAAATGAGATAATTCGTAGTTTTACTAACTACTACTTAATTTTTTTTTACCAAATCCATTGTTTCCATTTTTACAGGTATAGGGGGAAGAAAACTCGATATACAATAAATAAAAAAAAAAATTTCTTCTTTTTTCCCATGTTATCTATTGGAGAATATATTTGTTGAAGACTAACCCTTGACCTCTTCCTAAATATTCTGTTAAAGGATTCTTTGAAAAAAGGTTCAAAATTACCTGTACGGGTGATGGCGAGAGGGTTCTGAGGAAATAATGCTCAGAAAATTTTAATATAGGTCCCCGAACTCAAGAAATATAAAATAATATTTAGACAAGAACTATCCTAAATCTAATTTTACACATGATTTTTTAAATTCCATGATTCTACTTTTGACCGAAAAAGCCAAAATTTAAACCACTGTAAAAATAGTAACGTACTGGAGCAGAAAGGGATTAGAGCTTTTATTACTGAAGTGGAATGCTATCGTTTGGTTTGATTTACCCTCGAGACAATGACCCTCAAATTGTGGGATAGTGTTATCATATTGTTTAACTCCTTCTATTTAATAAGTGTATATAAAAGGATTTCCCTTTAAGAGTCATGCAATTTAAAAATAAAAGATAAGTGAGATCAGTAAGATGCAATACACACTTTTTTCATTTGAAAGGTTACATCATGCCATTATGTATGAAAAATAATATCGTTCATGTGAGCACGACTTCTCTGTAACATACATACCGCATCTGTTAACCTAATATTCCAGCACTTGTTCACATAAATTTGATGTTTGGTGATGAAGCTAATTTTTGTTTAAATGGTTAAGCCTATATGCCATTTGTTTGTTAAGTAAAACTTCTTAGGCGGCGATGTCACAAATGGAGTGTGAAATTTTTAAAACCAATTTCGCTACATTAGTAGCGAAACGCACAACCTCTTTCCTAAGGTTAGAGGTTGTGCGTTGGGTTTGGGACCCGCCACATAAAAAACCCCCCAATGAAAAAAAAGATATGCCTCAAATAAGGACTACCGCTTTTGTTGATGACCCCCGCAAACGAAAAAAGGACAATGATTTACGGATATGCACCTGGAATGTCCGGTCCCTTTATAGGGAGGGTGCCTCTATCCAGCTGGTTGATGTCCTCGAAAAATACAGAGCTGACATCACCGCTCTCCAGGAAATGCGATGGACGGGACAGGGCTGCTCCAAAAGAGCGTCCTGTGACATCTACTACAGTTGCCATGCTGAAAGACACGAATTAGGATGTGGATTTTTGGTCAGCAAGAGACTACGACATCTTGTCTCACAGTTCACGCCTGTGAACGAACGGCTGGCCACAATCCGGATCAAGGCAAAATTCTTCAAAATCAGCCTTATATGTGCCCACGCTCCGACGGATGAGAAGGACAATGTGACCAAGGAGAGCTTCTTTCAGCGCCTCGAAGAAGCTTATGACCGCTGCCTCGCCACGATATCAAAATCGTGCGTGGCGATTTTAATGCCAGGGTGGGCAAGGAAGGCACCTTTGGTCCAACTGTCGGAAAATTCAGCCTCCACCAGAACACCTCCGATAACGGAATGAGGCTGATCGACTTCGCAGCAGCACGAAACATGGTAATTGGTGGTACCAGATTCCAGCATCTCGACATCCACAAAGCGACATGGCTGTCTCCAGATCAACGTACAAGAAACCAAATTGATCATGTGGTGATTGACGGAAGGCATGCTTCCAGTGTGATGGACGTGAAATCGATCCGTGGTGCCAACATCGACTCGGATCACTACCTTGTTGCAGCTAAGGTGCGCACACGCTTATGTGTCGCAAATAACAAGAGAAGTCCCACACAGAGAAAGCTCGACGTCAGTAAGCTGCGATCACCAGAGACAGCAGATGCATTTTCCACTCGACTATCGGATCTGCTTATGCAGAACACTCCCCCACTTGATGATACATGCGCACGGTGGACACATATATCCCACTCCATGACTACTGCTGCCGAGGAGGTAATCGGTTACTACCGGCCTCTGAGGAATGAGTGGTATGATTAGGAGTGTCGCGAAGCTACCGCAGAGAAAGACGCCTCCTACAGAAAAACCCTGCGTGCAGGCGCAATGCGAGCTGTTAAGGAGCGGTACAGGAGGAAAGGAGTGCAGAGAGATGTATTTTCAGGCGCAAGAAAAGAGAACAAGAAAGACGCGAGTGTGAGGAGATAGAGATGTGTACCGACAAAAATGAGACTCGAAAATTCTTCGAAAAGGTGAAAGGTTGAAGCCTATGCTCAGCAACCTGATTGGACCGTATCAGTGTGGCTTCAGACCTGGTAAATCCACCATCGACGAGATTTTCACACTGCGCCAAATCCTGGAGAAGACCCAAGAAAAACAGATCGACACACTCCACTTATTTGTTGATTATAAAGCATGAACACGCGAGCAGTCAGTGCAGCATTCTCAGAGTTGGAAGGAGAGTCGCGTCACGGTGAACGAGGGCAAGACGAAGTATCTAGTGTCAACAAACAAAGAGTCCCGGCGTCTTGGACAGCACGTCACTGTTGACAACTACGCTTTTGAAGTAGTAAGGGACTTTTTCTATCTTGGAACCAGCTTTAACAGCAGTAATGACGTCAGCTTGGAGATCATGCGTAGGATAACTCTTGCTAACAGGTGTTACTTTGGGCTGAGTAAGCAATTGAAAAGTCGAGCCCTCTCTCGAAGAACGAAAACTACACCTATTTGCGTTGGTGGCGAGTACCGAATAAGGTACAACCATGAGCTGTACGAGCTGTATGCCGATATTGACATAGTAAAGCGCATCAAAATCCAGCGGCTGCGCTGGCTAGGTCATGTCGAGCGAATGGAAGAACACGCTCCAGCTAAGAAGGTGTTGTATTCGGAACCCGCTGGAGGACGACGCAGAAGAGGAAGATCAAACCTCCGGTGGAAAGACCAAGTACTGGAAAACATGACGGCGCTTGGAATTTCTAACTGGCGCCAGCTACCGAAGAACAGAGATGGCTGGCGAAGCATGTTATTTTCGGCCTAAATCGATATTCGGTTGTTATGGCCACATAAGTAAGTAAGTAAGTAGTGGGAAAGAAGATATAACATAGAGAAAGGGAGAATGAGGAACAAAGCGACGTATGGACAATGATACAAAACGATAGCGAGTGTGTTTGTTGAGAGAGAGAGAGCAACCAACGAATAAATACTCCCTTCGTTTCTTGTATGTACAAGAAATATTCCACATATTTAATTCTTTATCTGTTTTTTTATTTCTGTTCAAAATAAATGAAAAAAGCGACATATGCACAACGATGCAAAGTGATAGAGTGTGAGGAGCAACCAACGAATAATAACGATTAATAGAATTAGCACGTGGGGTAATAAAAAATAAAGTAAAGTAATGTAAAAAAAATGGAGTGCGATTAGTCAACACAGATAGCTCAGTTCCTATGCTATATAATTATAAAATAGAAATATGATAGAGAGAAAATGGAATGACTCTCTTATGCTCCGTTCTAATTTTACAGATTTTAACTTACGTTACCTACTAACCCGTTTTGACTAATCACTCTTATGGCTTTTGTGTGAAATAGAACGGAACAGCTGGTCCGTTATCTACCGATCGCACTATAACTAGTATATTATGCAAAACCACAAAAGCAAAAATATTATTAGTTGCTCTCATACTATGAAACATGGATTACTGCCGTTTGCTTATGCGGCGCATAATAATGTTTTTGCTTTTGTATCAGTCCGCATTTAGCCACATAACATTTTTAATTCTCTTTTGATCTTTTGTTCACGTTTAGACGTTTTGTTCACGTTAGGAAACTAAAAAATGGTGGTACGTTCAAAAATTTTGTGGTAGATTATATAAACTTTTAGGAACAGTTTATGTATGTACCTACATAGCTATATTAAAATATAAATTTAGAGATCACTCATTTCATATAAAAACTAAATCACATACTTATATCGTATGTACTAATCTACATATTGCAAGTTAAAGTTATGAAAATCAAATGACAGTCAATCAATATACCCTGTATGAGGATATGCAAAGCACATTCATTTCGGTTAGATGTTTGTAACAACTAACCTAAATTTTCGATTTAACGTCCGTTCGTATGTCCGTCCATCAATCTGGCTGGTTCGCACGATAACTTGAGCAAATAATCTGGCGTAAAATCAGCAAGCCACGCCCATTTCTCAATGGAGGTTCCATACAAAGTCGCGGAAATATAAAGAATATCTTAAACCACTATAAGTTACAGACTATTCAGCATAGAACAACCAGATTTAATTTGTGAATTACATTGTAAGAGCTCACAAGAAATGGGTCAGCCATGCCCACTGTGTATAGTAACTCCCATACAAAATGACTGAATTTCTTTTAAATTTAACAATCTTCTGTGTAGAACAACCATAATTGAATCTCAAAATAATATGGCAGTCGGAAATAATCTGGCATTAAAACAGCATGCCACTCCCATTTTTTAATGGGTATCCCATATATATATATATATATATATATATATATATATATATATATATATATATATATATATATATATACATATATATATATATATATATATATATATACATAGTATATATATATACATAGTATATATATATATACATATATATATATATACATATATATATATATATATATACATATATATATACATATATATATACATATATATATATATATATACATATATATATATACATATATATATATATATATATATACATATATATATATATATATACATATATATATACATATATATATATTCATATATATATACATATATATATATATATATATATATATATATATATATATATATATATATATATCCTGCTACCCATGACTACCCACTTCCCCTTAAAATTCCAATACAATCTCACACTTTTTTCTATGAATACAAATACTAATGCATATTTCTGGGATATATTTTATTTTTTATGTAATTAGTGCGAATGAAACAACATGGCATTAATTGACAAAATAATTTGAGCTTTCATTCTTACTTTATGAAATCTGTCAGTGATAAATTCAAAAATATTTTGACACTAACTATGAGGGTCAAACTTCTAAAATGCATTTGTATATTTTTTCTTTTTGATTAGTATTAATTTCATCGTAATTACATTAACTTATAAATCTTTTGTTAATTATTAAAAAAAAAAATTGTCTTGCTTTCAAAAATTAAAAAATATACATTCAAAATCTTGTGGTCAACCAGAGGATTAATAATGTTGACAATGAACAAATGTTGAACTGTCAAAAAATTTGTAATAATTTTACATTCAAGATATCATATTGGTATGTTGGCAAAAATTTTATAAAATTTTATTGAATTATATAAATGATATAAACAGAAAAGAAGCAATCAAGCATATTCAAGATAAGCTATACTACTAATTTTGGATACATCCAATAGCAGAAGTAAGTAAATTGTAAACAATTTTTTTTTATTTTATTGCAATGCATCTATCTATTATATATTATTTATATTAACAGAAGCAAGCATATTCATCAGAAGCCATACAAGCCATAGAATTCTCAATTTTGGATAGAGCTAATAGCTAAAGTAAGTATTTTGTATACAATTTATTTTGATTTTATAACATTGCATCCATGTTGAATATGCAATTGAAAAAAAAGAAAAGAGTGAGTGCTGTGTTTCTTACTGAAATAGGACAGAATTTTGTTAAAATCTGTTAACCTTGCATGTAGTGCTTTTAATTTCTGTAACTTTTGTGGTGAAATGCAACTGGTGGTGAGCGCTTCAGTGCAGTCAAAATCGAACCAGATCATAAATTCGCCAAAAATGAATTGTAATCACGTGTAGTCTTTGTTGCAGTGCCAAGAATATAAAATAAAAAAATAAAAAATAAATATGTGGCACTTAAAGCCCCAAAGGGCTCATTGGCCGAGCTTCTCTTCCATTACTGTTGTGCGTCTTATATTTAGACAGTATTAGAAGGGACCTACTTATTTTAGCCGGTTCCGAACGGCAGAACACTTGTGACATCACTTTTTCTGAGCGGTAGAAAACTCCCTCACTTAAACAAATATATGTCGTGAGTATAAATATACGCTTAATTATACTAATAATATAAATTACTTAAAACACATATTCCATTGGAGAACTAATTTATTTCTTATATTTTCCAGATTGGACATAAGTCGTTGCATTCAAAACAAAAACCTTTTTAAACAAATTATTTAAATAGGAAAGATACTAATATTTATTTCCTTTTCCAGATGTAAATCGGTGCTACATATTTAACAGGAAAGATGAAATTCGCTCAGGCAACCGCAGATGCAGCAAAATTTATAATGTTAATATTTATTAAAATTTTTTTATAATTTTTAATTGTAAATATATAACATTTTAAATATGAAATTGTAAATATATAACATTTTAACATTATTATAATCAAAAGAAAGATAATTTCACTACTTTTTTTTATTATAATAATATTAATATTTTTAAATAAAATAAAGAATTTGACATTTTAAACTGTTTGAAAATTTTAAGAATAAATTAAAATGTTTAATAAAAATGAAACCCTGTGCCGGCAGACGAGGGAAATTAGGGGAGTATAGCTATTCTTTATGACGTAGCTGAATGAGAGCGACAGGAATGCGGGATCACACGTTCAAGGGGAAAGTGGTTAGTTTTTTCCCAGCGCCTATGCAAGGTTACCCACTTTTTTAACCATTTTAGAAGGTAATGCTACCCACATATTCAGCAGATAATTACCCAGTTCTGGCTAGCAGGGTATATATATATATATATATATATATATATATATATATATATATATATATATATATACATATATATATATATGTATATAAAGGGTTATCCATTTCGCGGTTTCAAAAGTATAGGGCTAGAATTCGACATCTGTCAAACTGAGTTGTTAAAACAATTTCTTTCTTTTTCAGTTCAAAATCTGACATTTGCGAAAATGGATCGCTTAACTATCGCACAACGCATTAAAATTGTAAAAACCTACTACAAAAATGGTGATTCTGCTACAGCCACATATCGTGCTTTAAGAGGAGATTATGGTTTACATAATCGTCCAACTACGCAAGCAATTGGCAAAATTGTGAAGAAATATGAAGAGACTGGATCGGTTACAGATATTGTAAGGCCTGTGCATCATCGTTTCGCTCGTACCACCGAAAATATCGCTGCTGTAAGTGAAAGTGTTGCCGAAGACCCGAATGTGTCGTTTCCTCTTCGTTCTCAGGAATTAGGACTGTCTTACGGCACATTATGGCGTATTTTGCATTTGGATCTACACCTACATCCATATAAAATCCAGCTCACACAACAACTGAAGCCAGCTGACCATTCACAACGTCGTAGATACGTCGAATGGGTGCTTGAACAGGCGGTGGACGGCGATTTTTCGAACAAATTTTCTTCAGGGACGAAGCACATTTCTCTCTCGGTGGGTATGTTAACAAACAAAATTGTCGTATTTGGGGTTCTGAGAATCCTCAAGTAATTGAAGAGAGGCCACTACATCCACAAAAAGTCACTGCTTGGTGCGCTCTTTGGTCCGGAGGTGTGATTGGACCTTACTTCTTCGAAAACGACGATGGAACGACTGTCACCGTCAATTCGGAGCGTTATGGTCATATGATAACCGACTTTTTTTTCCCTGCTATTGAAGAATACGACTTAGAGAATATGTGGTTTCAACAAGACGGTGCCACATGCTACACAACTCGAACGAATATGGCTTTATTGCAAGAGAAATTTTGTGGCCGCGTAATTTCTCGTCGTGGCGATATCAAGTGGCCACCAAGATCATGCGATTTAACACCGCTTGACTTTTTTTTGTGGGGCTACGCGAAAGACAGTGTTTATGCAGATAAACCTTTAACTCTTAAGCACCTAAAAACCAACATTCGTCACGTTATGGCTGAGATACCGCCCAATATGTGTCAAAAAGTGGTCGAAAATTACCTCAAAAGAATCGATGCTTGCAACAATTCGCGTGGTGGTCATTTAAATGATGCAGTATTTCACACATAATGTCAACGTTCAAACTTTATAATAAAAAAGAAATATGATAACAAATATTTTATATGTGTTTTATTTACATTTACTTTTGAAACCGCAAAATGGAAAACCCTTTATATACATATATATATATATATATATATATATATATATATATATATATATATATATATATATATACATATATATATATATATATATACATATATATATATATATATACACATATATATATATATATATATATATATATATACATATATATATATATATACATATATATATATATATACACATATATATATATATATATATATATATATATATGTATAGATACATATATATATACACACACACACACACATATATATATATATATATATATATATATATATATATACTAAAAAGTATTAAAAAGACCTTTCTTTTGATACCCATATCGTAAAGAAAATTTGCAAATTTATTGATTAATTTTGATCGCAAATTTGAACTTTGACCTTAAGCACCGCCTTATATGGGTGTTAGTTACAAAAAAAATTGGATTTTTATATTTACATTAATATGCTCTTTACGAAGAAATTTATTATTTTTTTTCCTTTCAGTAGACTATTCTATACTTATGCGAAAAATGCCCAAAAAAAAAGGTTCTATACGAAGAAATCTATTATTTTTTTTTCCTTTCAGTGGGCTATTCTATACTAGTTCCATATTTTTTACTCACCATGTCCCTATTAAGACATAAAAACATTGTAAATTTTCTTTTGATGTTTCGTTCATGTTTACACGAGCAAAAACGCTTCTCGGTGATATGTAAACCCCTTTGTATGTTTTCCTAATGTTTGACATTACGAACGATTCGCACAAAGAGCGTCTCATGTACGTGAAACAAAAGCCCTTCTCTCTTCACGGTGCGTTCCTCACCGACAAATAAAATGTTTTCATGCAAATGTTTTGTGTCTAAACCAGGACTATCTGACTCATACATCACAACTCTCAATTTTTGATCAAAAACAATGACACACTTACCTCATAACCTTCATCAATGTCTGCATCCGTCTGCATCTCCACTTCCTTCTGAATGCTATTATTGTCTTTGATATTGTTTTTAATATTATTGTGTTGTTCTTTCTCATGATGTTCTATGGTTGTAATGCACCTTTTACAATCATTTCGATTGAAAACACGCTTTATTTGCATCATAAGTGAGCTAATATTCCTATTGAAACAGCAATAACTTTCAGTTGCTGCACCATTATCACACCATCCGCTAACGACGTTTAAAAAACGTGTACGCTTACTAACTGAGCGTAAACTCGCGCACAGCAACATTTTTATTGTATAAAAATTGTATCGAATTCAATATCAATTCGTATTGGTTTACATATTTACGAGGTTCAATTCCTAATCTAAATAAATTGAAGAGAGCAAAATGAAAATGTAGTGAGTGAGAGAGGGTATAATAATAATAAAACAATGTTGTTTTTTTTATTTCGATGGAAAAGTATTTGCCCATGTATAATTATAAAGGTAGTGCTGTAAGAGAGAGTTCTCACGAATTAAGAAGAAGAAGTAAACAAAAAAAAACACTACAAACACACACGGAAAGAAGAAGTAAATAAGAAAACAACAAACACGAACAATAATAAGGTAACAGTTTTTGACATTATATGGAACAACCTGTTGTATGATTTTCATTGTAATAATAGTTGCATTCGCGTACCTGATAATTAGTGATAATTATCACAAAATATCGGGTTTTGCTGTTCCAGCAAAAGGGTGGTTGCTAATTTCTGCTGGACAAATTTTTACCAGCAGAAATTTGCCAGCAATAAAACAGCTAAAACAGATAAACAACAGCTGACCACAATTTAAAAAAATAATAAAAATGTTATTTGTAAATGAAAAATGGAATATTAGCAAAATAAATATGCAATAGGAAAGTATATACCCTTTTGGTCAAGTTTCTTCATAGATAGTAAAATGTATACGAAATGTTCCAGGAGAATACCACGACTACCTGTCTTAAATATTAAATTTTTCTATTTCCTTTTAATCCTTCTTCTTCATCAAAAAGTCAACAATCATCAACTGGACGTAAGACTTCCAAGTTTTTGCTAATTTTGCGTTAGGGTACTATTGGTGATATTTCTCTCTTTGAGAGCAAATAGTTTCTTATACTCCGGAAATTAGCTGATGGATAATTATTATTGGAAAAGTACGTGAATGCAATTAATATTTTAATCATTATTCTAAATATCACTTTCAATCGAAATTTATTTGAACACTTAAATTGTTACAATTCTAAATATATGTAGTTTTCAAATTTTCGCAAATAAAAATGAAATTCAGAAAATTTTAAATATTATGTTTACAAATGTAAAGACACAGAATTATAAATTCCTAAAAAAAAAGTTCAAACTATGAGCCCTGGTATTACTCTGTAATATCATAGTCAAGCATAGTAATCGATTTCAATCGGTCATCAGCATAATATTTTTGAAATTATAAGGTCATCACATTGACGAATGAACTGGGATTCGTAATAGGCCGTAGGAAGACTTTTGCTGAGAAGGATTTTGTGGTGATACGAAATATAGACTCCACTCCGGATGCAAACAAAAAATGTATACCGTTATACCGAGACCCTTGTAGTTCATAAACTCTTGGGTAATGACAGATATGTTGTGCGAGACATTGACAACTGGTAGTTGACTCAAATTCCATATTGTTACGTTTTTATTTTGTAAACGTTTACACATTCCAGTATTGCAAGCAACGCTCTTTGAGGGACACTATATTTTCTTTCTGGCTTTGACAGGATATTACAGGATGCTGTCACTGTCATCTATGATCAGGGAGAGCAAACCACCTATTCCATAGCCACTCGCATCTGTGTCCAACGAAACTTTGACCAGGTACTGGATACGCTAATACTGGTGCTGAACAGAGTCTTTCTTTCAGCTGTTCGAATGCTTTCTGTTGTTCCTCGCCTCACACAAATGGTTTGTTCTTTCTTGTTAACTCATGCAGGCTGCTGGCGATGTTTGCAAATCCAGGAACAAATCGTCTATAGTAGGTACCTAAGCCTAGGAAGCATCTTTTGAAGTAGTAAGGGACTATCTTGGAACCAGCATTAACAGCAGTAATGACGTCAGCTTGGAGATCATGCGTAGGATAACTCTTGCTAACAGGTGTTACTTTGGGCTGAGTAAGCAATTGAGAAGTCGGGCCCTATCTCGAAGAACGAAAACTACACTCTACAAGTCTCTCATCATGCCTGTCCTAACATATGGCGCTGAAGCCTGGACAATTTCCACCTCGGATGAGCGAATGCTTTGGACCTATTTACGTTGGTGGCGAGTACCGAATAAGGTACAACCATGAGCTGTACGAGCTGTATGCCGATATTGACATACCAAAGCGCATCAAAATCCAGCGGCTGCGCTGGCTAGGTCATGTCGAGCGAATGGAAGAACACGCTCCAGCTAAGAAGGTGTTATATTCGGAACCCGCTGGAGGACGACGCAGAAGAGGAAGACCTAACCTCCGGTGGAAGGACCAAGCACTGGAAAACCTGACGTCGCTAGGAATTTCTAACTGGCGCCAGCTAGCAAAGAACTGAGATGGCTGGCGAAGCATGTTATTTTCGGCCTAAATCGATATTCGGTTGTTATGGCCACATAAGTAAGTAAGTACATATATTTATAAATATATACATATACAGTGGCTCACAGCTTATTTCGTACAGTGTATATATTTTTATGTAAATGGCTGTAACATCGAAACTAAAAAACTTATCGATAAGTTTTGAATGTAGATGTCTGTGTATGTGTTTAGTAAACCTAATAAGAAAACGGGGAACCCCAAAAATTGTTCTTTTTGTCATGCAAGAGAGAAAAACTATTGATCAGCTGATTTTCAGCTCACATCTTATTTCGTACACAAACTTCAATGTAAGTAAGTTTCATTCTGCCGCGCAGTTACAAAGTTTTTTTGAATTGTATGAGTTTTTGGACCTTTTTAACTATTATAACAATTTTTATTATTCTTATTTTAAATAGTTAAAGTGCTGTAAATTAAACATTTAGCGTTATGGGTCGTCGTACAACGATGGAACAGCGTAAACTGGTAATTAACCATTTTAGGAAAGGTCAGAGTGTGCGAAAAATTGCTGAAATGACAAATTTAAGTGCCTCAACTGTCCAATACATCATTCAACGCTTCATTCGCGAAAATCGGTTGGAGAACAAGGGCAGAGAAGCACCTAATAAGATTTTCAACGCATCAGACGAGCGTTATATTGTACGAAAAATTAAGAAAAATCCAAAGTTATCCACTCCGAAGTTGGCTGCAGAGGTTCAGCGTGAAATAGGAAAATCATCCAGTGCTGAAACTGTCCGACGTGTGCTGCGCAATCATGACTTGAACGGTCGAGTAGCCCGAAAGAAACCATTCATTTCAAAAATGAATATACAACGCCGACTTGACTACGCCAAAGAGCATATTATTAAGACTCCTGCGTTCTGGAATACCGTTATTTTCGCGGATGAGTCTAAGTTTAATATTTTTGGCTCGGACGGAATGTCATATGTTTGGCGTAAAGCGAATACCGAGCTAAACAAGGAGAACCTTAAGCCCACAGTGAAGCATGGTGGCGGTAGCGTGATGGTTTGGGCCTGTATGTCAGCAGCCGGAGTAGGTGAATTGGTTTTTATTGAGGGAACAATGGACAAAATGAAGTACCTCGAGATTCTGAAAAACAATTTACTTCAAAGTGCAGACAAACTGGGTTTGCGGGAAGAATTTCGGTACTACCAAGATAATGACCCAAAACATAAATCTGGGATTTGCAATCTTGGCTTATTTGGAACTGCCCACACTTGATGTCTCCACCACCACAGTCATCTGACATGAATGTGATTGAAAATCTTTGGTCTATTTTGGACAATAAAATAAGAACACACAAGATTTCTAATAAGCAAGACCTAAAGAAGGTACTAATGGAGGAATGGAAAAAAATCACACCAGACATCACTCAAAAATTGGTGGATTCAATGCCAAATAGACTCCAGGCTGTCATTAACGCTAAGGGATGTCATACTAAATATTAAAATCAACTTACTTTGTTTTTAGTTTGAACTTAAAGAGACTGTACGAAATAAGCTGTGACATGAATTTTCCTATTTTTTTCTTATTTTATTTTTTTATAGTGTCAAACACTAAAATTTTGAAAAAGTAAATTTTGGAAAATAAAAAACAAACCTTCCTTTCAAAAATGGCATTTATATTTTGTTCAAATTTTTGCTATATTAGGAATTACGACTGCAGCAATTTTTAAACTGTCACTGTACGAAATAAGCTGGGAGCCACTGTATATACATATATATATATATATATATATATATATATATATATATATATATAAAATATATATATAAATATATATATATATATATATATATATATATATATATATAAAATATATATATATATATATATATATATATATATATATATATATATATATATATGACGTATTAGTAATCAGCTGTTTATTCTTTAAATAGGCTGATTTTACCGTGTCGCGACCTTCTCTAATTAATTGATGATTCTTGATCGTAGTACAGTTAACAAAGTAAGGCAATCGTAAAATTTGCTCTCATGCCAAAGCATGTTCAGGCAGTGTCAAAGTTATTAACCCTCTGGTTGAGAACAAAATTATTAGTTTTTTTTTCCATAAAAAAAACGAATTTTTTTTATTTTAATTATTGTAACAATAAAAAAATTGATGTAATTAAAATAAAATTAGTCATAATCGAAAAGAAAAAATAAATAAATGCATTAGAGATGTTTGACGCTTATACACAACCAAAGGGTTAGTGCTTACAAATATTTTAGAATTTTTTACTTTTATAGATTTGACAAAGCTGTCTTTTGTTTTTCTTCTATACACTAATTTTAAAAAGAGAGCATGCAAATTCCTCTCTCGACGATAAACCGATAAAAAACAGAGAATCGAATAATAAGGATAAACACGACTGATCTGGCATTTGTTTTTATCATGATAGTTTGTTATTAAATTTGTGGCAAATATTTAAGCTTATGAGTAAAAACTTATCAAGTGAAACAAATAAATTCTATATGGACTGTGAAATCGAATAAACATGTGCTAGTACATACCGTATGTCCTTGAGCGTACATTGGTGACGTTCTATTCCAAATAGACGAAAAACGTATATTTTTGAAATATTTATTTATGAATTATTGTTCTGTGTCGATAAAGTAATTGATAATTCTTTTTAAAAATAATATATGTCTGATAACAATATTTTTCATATAGTTTGTGTTGTTTCGTTAATAACTGACAGCTGACTACTTCACTACTACTATACATGTACAGCTCGTCACTTTTAAGAGCAACAGTACATGTGTAGCTGAAAATTGAAAGTGACTACAAAACGTAATATATAAATAACAACAATTAGCGGCAATTATTAGTTAAATTGAGTACTAGAAATACTATTATGTTAAAAAGTACAAAACATTGTAATAAAATGGCGATTAAAATTGAAAGTGAACTTAGCGGGTATGTTGATTATTAATAAATTTTTACTAATAACTATAAAATTAATTATAATAATGTCTTTTTCTAGCGGACGTCTTGGAAAATGTGAAGTGTGTGCTGCAACGGATGCACGTTACTCATGTCCCAAATGTGAAGTGAAGACCTGCAGTCTGCGATGTGTCGTCATACACAAGAAGGAGCTCTCTTGTGATGGACAACGTGATCGTACCAAATACATACCGTTACGTAAAATGACCAAAATGGACTTCATGAACGATTATTATTTTCTCGAAGAGTGCACTCGTTTTACACAGGATCGTAAAACCAATCGCATTAAACAATGTACTCGTTATAATAAGGTATTGCCCCGTCATTTATTTCGGCTACGTAAAGCATGTATTGAACGCGAAATAACATTGCGTTTCCTATTGCAAAATTTCACACGCCACAAAGAGAATACGACATATTTGAATTGGAATGATAATAAATTGTACTGGCGTGTTGAGTGGATATTTGCGAATGCATGTAATATGCGCTATGTAGATGAACGCTGTCCGGAAGATTTGCCATTATATCAGTTACTCGATAAATATGTGAACCCAAATAGTGTCGAAGAGGTGTTGCAGAAGAAGGCTCTGGAATATTATCAAAGTTTCGGAGTTTTTCAGTTGAAGGTTTGTTATTAGGCATCTCATTTGCATAATCATAACGGAATGTTCATCTGCAGGTTTTACTCAAAGCTGAGGGCATTAAACGTAGTCGCACACGTTTCTATGCATTGGATGTGGCCAAAACACTGCGTGAAAATTTAGTCAACAAGACTGTTGTTGAATTTCCTTGTGTTTATGTAAGTTACGAATCACAACCAGTTGGTTTCGATATTATTGATAGTGGTATGTACAAACATGCGAAAAGAGCAACATGTAACGATTGCACTTGATTGATGATAATTGTTTAACCAACAGATAACGATGTTGTATCAGAATCGAAACGGTATGAAACTGTTTTAGAGGAGGAACGTGTAAAGCAAATAGCAGCTAAACGAAAAAAGCTCAATCCTGATAAGGATGATGATGATACTTGTGATATTGATGCCAAGAATAAAAAATTGAAAACTAAAGCAGAAAAAGGTAAACGTAGAGCAGAACGTCGTCGTGAACTTGAGGAAATCGAAAAGGCACCTAGCAATTATTTATTTACTGATGAACGTTTATGGGATACACTGTCGTCTTCAGAAAATGATGACGGCAATGATACAACAGAGGAAAAAGGTGCAAGTACCTAGTTGTTAAACGACATCAAAAGTGAAATAAAAACTGAATGACATTGTATACAAATATTATAATATATCATTTATTATATCTAACAAAGAAACACAAAAAATGTACAAATAAAGTGATAGAATTTACAAATTTGTTTAAACCCATTTCATTATTATTTTATCACTGACACAATCGGAAAAGTAATTAATAGTAATATATGCGTATCTATATTATAGGGATTTGTCATTTTTATCTGTGGATGAATGATCGAAATAAATTCAACAATGAGTATGTATTACAAAACCCAAAAGTATAATATAAACACTATAATAACAATACCAGCAGCAGCCGCCTTAACATACATTGACTTGCGATTTAAAAATGTAGCATCTTTTTTATATTTCTGTGACATCATTGATAGGTTTTGAGTTTTTGTATCCAATTCTACGGGAAAATTGAGTTCCAACACTGTATATATAATCATTATCATCATCATCTATAATTACCTGATAAAACAGTACCCCTTTGCAAAACATCATCAATATTTTGTACCATAATCCGTTGAACATCCTGCAATTGCGTATTAATGGTATTTATATTTCTTCGACGATCTGTCAACTGCTTTTTCGCCTTTTGTACGTAAACATCAAATTCAATAAATGCATAAGGTCGTGTCACTGAATTCACACGTCTACCATAATTGGCATGAAATTCTTGCGCTAAATCTTCTAGGTAATTGAAGGCTAAACGTTTTGAATACATTTTATCACACATAACCAAATAGCAAACTTCATTTTCGATTAAATAGCTAAAAAGGTTATTAATATACATATTTAGTAGATATATTGGCAAGTAGTAAAACGTACCCGTTTGGCATACTTACTGAAATAGATAAGGACCAGTTTCAATACTGCAACGTGTAGGTGAATGTGAGCCTAGTTTTCGAAAGAGCATTTTAGCTTGATTTTGATATTCCAATATACTGCGTCCGGACTTCCGTCAATTGTTAATTGTAAAATTTATTAAATCCGCATCATCTTCTATTGAATGGAATTATTTTTATTATTTACCTGTTCGTCATCTTGCATGGTCCATACCAATGGTAGGCCATCAATCACACGAGCAATCATCGTCAGCAATGCCATTTTTTTAGTTTTTCCTGACTTCTACAATCCCCTAGTATTTTCACCTGTTCTAATTGTCAAGTGTATTCAATCAGCTGATCGTTGCTCCTTTTAAACTTATTTATATATGTTCTCTTTAATTTTTGGCATGAAAACTGCTGCGAAAGTATTCGTTCGTTTCAGTTATTTTGCAATCGGAAAACATATGCATTGCATGAAACCAATGGGCACACGTCAGCTAGAATTGTCAAAATGACAATATGAGAAATAGTAGTAAGCCATGAAATGACATTTATTGAAACATAGCATGTATACAATAGATATATTTTAAAGCATTTAATGTTATAAATGTTAATTAATGTTATAAAAAATATGAAAACTTTGAACTAATTGTTCGAAAAATAAGATCAGTAGCTCTATTCACTAATTGTTTAACGACAATTATCATTATGGGCGCTTAACGACAATTATAGTTAAGGGCTATCGAGTATACGGTATTTAACTAAATTTGTTGATAAATGAAATCAGTAGTTAACCCCAAATATAACTAAGGCTAACAATGAATAGTAGGTGGTAGTTAGAGCTTTGCGATAATTATTGTTACAATTTTCATGTTTTTATTTTTTTGATAAATAATAAAAAATTGATTACGAATATATTGTTACACTTTTCCTGCTTTCAGTTTTTTGATAAATGATCGAAAAAGCTTTTGAATATATTGTCAGCGAGATTATTCAAAATTTTCAACAGAGGTCGGAAAGACTAAATCGTAAGCTTTTGCCGGCAAATAAAGATGCTTATGATTTAGGTGACCTCGAATTCATGAAGCTTTTCCGAATATCAAAGGATGCATACTTATTGAAGAGTTAGAGTCTGAAATGCATTCAACGAGAATTTTTGCATATCATCTTCCGTCCGACGATTTTAAATATTTATTTGAACTACCTTTGAGCGTCTACTTCACCTGCTTCTCTTAATTTCTTTCGAGTACCATAACTCTAGACATCGATTAAAGTAGTCTCATGTAACTCTTTTGTTTTCATCTGTTTTGTTCGTTCAGAACTTTCTTCAAAAGAGTTTTGTGGACGACCAGGGGGTCAATTCTCGTTCTGTGAATGAAAAGTTTTTTCACGTTTTCATGGCACTTTCGATTCTCGTTCAGCGAAAAAATGAAAAGAGACGTCAAAATGTTTTCATATGAAAAAAAGTGGAACGAAACGAAACTTTTCACAACCCTGGCGTTTCTCGTTCTGTGAAACAGTGTAATCAACTGTCAAAAATGTTCATATTGTTACGTTTTTATTCTGTGAACGTTTAATTCTATTTGAATTACCTTGTTCGATCACTGGATTCTGTTAATAATAACTGCAACACTTATTTTATACAACTATATACAGCAACAATTTATTTAATAATCTCTATTTACAATCAACTCTGCTTACACTCAACTATTTACTATAACACTTAAATGTACTTGCAACTTTTGCCTCTGTATCAATGATTTCGCAATCACGTTCGGAATTAGATTGATTTTTCTTCTCAACACTGGCTCTATTTATACTCTGTTGGCAACACCCCAGAATCTTCCTTTATCGAGATTCTTCTCTTCCTTTCTCGTTGGCTTGTTCTGGTTATCGCTTATTTCTTTTTGTTGACATTCGTTTCGATGCTGCCAATAGTGTCAGTCACAATAGTGATGAGTAATCAACTATCGATACTCGTTACACTGCCCTCCTCTTAACCTTGTTCGTCCCGAACAAGTTTTTATACTTCCCCTCGATATGGCGCAAGTCGCTCCAAGTGCACTACTTTAAACTTTGCTCTTTTATTCCAGGCACGTTGAATACGATACACTACGTCATTTATCTTTGCTATAATCTCATATGGTCCTTCCCAATGAGTCTGTAGTTTAGGGGACAGGCCTTTCTTTCGTTGTGGATTATGAAGCATTACAAGCTCTCCTTCATAGAATCCTTTTGAATTTGCTTTCAAGTCATACCTGGCCTTCATCTTATCGCTTATCATCTGCGACCGCTTTCTGATGAACTGATGTACTTCATCCAACTGTTCCCGCTTTTCGCTAGTATAATTGCCTTCGGTTGATCTCGTTGGTGTTACAACTCCAAATTTTAAATCAGCTGGCAGTCTTAACTCGTTTCCAAAAATTGCCATTGCCGGTGTAGTAGCCGTCGTATCATGTTGTGCGCATCGATATGCCATGAGGAACATTGGTATATGTACATCCCAGTCTCTTTGGTATTTATCTACGACTTTTCTCAAATATTCCTCCAAGGTACGGTTAAATCGTTCTACCATGCCATCAGATTGTGGATGCAAAGGTGTTGTACGAGTTTTGTATATACCCAGCATACGGCATATCTCTTGGAATACAACTGATTCGAAATTTCGACCTTGGTCTGAGTGTAATTCCATCGGTACACCAAAACGAGTAATCCATTGGTTGACGAATACATCCGCAACTGTACTAGCTTCTTGATTTGGAATGGGGTATACTTCAGGCCATTTACTGAAGTAATCTATAACCACCAGAACATACTTGTTTCCTGCGTTGCTTATTGGAAATGGCCCAGCTATGTCCATAGCAATTCGCTCAAATGGAGCACCCACGGTGTATTGGTGCATCTTACCACGACGTTTCTTAGTGGGACCTTTGGCCATTGTACATTGCTTACACTTCCGAATCCAATCAACGACATGGTCATGACATCCAACCCAATAAAATCGTTTCTTTATTTTCTCGACGGTTTTGGTGATTCCCAAATGCCCTCCACTGGAGGCATTGTGATACTCAGCTATCACTTCATTTATTCTTGTCTTGGGTACCACTAGCAGATCATAAGTGATGTTTCCATCCTCACTTTCCCATGTTCGGAATAAACATCCGTCTCGTAAGTGCAGGCTTTGCCACTGCGCCCATTGGACTCTCATTAGCCATTTCTTGCCAATCTGGACGTATGCCCTGCTCCTTGTATTCCATAATCTTTACGAGATCTGGGTCGTTCCGCTGATCTTCTTCCATGTCTCTTCCGGCAATATATTTGTAAGTCGTACGTCGACAATATGCTCCTTGCTTTCCACTCGGGAACAATGTTTACATTCCATTTTGCAAGGACGACGAGATAGAGCATCCGCGTTGCCATGATGTCCTCCTTTACGATGTTCGATGGTAAAATGATAACTCTGCAGCCTTTCAATCCATCGCGCCAATTGTCCTTCTGGGTTTTTAAATTGTAATAACCACCTTAGCGCTGCGTGGTCAGTTCGTAGATGAAATGACTGACCGTACAAGTATTTATGGAAATACTTTACACATTCCAGTATTACGAGCAACTCTCTTCGAGTGACACAGTAGTTTCTTTCTGGATCTATGATCTGAGAGAGCACACCACCTATTCCATAGCCACTCGCATCTGTGTCCAACACAAACTTTTGACCAGGTACTGGATACGCTAATATTGGTGCTGAACAGAGTTTTTCTTTCAGCTGTTCGAATGCTTTCTGTTGGTCCTCGCCCCACACAAATGGTTTGTTCTTTCTTGTCAACTCATGCAGACTGCTGGCGATGTTTGCAAATCCAGGAACAAATCGTCTATAGTAGGTGCATAAGCCTAGGAAGCTTCTTAGCTCGTGAAGATTCGACGGAATAGGCCATTCTTGAACTGCTGCTACTTTCTCCTCGTCGGTATGTACCCCTTCTGTTGTTACTTTATGACCAAGATATTGAACTTCTTGCCTGAAGAGTGAACACTTTTTCATATTCAGTTTAAGCCCTGCTGATTGTATACGCTCAAATACTTCTTTCAACTTTTCCAGGTGGTCGTTAAAATCTTTTCCCATCACAATAATGTCATCGAGGTACACCAAGCACGTTTTCCAGTGTAGTCCTCTGAGTACACGCTCCATCAAACGTTCGAAAGTAGCTGGCGCATTGCATAAACCAAATGGCATGACTGTAAATTGCCATAGACCATCGCCAATACTGAAAGCTGTTTTCTCTTTGTCTTCCTTACCAAGTTCCACTTGCCAGTAGCCACTTTGCAAATCAAGAGTTGAGAACCACTTCGCACCAGATAGTGTGTCCAGAGTGTCATCGATTCTTGGCAGTGGATAGCTGTCATTTTTCGTAATATCATTTAGCTTTCTGTAATCCACACAGAATCGAGTACTTCCATCCTTCTTCTTTACCAGCACAACTGGTGAACTCCATGGACTCGCTGATGGTTCAATAACACCTTGTTTCTGCATATCGGAAATCAGCTTAATGGCTTCTTTTGGCCAATGGAACTCGTCGTGGTGTTTGACGAATTGGTCTAGAATCACCGGTGTCAATGTGATTCTTCACGATGGTTGTTCGTCCTCCAGTTTTTCCATTTGAAGAGAAGATTGAACTATACTTCTCCAATAGTTGTAGAGCCTTTTCTTTTTGCTGGTTGGTAAGCACACCTGCCCATTCTTCCATCTGCGCTTTTAATTCTGCTCTATCAGTTCCTGATCTTCCACTTTTTATCGACGAACCCTTTTCGCAGTCTACTACGGCGGTAACTTCCTGGCAATGACCAATAACCATTCCTTTCTTCACAACTGTAGATGTATTAGTTGGATTTAATATTCGCACAGGTACTATTCCATTTTCTTTAGGTTCTACTAGCGTCCTACCAAGTACGATGTTTTTATTTTGTATTTCTTTATCTGCTTCCACCACCCACAAATTGCCTGTCCCATCATCCACATTTATCTGTGCCCATATCACCGCTTCTGATTTTGCTGGAACCTCTTGGCGTTGACATGCCAGTACTCGTTTGATGTTCCCACTACGCTTGTAACCGATGTTCAATGGTAGTTCGACATTTGCATAGCGCAGTATCCGTTGATTTAAATCTAACGTAAATCCGTTGTCAATCATAAAATCAACACCAATTATTACGTCATCGATGATGTCGGCCACAATGAATTCATGTTCCCATGTGCAATTTCCAATAGATACTCTTTTCTTTATCTTGCCCAGAATTTGTGCATCCTCACCCGTTGCTGTACGCAATTTTATTCCCATTAAGGCTCAAACTTCTTTACCAAATCGCTCTTGATTATCGAATGTGATGCACTGGTATCCAGGGTTAACATGAATTCCATATTGTCCAATTTTCCATCAATAGTCAAGCTGATTGGCACACGCTGTAGTTGTGAAATGTGAATGATGGGGCAACCCACTGTTGGAGTCAGTTCACGCCCCGCTGAACTGACTCGATTTAGTTTAACGATGGATTTGTGTTAGTGGAGCGATCGCTATCCATCTTATTCTCCTTATTTTGTCTTGCTGGAGAATTCGATCTTGATCGCTTTCGTCGTAGACGGCAGTCACGCGCCATGTGTCCTGATTTGTCGCAAATGAAGCACTTACCAGTAAACTTGTTTTCGCGTCGACCTGTTGTTCTTCC
The DNA here is from genome assembly GCA_963854835.1 of Megamerina dolium. NCBI lineage: Eukaryota > Metazoa > Arthropoda > Insecta > Diptera > Megamerinidae > Megamerina > Megamerina dolium. The sequence continues at coordinate 21,938,766 of OY978527.1, forward strand.
TTCAGGCTGAACTACTGATTTTACTGCCTGACGCACTGCTTCAACCAGATCTGTTGTTTCTGTTTCTAATTGGCGTACCCGTGGCATTGGTCGACACATGAAACTGGCGGCTTCAAACGTCAAGGCACTACTGACTGTTTTGGCATAAGTATTCCTGGGTGACATGACTAGGGCACGCTTTGTCTCTCCATCACGTATGCCATCTATGAATGCCTCTATTTTTATTTTTTCGACGAACTCTTCCGAATTACCGGAGAACGCTAGATGACATAAGCGCTCAATATCGGAAGCGAATTCCTGAAGGCTCTCATTACTCCGTTGCACTCGTGATCTCACTTCCACTCGATGTAATTGACTCTTGTATTCATTTCCATATTTTCGCTGGAGTGCGTCCATCAGTGACTGATAGCTACCACGATCTTTCTCTGGAATCATCTGTAACACCTCGGAAGCATTACCTTTTAATGCGACTATTAAAGCAGCAGTCTTGTCGCTATCATCCCATTGATTCTTCGAAGCTGTTGTCTCGAATTGAAGCTTGAAGATATTGAATGGCGTGCTTCCGTCAAATGTTGGTGACTTTAGTTTGATTGTACTTGAATCTCTAATCACTGATGTGGCTGGTCCATTTATTTTTAGTTGATTGAGTTCGTGCTGTAATTTCTCGAACTTATCTTCCCAGTCGTCGACATGTTCCTTCAGCTTATCATCCAAATCATCCACATGTTCTTTCAGCTCTGTGACTTTGTCATTAATAGCTCCGGAAATTTCCTGAAATCTAATCTCAATTCCCTTTTGTAGTTTTTCGATGACATGTTCTTGACGAGCCGAATGTTCTTGAAGCTTGGAGTCAATTGTTTTCTGGAATTCTCCCATAATGCTTTCTTGGCGAGACGCATTTTCTTGTAGCTGTTGTTGTTGCTGCAGCATCATGGTTTTCATGAAATCCATGAGTTGACTACTCGAATCTATTTTGCTCTCTTCCTCAGCGTGCACAACTGCTTGTATATCGTCTTCCTCAAAGAACTCATGTTCTTCTACATTAATTCCTTTAGCCTCCATAGCTTGCCTCAGCCTCACCAGCAGTTCCGCCTTTGCACCTGATGACGACAGATTCATCTCTACCAACAGCTTTTTAAGCTGGTCCACTTTTAGTTGGTCAATTTTCACCATCTTTACAGAATCCCACTTCTGACACCAATTGTTACGTTTTTATTCTGTGAACGTTTAATTCTATTTGAATTACCTTGTTCGATCACTGGATTCTGTTAATAATAACTGCAACACTTATTTTATACAACTATATACAGCAACAATTTATTTTATAATCTCTATTTACAATCAACTCTGTTTATCATCAACTATTTACAATAATACTTTAATGTACTAGCAACTTTTGCCTCTGTATAGATGTTTGCGCAGTCACGTTCGGAATTCGATTGATTGTCAATTCTCAACACTGGCTCTATTTATACTCTGTTGGCAACACCCCAGAATCTTCCTTTATCGAGATTCTTCTCTTCCTTTCTCGTTGGCTTGTTCTGGTTATCGCTTATTTCTTTTTGTTGACATTCGTTTCGATGCTGCCAATAGAGTCAGTCACAATAGTGATGAGTAATCAACTATCGATACTCGTTACAATATGAAAACTAATTTTTCACAGGCAATTTATACGTGAAAGAAACATGGAGAAGTTCGTTGGAGGAAATCGCGCTAGCGAGAATCAAAAGGAGTATATAATAAATTATTTGGAAGAGAATATTGACATTGCGCACGATAAGTAAGAAGTTTTATTAACTTAAAGAAACTTATATTAATTACACATTTACAGATTTGTGATGATGTTCTTAGACGCAGGGATTAATGCAAATAATTTTTTATATGAATAACTAGTTTTTGGTTTTAATTTATGTTTTTATTTTTTATTTATCTTTTTAATTTTTTTTAGTATTTAAGAAAATGAATTTAACAACTAAAATGTGATCAACCACCCCATGGGTAACATGAAGAAGACTGAATTATTTATAAACATATGAATAAAGATATGATACAAAATAATTAATCATTTAAATTTGTATACTATTACTAAAAGCATCTTGAACAATTTGCAAACGTTGCCTTTTCGCAATGTTTAATATATCACGAGATGAAATCGGTGAAGAGGAGCTAACAAAATCTTCAGGTTCTTCAGAATCCTCTGTATACATTTCTTTGAACGGTACTCTTGCACGAATCAAATAGTTGTGTAAAACCAATTCAATTCTTTGACAGACAGCGAAATCTGCTTTTTAATAAGCCAATGCATTTTTCCACAAGAGCTCGAGTTGACTTGTGCGCTATGTTGTAGCGCTTTTCTGCGGTACATGATGTTGCACTAATTGGTGTCATCAGCCAAGGCTATTGTAAAATTTACATATATTAGCATATCCAATTAACGCTTTAGGGAACCAACATATATAATTCCTTGAAATGTTCGTTGGTTGTCACCTCAAAGGGATTTTGTTCATCGCGAAGTCTGCGTCTTAGCACTCTTAAATAATCCCCAGAATATATTAAATTGTATTTACTGTAATTAAAAATTTACACAACATCTTACTACCTTTGCACATCTTGAATTCTTTGCGATAATTCTAATAAAATAATTATTCCCGACATGTTTTCTTTACTTATTTCTCTACTTCAACTCATTTGTTTCTGTAATTAAATAGCACAGTTGCAATAGTTTCACGACTACATTGGTAATGGAACACGCTTTTCACACCACGAACCAGAATCACAAAATAAGTGTTTGTGAAAAGACAGAGTGAAAAGTAGTTGTGAAAACGAAAATGAAAACTTTTTTTTCACTTCACTTTATCACAGAACTAGAATTGACCCCCAGATAATTCATTCATAAGTTTTATAAAACAAATTGAGCATTTCAGCCAAACATACTGTCTAAATTAAATATGGAGTGTTGCCATATTAAAGTTAATAAATTAACTATGTTTGTATTGAAAAAATGTGTACCCTCTCAACTACAAACTACTGAATCATGACCCGTAGCTGCTGTTGTTACTGCAAGCTACCAATATAGTTAGCTTGCAGTAACCATAATTGTCGTTAAGCAGTTACTGAATCCAGCTACAGCTATTGGCCACATTTTCTAATCGTGTTGTTGTACAGCAACCTTTCGAATGATTTTTCTAAAATGACATTATCAAAAAATAAAAGAAATAGATATATATAGGTACCGTCGAACCGTTGCTCAGTGGTTAGTGTGTTGGCCTTCTGATTTGTAAGTCGTGGTTCAATCCCCGGCTGATGCATAACAAATTTCATATCGAAAAGATTTTTCTTTCGAACGGTACCCACCTGTCGGCAAGCAATTGACAATTCTTCCGACAGTAACAACTTGCCACGAAAAAAGCTTCTAAAAAGAACTCTGTGGCAAAGCTCAGAAAAAGTGATGTCATAAGGGTTCTGCCGTTCGGAACCAGCTAAAATAAGTAGGTCCCTTCTAATACTGTCCAAAATTTAACACGTACAACAGTAATGGAAGAGAAGCTCGGCCAATGACCCCTTCAGGGCTTTAAATGCAACATATTTTTTATTTTTAGGTACCGTCGAACTTCCATATAGCGAACCGCAAGGGGACAAAGATAGTCTTCTTCATCTAATCAATTTGTCTGAGACTGCATATCATCTTTAAAAAGACTAGACTTTCGGAAACAGTTCTCAATTGTTTGTGCCTTTACATGCACATTCCATACTTTGCTTTAATTTTGAATGGCATCAAGTAAATTTATTAACATATTATTGTGCTTCTTTTCCTCCATTTGTGTTAAAATATTCATTAAAATATGTTTTCTTGCTATTAGCCTCTACATTAACTGCAAACTGAGAATTGATGTAAACATTAGTAGTGATGACATTCTGTTTATTGATTTTTATCACCAAATTTATCGTTCGATACTTCCCCTAAGAAGAGGAAGACCTAAACTCTGATGGAAAGACCAAGTACTGAAGAACCTGACGGCGCTTGCAATTTCTAACTGGCGCGAGCTAGCGAAGAACAGAGATGGCTGGCGAAGCATGTTATTTTCGGCCTAAATCGATATTCGGTTGTTATGGCCACATAAGTAAGCAAGTAAGTACTTCCCCTAAATACATTTTTGCGTTTGTTTTGGTAAGAAACAGAAATCGAAATAAAATTCGTTATAGGGATTTTGAAAACGCATGAGAATTCGAGTCATGGGCGTAGAAAAAAAATCGTAGTATAGAAAAATTTGCTATAAGGGAATTCGTTATAAGGAGAGCAAAACATACTAAAAATTTAATGAAATTGCAGTGCTCTGGAAATTAATTCGTTATAAAGAAAACTTCTTTGTATAGAAGTTTGTAATAAATAAGTTCGACTGTACCTTCAATAGATGTGCGTAAATATCAGTTTATGTATTGTTACGTTTTTATTCTTTTGTGAGCGTTTAATTCTATTTGAATTACCTTGTTCGATCACTGGATTCTGTTAATAATAACTGCAACACTTATTTTATACAACTATATACAGCAACAATTTATTTAATAAACTCTATTTACAATCAACTCTGTTTATAATCAACTATTTACAATAACACTTTAATGTACTAGCAACTTTTGCCTCTGTATAGATGTTTGCGCAGTCATGTTCGGAATTCGATTCGTTGTCACTTCTCAACACTGGCTCTATTTATACTCTGTTGGCAACACCCCAGAATCTTCCTTTATCGAGATTCTTCTCTTCCTTTCTCGTTGGCTTGATCTGGTTATCGCTTATTTCTTTTTGTTGACATTCATGTCGATGCTGCCAATAGTGTCAGTCACAATAGTGATGAGTAACCAACTATCGATACTCGTTACACTGCTCTCCTCTTAACCTTGTTCGTCCCGAACAAGTTTTTATACTTCCCCTCGATATGGCGCAAGTCGCTCCAAGTGCACTACTTTAAACTTTGCTCTTTTATTCCAGGCACGTTGAATACGATACACTACGTCATTTATGTTTGCTATAATCTCATATGGTCCTTCCCAATGAGTCTGTAGTTTAGGGGACAGGCTTTTCTTTCGTTGTGGATTATGAAGCATTACAAGCTCTCCTTCATAGAACCCTTTTGAATTTGCTTTCAAGTCATACCTGGCCTTCATCTTCTCGCTTATCATCTGCGACCGCTCTCTGATGAACTGATGTACTTCATCCAACTGTTCCCGCTTTTCGCTAATATAATTACCTTCGGTTGATCTCGTTGGTTTACGACTCCAAATTTTAAATCAGCTGGCAGTCTTAACTCGATTCCAAAAATTGCCATTGCCGGTGTAGTAGCCGTCGTATCATGTTGTGCGCATCGATATGCCATGAGGAACATTGGTATATGTACATTTCAGTCTCTTTGGTATTTATCTACGACTTTTCTCAAATATTCCTCCAAGGTACGGTTAAATCGTTCTACCATGCCATCAGATTGTGGATGCAAAGGTGTTGTACGAGTTTTGTATATACTCAGCATACGGCATATCTCTTGCAATACAACTGATTCGAAATTTCGACCTTGGTCTGAGTGTAACTCCATCGGTACACCAAAACGAGTAATCCATTGGTTGACGAATACATCCGCAATCTATAACCACCAGAACATACTTGTTTCCTGCGTTGCTTATTGGAAATGGTCCAGCTATGTCCATAGCAATTCGCTCGAATGAAGCACCCACGGTGTATTGGTGCATCTTACCTCGGCTTTTCTTAGTGGGACCTTTAGCCATTGTACATTGCTTACACTTCCGAATCCAATCAGCGACATGGTCATGACATCCAACCCAATAGAATCGTTTCTTTATTTTCTCGACGGTTTTGGTGATTCCCAAATGCCCTCCACTGGAGGCATTGTGATACTCAGCTATCACTTCATTTATTCTTGCCTTGGGTACCACTAGAAGATCATAAGTGATTTTTCCATCTTCACTTTCCCATGTTCGGAATAAACATCCTTCTCGTAAGTGCAGGCTTTGCCACTGCGCCCAATATGCCTTTGCTATTGGACTCTCATTAGCCATCTCTTGCCAATCTGGACGTATGCCCTGCTCCTTGTATTTCATGATCTTTGAGAGATCTGGGTCGTTCCGTTGATCTTCTTTAACTCGTTCGGTGGTCCATGACTCTTCCGATAATACATTCATAAGCCGTAGGTTAACAATGTGATTCTGGCTTCCTACCCGGGAACAATGTTTGCTATCTACGGTGCAAGTACGATGATATGGAGTATCAGCTTTACCACGATGAATGACATCACGATCTTCCTTTCGTTGTCCTGGTGAAATCGATCTTTGTTGCTTGCGTCGTAGGTGGCAATTACGCGCCATGTGTCCTCTTTGATCGCATATGAAGCACTTACCGGCATATTTATTTTTGTGTTGATTCCTTCTTCTTCCTTTAGGCTTCATACTCGATTTATTGCAATCACGAGCTATATACCCTCGTTTGTCGCAAATGAAGCACTTACCATTAAATTTGTTTTCGCGTCGACCTGCTCTTACTTCAGGCTGAACTACTGATTTTACTGCCTGACGCACTGCTTCAGCCAGATGTGATGTTTTCCCCTCTAGTTTGCGTACTCCTGGCACTGGTCGACACATTAAGCTGGCGGCTTCATACGTCAAAGCACTACTGACTGTTTCGGCATATGTATTCCTGGGTGACATGATTAGGGCACGCTTTGTCTCTCCATCACGTATGCCATCTATGAATGCCTCTATTTTTATTTTTTCGACGAACTCTTCCGAATTACCAGAGAACGCAAGATGACATAATCGCTCAATGTCAGAAGCGAATTCCTGCAGGCTCTCATTACTCCGTTGCACTCGCGATCTTAACTCCACTCGATGTAACTGACTCTTGTATTCATTTCCATATTTCCGTTGGAGTGTGTCCATCAGTGACTGATAGCTACCACGATCTTTCTCTTGAACCATCTGTAACACCTCGGAAGCATTACCTTTTAATGCGACTATTAAAGCAGCAGTCTTGTCGCTGTCATCCCATTGATTCTTCGAAGCTGTGGTCTCGAATTGAAGCTTAAAGATATTGAACGGCGTGCTTCCGTCAAATGTTGGTGGCTTAGTTTGATTGTACTTGAATCTCTAATCACTGATGTGGCTGGTCCATTTATTTTTAGTTGATTGAGTTCGTGCTGTAATTTCTCGAACTTATCTTCCCAGTCGTCGACATGTTCCTTCAGCTTATCATCCAAATCATCCACATGTTCTTTCAGCTCTGTGACTTTGTCATTAATAGCTCCGGAAATTTCCTGAAATCTAATCTCAATTCCCTTTTGTAGTTTTTCGATGACATGTTCTTGACGAGCCGAATGTTCTTGAAGCTTGGAGTCAATTGTTTTCTGGAATTCTCCCATAGCGTTTTCTTGGCGAGACGAACCTTCTTGAATTTTCATACGCAATTCAGCCGAATGTTCTTGTAGCTGTTGTTGTTGCTGCAGCATCATGGTTTTCATGAAATCCATGAGTTGACCACTCGAATCTATTTTGCCCTCTTCCTCAGCGTGCACAACTGCTTGTATTACGGCTTCCTCGAAGAATTCATGTTCTTCTACATTAATTCCCTTAGCCTCCATAGCTTGCCTCAGCCTCACCAGCAGTTCCGCCTTTGCACCTGATGACGATAGATTCATCTCTACCAACAGCTTTTTAAGCTTGTCCACTTTTAGTTGGTAAATTTTCACTATCTTTACAGAATCCCACTTCTGACACCAATTTTTACGTTTTTATTCTTTTGTGAGCGTTTAATTCTATTTGAATTACCTTGTTCGATCACTGGATTCTGTTAATAATAACTGCAACACTTATTTTATACAACTATATACAGCAACAATTTATTTAATAAACTCTATTTACAATCAACTCTGTTTATAATCAACTATTTACAATAACACTTTAATGTACTAGCAACTTTTGCCTCTGTATAGATGTTTGCGCAGTCATGTTCGGAATTCGATTCGTTGTCACTTCTCAACACTGGCTCTATTTATACTCTGTTGGCAACACCCCAGAATCTTCCTTTATCGAGATTCTTCTCTTCCTTTCTCGTTGGCTTGATCTGGTTATCGCTTATTTCTTTTTGTTGACATTCATGTCGATGCTGCCAATAGTGTCAGTCACAATAGTGATGAGTAACCAACCATCGATACTCGTTACAATATTGTAACGAGTATCGATAGTTGATTACTCATCACTATTGTGACTGACTCTAATGGCAGCATCGAAACGAATGTCAACAAAAAGAAATAAGCGATAACCAGAACAAGCCAACGAGAAAGGAAGAGAAGAATCTCGATAAAGGAAGATTCTGAAGTGTTGCCAACAGAGTATAAATAGAGCCAGTGTTGACAAGAGCGAATCAATCTAATTCCAAACGTAAATATTATTGTAAATAGAGATTATTAAATAAATTGTTGCTGTATATAGTTGTATAAAATAAGTGTTGCAGTTATCATTAACAGAATCCAGTGATCGAACAAGGTAATTCAAATAGAATTAAACGCTCACAAAAGAATAAAAACGTAAAAATTGGTGTCAGAAGTGGGATTCTGTAAAGATAGTGAAAATTTACCAACTAAAAGTGGACCAGCTTCAAAAGCTGTTGGTAGAGATGAATCTATCGTCATCAGGTGCAAAGGCGGAACTGCTGGTGAGGCTGAGGCAAGCTATGGAGGCTAAGGGAATTAATGTAGAAGAACATGAGTTCTTCGAGGAAGCCGATATACAAGCAGTTGTGCACGCTGAGGAAGAGAGCAAAATAGATTCGAGTGGTCAACTCATGGAATTCATGAAAACCATGATGCAACAGCAGCAACAACAGCTACAAGAAAATGCGTCTCGCATTGACTCCGAGCTTCAAGAACATTCGGCTGAATTGCGTATGGAAATTCAAGAAGGTTCGTCTCGCCAAGAAAACTTCATTGGAGAATTCCAGAAGACAGTTAACTACAAACTAAAAAAAATTTCTGGCGCTATTAATGAGAAAGTTGCAGAACTCAAAGAACATGTAGATGAAATTTCCGGAGCCGTTAATGAAAAGGTTACAGATCTGAAGGAACATGTAGATGATTTGGAAGATAAGTTCGAGAAATTACAGCACGAACTCAATCAACTAAAAATAAATGGACCAGTCACATCAGTGATTAGAGATTCAAGTACAATCAAACTAAAGCCACCAACATTTGACGGAAGCACGCCATTCAATATCTTTAAGCTTCAATTCGAGACCACAGCTTCGAAGAATCAATGGGATGACAGCGACAAGACTGCTGCTTTAATAGTCGCATTAAAAGGTAATGCTTCCGAGGTGTTACAGATGGTTCAAGAGAAAGATCGTGGTAGCTATCAGTCACTGATGGACACACTCCAGCGGAAATATGGAAATGAATACAAGAGTCAATTACATCGAGTGGAATTGAGATCGCGAGTGCAACGGAGTAATGAGAGCCTTCAGGAATTCGCTTCCGATATTGAGCGCTTATGTCATCTAGCGTTCTCCGGTAATTCGGAAGAGTTCGTCGAAAAAATCAAAATAGAGGCTTTCATAGATGGCATACGTGATGGAGAGACAAAGCGTGCCCTAGTCATGTCACCAAGGAATAGTTATGCCGAGACATTCAGTAGTGCCTTGACGTTTGAAACCGCCACTTTCATGTGTCGACCAATGCCACGGGTACGCCAATTAGAAACAGAAACAACAGAACTGGTTGAAGCAGTGTGTCAGGCAGTAAAATCAGTAGTTCAGCCTGAAGCAAGAGCAGGTCGACGCGAAAACAAATTTAATGGTAAGTGCTTCATTTGCGACAAACGAGGGCATATAGCGCGTGATTGCAATCAATCGAGTATGAAGCCTAAAGAAAGAACAAGGAATCAACACAAAAATAAATTTGCCGGTAAGTGCTTGATATGCGATCAAAGAGGACACATGGCGCGTAATTGTCGTCTACGACGCAAGCAACAAAGATCGAATTCACCAGGACAACGAAAGGAAGATCGTGATGTCATTCATCGTAGTAAAGCTGATACTCCATATCATCGTACTTGCACCGTAGATAGCAAACATTGTTCTCGGGTAGGAAGCCAGAATCACATTGTTAACCTACGTCTTACGAATGTATTGTCGGAAGAGTCATGGACCGCCGAACGAGTGCAAGAAGATCAGCGGAACGACCCAGATATCGTAAAGATTATGGAATACAAGGAGCAGGGCATACGTCCAGATTGGCAAGAAATGGCTAATGAGAGTCCAATAGCAAAGGCATACTGGGCGCAGTGGCAAGCCTGCACTTAAGAGACGGATGTTTATTCCGAACATGGGAAAGTTAAGATGGAAAAATCACTTATGATATTCTAGTGGTACCCAAGGCAAGAATAAATGAAGTGATAGCTGAGTATCACAATGCCTCCAGTGGAGGGCATTTGGGAATCACCAAAACCGTCGAGAAAATAAAGAAACGATTCTATTGGGTTAGATATCATGACCATGTCGCTGATTGGATTCGGAAGTGTAAGGAATGTGCAATGGCCAAAGGTCCCACTTAGAAAAGTCGTGGTAAGATGCACCAATACACCGTGGGTGCTCCATTTGATCGAATTGCTATGGACATAGCTGGACCATTTCCAACAAGCAACGCAGGAAACAAGTATGTTCTGGTGGTTATAGATTACTTCAGTAAATGGCCTGAAGTATACCCCATACCAAATCAAGAAGCTAGTACAGTTGCGGATGTATTCGTCAATCAATGGATTACTCGTTTTGGTGTACCGATGGAGTTACACTCAGACCAAGGTCGAAATTTCGAATCAGTTGTATTCCAAGAGATATGCCGTATGCTGAGTATATACAAAACTCGTACAACACCTTTGCATCCACAATCTGATGGCATGGTAGAACGATTTAACCGTACCTTGGAGGAATATTTGAGAAAAGTCGTAGATAAATACCAAAGAGACTGGGATGTACATATACCAATTTTGCTCATGGCATATCGATGCGCACAACATGATACGACGGCTACTACACCGGCAATGGCAATATTTGGAAACGAGTTAAGACTGCCAGCTGATTTAAAATTTGGAGTTGTAACACCAACGAGATCAACCGAAGGTAATTATACTAGCGAAAAGCGGGAACAGTTGGATGAAGTACATCGGTTCATCAGAGAGCGATCGCAGATGATAAGCTATAAGATGAAGGCCAGGTATGAATTGAAAGCAAATTCTAAAGGGTTCTATGTAGGAGAGCTTGTAATGCTTCATAATCCACAACGAAAGAAAGGCCTGTCCCCTAAACTACAGACTCATTGGGAAGGACCATATGAGATTATAGCAAAGATAAATGAGCGACTTGCGCCATATCGAGGGGAAGTATAAAAACTTGTTCGGGACGAACAAGGTTAAGAGGAGAGCAGTGTAACGAGTATCGATAGTTGGTTACTCATCACTATTGTGACTGACACTATTGGCAGCATCGACATGAATGTCAACAAAAAGAAATAAGCGATAACCAGATCAAGCCAACGAGAAAGGAAGAGAAGAATCTCGATAAAGGAAGATTCTGGGGTGTTGCCAACAGAGTATAAATAGAGCCAGTGTTGAGAAGTGACAACGAATCGAATTCCGAACGTGACTGCGCAAACATCTATATAGAGGCAAAAGTTGCTAGTACATTAAAGTGTTATTGTAAATAGTTGATTGTAAACAGTGTTTTTTGTAAATAGAGATTATTAAATAAATTGTATATAATAAGTGTTTCAGTTATCATTAACAGAATCCAGCGATCGAACAAGGTAATTCAAATAGAATTAAACGTTCACAGAATAAAAACGTAACAATATAATGAAATGTGTACAATGTTTGACGTTGCTAAGCAAAATAAAAAAAAATAAGCTGTTCTCTTGCTACTAAATGCAACTTCATTTCAAGTAGTCTTCAAAAGTAATTACGCTTGCAACAAAATTTACTGAAAAATAATCGTCAGCATTGCTTGTTTCTTTGCATTATACATTTGGATAATTACTTATGTGGCCATTACAATCGAAAATCAGTTTAGGCCGAATCTAGCATGCTTCGCCAGCCAGCTTCTTCCATGTTCTTCCATTCGCTCGACATGAACTAGCCAGCGCAGTCGCTGAATTTTAATGCGCTTTACTCTGTTGGCGTCGGCATACAGCTCATATAGCTCATGGTTTCACCTTATTGCATAATCGCCACCAACGTAAATAGGTCCTAAGATCTTGTGTAGGACTTTTCTCTCGAAAACTCCGAGCATTCTCCCATCTGAAGTGGAAATTGTCCAAGCTTCGTCGCCATATGTAAGGACAGGAATGATAAGAGACGTGTACAGTGTGGTTTCCGTTGCTCGAGAGAGGGCCCGACTTCCCAATTGCTTACTCAGCCCAAAGTAGCACCTGTTAGGAAGAGATATCCTTTGCATTACCTCTAGGCTGACTGCACTACTGGTGTTAATGCTGGTTCCAAGATAGATGAAGTCCTTCACTACTTCAAAAACGATATGAGTCTGCAGGAGTTTAGTAGCTTCTATGGGGTTAGAGCGAGAGCACAATATTGCCGTATCATCAGAAAAGGTCGATATGAATGTATAGTTATTGTTGGGCATATTTGAAGTGTATAAGAGATACAGTAAGGGGCCCAAAACGCTTCTTGAGGAACGCCAGCGTGAATATCCAATGGATTTGTTGTGTAATCCTTGTGATGTACGAGAAATTGTATTTTCGTGAGGTAGCTGCTAAGCAATGAGGAGACATTTGCAGGCAGTAATAGTTTGAGTTTGTAAATAAGGCCATCGTGCCATACTTTATGGAAAGCTTGAGTGATATCAAGAAAGACAGCTGAGCAATACTTTTTTTCTTCAAAAATGTTCCTTATCAGAGTTACTTGTTCTATTGTGCCGTGCTGTTTTCTAAATCCAAACTGATGTTGAGGAATCAGTTGGTTGAGATTAATTAATGGAGTTATATTCATTAAAAGTAGTTTTTCGAATACTTTAGAGAGTAGAGGCAGGAGGCTGATAGGTCTGTACGATGCAACTTTTGTAGGGTCTTTTCCTGCATCTGCGTACATGGCTCACGAATATACTGAGCCCCCACCTCACCCTATAATAAAGAAGGCAGTTTGGGAGGCGGAGAAACGCGAGGCGAATCTGGTGATGGGAACCGAGAGGTTCCACTTTTTGTGAGCCACTTTTTGAATATATTATTAGTGTCTACGTCAGATTGAATTTGCGCCTACTTGGGTACTTTCCCCCCTAAAATGAGGGAATGGGTTGAGTGGTGATCTGGCACCACCAGTGCTGCTAACTCTTCCCATTCCTATCATATCCCAGTACTGTTTTATTTTCCTTTCTCACTCTCTCTCTCTCTCTCTCCGTATATTTCTTTTTCCCGTTTCTCCACTCTCTCGCTCTCAACCCACATGTTTATTTTTTCCTATTCTCCACTCTCTCCATCCCACTCTCCATGTGTTTTCTCCTCTTCTTGTTTTGGGTGGTTTTTTCGTTTTGATTATTGTGGCTAAACAACTACCTAAGAAAAGGAGTGTGCGATTCCCGAAGCTACAAAAATTTGAAAGTTATTTAAAAATAAAAAACCCAAGTTCTCAGGCAGCACGCAAAGTATCTTACTCCCGATTATTATAAATACATTTTAAGTTTAATTTAAATAAAGTGTAATATTAAAAGTGAAATAGAAGTGTGTGTTTTACATTGCAACAACAACCCCAGCAACATCACACAGCTATCCGCCAGTACTACCTCATAGGCGAGTGAACCAGACGCAGCAAGCCCACCGGCATCACTTCCCGCTCTCCGCTGAACAATTAGTTTTAACTTGACTTTCGCAAACATAGGTACAGAACCGAGCTTCATTACCAGTAATAGGGAGGAGGTTTTAGATATCACCATTACAAATAACTCTTTGGAATCTGTAGTTAGGGAATGAAGGGTTGACAAAGAACACTCTTTCTCGAATCATAGGTATAGTTTCCGCCTTGATATAAGGCCACAAAAGTAGATACCATTTTTAAATAGGAAACGCACAAATTGAGATAGGTATAAGGCCACCATAAATAAATCCCTAACTCACATGGCGCCCTCAAGCCTGCAAAATGAGAAGCAGCTCGAGGCCGCTGTTCAACAAAATACAGACGCTTGCAGGAATGCTACTGTAGCGTCCTGTCCAATTAGAACGGCTCCAAAGAAGAAGAGACCTCCGTGGTGGTCGGTAGAGATCATCACTCTAAGGAAGGAGTGTCGACAGCAATTCAACCGAACCAAAATCATTCATCAATAACAACACTATAAGGAGAGACTACGAGAGGCGATAAGGAAAACAAAAAGATCTGAATGACTTTTGTAGTAACATAGAGGAAATTTCAGAGGCAAGCCGCCTACGAAAGATTCTCGCAACGAATCCAGTTACATCCAGATTCGTTATGTAGCGGGATGTTGATTGGACTACTTCAAGTCTGAAAACTCTTCGGGTACAAATTTATACCAATTTTCCAGGGTGTTTGGAGGATAGCCTTGGCCGAACTCCCAATGCTAATCCTAGTAGAATTACCTAAGACGTTTCGGACAAAATAATCAATAAAACAAAGATTAATTGGGCGATAAATAATTTTAAATAAATAATATTAAATTAAATAAATAATTTTAAGTCACCAGGACCTGATGGTATTATACCCGCGGACACGCAGAAGTGGGCGGATCTTCTAACACCTTGGTTGAAGGTAGTCTTCTCTGCATGCCCAAGGCTATGCTATGTGCCCAAGACATGGCTAAAAGTAAACGTGGCGTTTATCCCTAAATGCGGAAAAACGTCTCACTCAAAACCAAGTGATTTTAGACCTATAAGTCTATCAAGAAGAATATCTCTTTATTGCAACATGCATATAACAAAGGCAAGGCAGTTAAGACAGCCCTTCACTCACTTGTGCAGACGATCGAAACATCTATGCACTGCAAAGAATATAGCCTGGTCATATTTCTAGATAGTGAGGTGGCTTTCAATAACATAAACCCAGAATCAGTCGAAAACTCTCTTCCTATGCTTAAGATGGATTAAGCTATTATTAGATTCATTAGTTGGTAAAGCAAAGAGTGATAAACTCAAAATTGGGTCCTCATGTATTAGTAGATTTGCAATAAAGGGCATCCCTTTTCATATCATTACAGGCCACGGGCTGCAAAGCGGTGGCTTATACAGATAACGTGGCACTTGTGGCATCGGGAAAATACTTAAATACACTCACCGAAGTGATGAACCATGCCTTATCAATCCTGTCCAAATGGGATTTAAACTCTGGTCTGACCATCAACCCTGCTAAATCTGAGCTAGTCCTCTTTACTAGAAAGGATAAAATACCTATTTTTACCTTGCCTAGATTTGGGAGAACTAGTCTAAAGCTAACTGAACAGGCGAAGTACTTGGGTATAACTTTAGATAGAAAACTAAGTTGGAAACCAAACACGGAGGAAAGGGTTCGTAAAGCAACAGCAGCACTCTATTCCTGTAAGAAAGCCATAAGTAAAAGATGGGGGATGAGTCCTCCAATCGTATCATGGCTATTTTCGGCGGTCGTCAGACCAATTATTTTTTACGGAGTGATAGTCTGGTGGGAATACCTAAATAAGGAGGTACACAGACGGCTAATAGACAAGGTTCAAAGGGCGTCTGCGGTGTTGACAACAGAACAACAACAACTCCGTCAAAAGCACTCTACTCGCTATTGCATCTACTCCCTGTAGATTTATTTGGCAAGCAGAGAGCGTTTGTATCAGCAATTAGGCTAAATATAGCTTCACGCTGGGGTCAACCAGGATACGGGCATTCAAGGATCCTGGGGGAGTGCATTACAATTCCGAATGCCATCGACTATACCATTCCCATACCATGCTTTGACAATAGATTCTCAACCCATATACCCTCAAGGGAAGAATGGAATAGGGGTATTGTCAGCGAAACTGGAGTTCAATCGGTATAATTGTACACAGATAGCTCCAAATTGGAGGAAAGGGTAGGAGGTGGCGTCTTTTCTGATTCCTCACGCGTTAAGCTTAAGTTCCGATTACCCGACTTTTGCAGTGTTTTCCAAGCTGAGATTATGGCTATAAAAGAGGCGGCAATGTGGCTTCGTTGTAATACAATATCTTTCAAAGATGTTTATACCAACACCGACAGTCAAGCCGCCATTAAATCTCTCCAAATCGGCACTTGTCTTTGAATACCGCTCAGCGCTTAACGAGCTAACGGAGCACTACAATGTACATATTGTATGGGTACCGGGGCATAGGGATATTCCAGGGAACTGCAAGGCAGATTAATTGGCGAGATCGGGCACTAGGTTTCCAGAGATCTATCCATCTCATCAAGCAGGAATTCCGCTTTCAACATGCAAGCTTCTTGTCACACAACATTACCTTACCATAGCCAACAGAAAATGATGGGATGAGAGCTGTTGTGTTACTGCTAGGAAAGTCTGGACAACTCTTGACAATAGAAGAACCCGTTCACTGTTGCCAATGAGTAGGAAACTATCAGTAATGTAGTTGCCGTTCTCACGGGCTACTGGCTTGTGGGTAGGCAAGGCTTGGTTTAATGTCCAACGATTTTTGTCGCAGCTGCCAGGACGAGAAAGGGAAGGAAACTGTTTACCACTTCCTCTATAGATGCCCAGACTTAGCACACAGAAGGCACACCCTACTGGGAGTGCCTTTTTTACAGATACCACTGAGCTAGCACCCATGGCTGTCAGGGACATTGCTCTATTCATTCGGAAATCCCAATGGATCCGCTTAACAGAGGGAACAGGATAGTAAACATCAGTAATGCATGGTGACAAAATGGGCCAAGTTTTGGTCTAAGTGCGCCCCCCCTTTGGGGGGCCGCCGCATAACCTAACCTAACACGCTATATGTCCTGATTTGTCGCAAATGAACCAGTAAATTCATTTTCGCGTCTACCTTTTATTTTTGCTTCGGACTGCACTATTAACTTGGTTTCTACTTCTCGTTGGCGTACTCGTTGCAGTTGTCGACACATCACGAATAATGGTAGCATTGAAAATAATGTCAACACAAAGGAATAGGCAATAACCAGAACGAGCCAACAAGAAAGAAAGAAACAAACTAGATAACGATAAAGGAACATTATGAAGTGTTGCAACAGAGTATAAATAGGGCACCTTTGTTGACTAATGAATTAATTTTAATTCCGAAAGTGATCGAGGCAACATAACACGATATCAAGTTAAAGTAGCAAGTACATGAAAGATTGATTGTAAATAGGGGTATTGATTAAATAAATTGTTGTTGCACATAGTATATATATATAAAGTTTGCTCGAATTGTATGATAGCCCAATTATGAAGTGGGCGTGGCATGTTGATTTTTCCCAAATTATTTCTGACTACCATATTAACCTAAGTATTAATTATGATTGTTCTAGACAAAGGATGTAGAAGATACAGCTGTTTCAATTTAAAAGAAATTCGGTCATTTTGTATGGGGTCTACTATAAACAGTGGGCGTGGCGTATCCATTTCCTGTGAGTCTAGTTGCTCTTACAATGCAAATCTACACCCTAAATCTTGTTCTTCTACTCTAAATATTTTATAAGTTATGGCGCTTCAAAGTTTAATTTAATTTATTCAACTTTCTATCGGAGCCCCTATAAGAAGTGGGCATGGCACGCTGATTTTTTGCCAGGTTATTTCCGACTACCATATTAATCTAAATATTAATTATGGTTATTCTAGACAGAAGATTGTAGAAGTTACAGCTGTTTCAATTTAAAAGAAGTACAGACATTTTGTATGGGAACAACTATAAAAAGTAGTAGTATAATATAACTCTATGTGCCAAATTTTGGTGTCCCAGATGGTATATTAAATGAGTTATAGCAAGTTAATGATTTTGAAAATTGCGAGGTTAGCCGCTTTGAATGCTTGATGTGGGCGTGGCTATTGACAGATCATGCCCAATATCAATCCCCTCTGTACCCTTGGATCATAAGTTACTTATGCCAAATTTCGTCAAAATAGCTCAATATTTGCTCGTTATCGTGCGAACCAGCCAGGTGACAGACAGACAGACAGACAGACGGACGGACATCGTTAAATCGAAAATTTAAGCAACGCTGATCACGAATATAGATAATTTTCTATATCTCCTAAGATTCCTTCAAGTGGTTACAAACATCTGACCGAAATGAATATACCTTGCATATTGCATTATGCAGGGTATAATAAGATTGCAACTATTATAGACAGAATCTAGTGATCAACAGGTTTGATTCGAGTAGAATTAAACGTTCACAATATAAAAACGTAACGCAAAATCCAACATTAGATAACATATTTTCAGAAAATACTGATTAGAGTGATCAGACCATTTCAAGTATCGACGAAGAATTTGAGGATGCAAGTGAAGTATTCGATAAATTAGCGCCTGTTCGCGAACTTCGACAGACAAACTGTATGACATAGCCCCAGATCGGAATGGGACCGAAAATGTTAATACTGCAACTTTAGCAACGGGTCCTAGTTAGTTCAATAAAGCCATTTCAATTAAGAAGGAAACAGGTCATTGGATTTCTGCGACGCAACTGGAGTCGCAGTCATTAAAAGGTATTAAGTAATACATGGATTCTGGTAGATTTACCAGAATCCATGGTTACAGAAAGGTTATTGGCAGCAAGTGGGTTTTTAAAAAGAAAGTAGATGAGCAGGGAAATGTTGAACAATTTAAAATATGGTTGCTGGCACAGGGCTTCATTCTGAAGTACGGCATTGACTATGATGCTGCATTTGGACCAGTGGTAAGATAAAGTACATCAAGAGCTTTATTTTCAATAGCTGGAAGGGAGAAAATGAACATTTATCATTTCGATGTAAAGACTTCTTTAAACGAGATTCTCGAGTAATGCTTCCAATTCATCGTCTCCGAACTTTTTTAGCTGCCCTTGACGTTCTTTGTCTCTCACATAAAAACTATCACTCTTGAATCGTGCAAACCACTTCTAGCATTTTCGGTCAACTAAAGTATGGTGACCATAAACTCCGACTAAAATACGATTACTTTCGGCAGCCTTTTTCTTCATATTGAAGTAATGAAGTAAAACCTGCCCTTAAAAACACATTATTCAGTACAAAAGTTTATATTTTCAGAGCACACAGAATTATGTTGTTTACACTTCAGCGAAATGACAGAAAGCATAATGATGACACTTCAAAGTGACGGCGATGCCAGATGAAACAATGGAATAAAATACTAGTAGCAACATCTATTATCAAATCTGCTCGAACTTATTTATACTCCCAATATAATCAACAAATAGGTGGTGCGTATAGATCGGTTTTTCTTGGATCTCCTCCAAGTTTTGGTGTAGTGTGAAAATCTGGTCAATGGCGAATCCAATAGATCTGAAGATACACTGATACGGCCCAATTTGGTTGCTGAGCATAGGCCTTATTCTTTCACACGATACGCACGATAAGACCTTGTGTGCGATGTTCAGATGACATATGACGGTAGTTGGCGCAAATTATGGGATCTCTCATAAGCGGTGCTTCGATTTAGATGAGCTTGACATAGCACTCGTGCAGGAGCCCTGGATCCTTCAGGGAAAGATAAAAAAAAACAAAAGACAAGGTACACAAAAGATCACCTTTTTTTATATACAAACAGAGGGGAAGTTGAAGACATGCATTTTAGTTAGACATGTGATACGTGCGATTCTAATGTCTAACTTGTGCTCACCGGATCTCACAGTAGTGAGTAGGTGACGGTGCGAGTTCATTTATGATTGAAACAGCATACCTTCCATACGATTCTCCAGAGGGACCACCTCAAAGAGAGGTGGAAGCTGTAGTGAGGTTCTGTGATGGAAAGAGGGTTGGTCTGATCTTAGGCTGCGAAGCCAATACGTACAGATCAGTGTGGGGCAACAGCAATAAAAACTATAGAGGAGTGCGTCAGTGTGAAGAATGTCAAAATGTTGGACAGAATTTTGGATTGGAGGGTTGTAGATAGACTAACCATGTCGGTTTTCCTTTTACGGTTGCGTATAGTCTTTTTCAGCTCCCTTTTCTTTGACTTGTAGTCGCCCCGCGTGTTGGGGTCACCCCTCATGTGACGATTAAAAGTCTTCCTTGTTTCTTTTTCATGGACTCCAGTTCTCCATTCCACCATATAGTGGGATCTCCTCCGTCCACTACCGTAAGAGAACATGAAGCTTCAAATGCTTTGATCATGACTGAGCTGATAGCCCTCACCTGATACTCAATAGCTGCGGTTGTTCTAGGTCTCTTAAACCCTCTCTGGCAATAATTCCTCAAGTACTTCACAGTATCATGTACAATTCATTCGTTTCGATATCCTTACCATTCTACAGTCGTTCCTATGTCTTTTATCGGACGTAACCCCAAACTGAATGGCCCTGTGGTCCGATATGGTTATAATAATAATATATAATATAATAATATAATTATAACAATTATAATAATATTAGGTTTAGTAAAAGGAAATCCACTACTTTTCCAATAGATGGA
Organism: Megamerina dolium; assembly: GCA_963854835.1. NCBI lineage: Eukaryota > Metazoa > Arthropoda > Insecta > Diptera > Megamerinidae > Megamerina > Megamerina dolium. The sequence continues at coordinate 21,959,397 of OY978527.1, forward strand.
TTTAATAATCTGTATCTCGCGTTGTATAAGTGCGATCGGGTTATTTCGTACTAAATAAACTTTTCAGGCAGTTTTGTGATTGCTTGGCTCAATATTGTTTGAGCACGCATCAAAAATGGACACCAGTAAAGAGAAAATACGTCATATTTTACAGTTTTTCTTCAATAAACGCGAAAATGCAAGCCAGACGGCTGAAAATGTGAATAGTGTTTATAGTCCTGATACTGTAACAGCCAATCACGTGCAATTTTGGTTTCATCGATTCCGTTCGAGTAATTTTGATGTCAAAGATGCAAGGCCAATAGTCGAAAATACCCATAAAATAATGGAAATCGTCGAGTCTGACCATTATGTAAGCACTGTTTTTATTGCCCAGGAGCTAAACATTGCACAAAAAACCGTTTGGAACCATTTAAACCTTCAATTTAATGCAAAAATAATGGATTTCCTTTTGCTAGACCTAATATATTGTAATAATGATTAATTTATCTGTCAAATTTGAATTATAATTAAAATATATTAAATAACACAAACAAAACTTACGTAAATCGCATAAAATTCCATCTTGCAAGATCTTTCAATAGGGAGGGTCAGAATAAAAAAACAAATCAAACATCACGTAATATCGAAATTAACATGAAACATGTAACTCAATAACTTAAAGTACCAATATATTAAAACGACAAAGATCGATAACCGCGAAATTCCAATATACAATATATGCCGGAATGGAATTTTATACTCAAAAGGCTCCTCTGAAGTATTAAATCATTATTCTCAAATGTTAGTTTAATTATATTTGATTATTTTCAATTATCGATTTCAATAATGTTATCGCTTTTGCAGTACTGATATACAAATTTCTTTTTCTTTCTCAAAAATTTGTATTAATATGTTTATATTTTTTTTTTGTTTTTTTTTTTGACTGAATATATATATATATATATATATATATATATATATATATATATATATATATATATATATATATATATATAAATATATATATATATATATATATATATAAATATATATATATATATATATATATATATATATATATATATATATACTTACTTATGTGGCCAAAACAACCGAATATCGATTTAGGCCGAAAATAACATGCTTCGGCAGCCATCTCTGTTCTTCGCTAGCTAGCGCCAGTTAGAAATTCCAAGCGCCGTCAGGTTCTCCAGTACTTGGTCTTTCCTCCGGAGGTTTGGTCTTCCTCTTCTGCGTCGTCCTCCAGCGGGTTCCGAATATAACACCTTCTTAGCTGGAGCGTGTTCTTCCAGTCGCTTGACCTAGCCAGCGCAGCCGCTGGATTTTGATGCGCTTTACTATGTCAATACACATACATACAGCTCGTACAGCTCATGGTTGTACCTTATTCGGTACTCGCCACCAACGCAAATAGGTCCAAAGATCTTGCGTAGGACTTTTCTCTCGAAAACTCCAAGCATTCGCTCATCCGAGGTGGAAATTGTCCAGGCTTCAGCGCCATATGTTAGGACCGGCATGATGAGAGACTTGTAGAGTGTAGTTTTCGTTCTTCGAGAGAGGACTCGACTTCTCAATTGCTTACTTAGCCCAAAGTAACACCTGTTAGCAAGAGTTATCCTACGCATGATCTCCAAGCTGACGTCATTACTGCTGTTAATGCTGGTTCCAAGATAGACAAAGTCCCTTACTACTTCAAAAGCGTAGTTGTCAACAGTGACGTGCTGTTCAAGACGCCGGGACTCTCGACTGAGCTTTGCAGGAATATATATATATATGTTCTTTTCTATCTATATTGAGTACTTATTTCTTTTGAATTTTCTTCTTTTAATTAACTTTAATTTAACATTTCAATTTTTCCAATTTTCATTTAAATTTCCTTCTTATAGTTAATTTCAATTTCACCTTTGAATTTTTCCAATTATAACACTGATTTCCACCAATTTACTTTTTATTGTTTACTAACTGCAAATCTAGCCTTTTCAATTTTCCATTTATTCCCTTCCAAGTACAACCAAAAAACTCTTTTCAATTTTTTATTTTTTCCCAAATTTGTCTGTCTCCTCAATTTTTTCTCATTGGTCAAATGACAAGTAAAATAAATAAATTTCCAATAAGTAGAACTCCAGCTATAAGTGCCACTACGTCGGCTGACTGACGTGAACTGTTCCGTCAGGCAACTGAAGTGTAACTGGCTAAGATAAACAAACTCCTAATCCAAGGTGGAACAGCATATGCAGAGGGATGCATGGCTAAGAGGGTGCTTAGTCTTGAATATGCGAACTCTGGATATCAGGCGACCTCCGGTCTTAACCCTGCCTTCCTGCGGTAAAGAACTCTGCCGTGGGTGACTGTCGACCTACCCTAACATTCATGGTAATCACATGGATTTAAATAATAAAAAACCAAAACAAATAAAAGATGAATATGCTGAAAGGCTATCATCGTCGGTCTATTTGACCGAACCAACAACTGGGCAACTCCTCTTCGGCTACGTTCAGTGTTGTAGGACATGCACCTAGCCAATCCACATCAGCATCTATGACGGTAGGTCCTCATAATCAACATTGCTCCACATCAACATCCACGCTGGTGAATAGAGATGCTGACATAACTTTTCGGGTGACTATGCCACCGCCACAGTACCCGGAATCAGGTCAGGAGTCAATGGACTCTTCTAATACTGAAACACTGAGCGATGACGTCAGCTGAGAAAAGACGCTTTAAGCATGCTATGGCTAGTGACCACTCTAGGGAAAAGTCCGTAGAGATTGCAAAGGACAGCTCCACGGCGAAGAGGGCACGCTCAGAATAGTCTCCCAAGGAAACGCATGATTGCAAAAAAATTAAAACGGGGGAAGGCTATGTTGGTAAGCCAACCTTCAGTGGGTTGGCCAGCACTATGCGGTTAAGTATCGTCCCTGCCGACTTAATAAATGCACCGTTCACAAAAGAACAATTGGTTCTTATTCAAGAAATCGTTATGAAACGGATGGTTAATATTCCTTTGCGCTACCGAAAATACCGCGAATTGGATGCGTAAACACATCAGCCTTATTACAGACAAGCATGGCTTCGAAATGAAGATAGTAGAAGAATCTGAATTGCCGAAGACGTATATCGTTTGAGGCTTCTTCCCACAGAGTACTGAGCTCTCAAATAAGAAGATTCTCGCGACCATTGGGATGCAAAATAAACTGACAGCCAAATATTTGAAGGTGATTCAGAGGTCAACCGAAGGTGCGTTGCTCTACTTTGTACTGGTGGCAGACGACGAATCGCTACACAGGCTGTCATAGTCCAAAGGAAAGATAGTCTATCGTTATGGATACGTGCGGCTGGTTCTAAAGAGCAACAGGGGCGCTGAGAGAGTCGGCGCTGATTCAGCGAAGGTCATGCTAGTGACACAAGGTCCAATGAGGCGGAGGCGAACTATCCCTCAACTAGCAAAGCTGCACTTGAGCGGCAAAATGAAGTTGCAGGGAAGAAACACAAGAAACCCGACGAAGCCGCTTGGCAGAGCAGAAACCCACAAACGGGTGGCCATAGAGACCAAAGGAACAAGGGTCCTATGGGCGCGAGGCTCCAGAAACTTGTCGGGTAGAGTCGACAAAAATGAGCACTCTGAAAGTGTTACAGGTGAATTTGCACCAAGCTAAAGGAGCATTGGCCACCGTTTGCAAGATATTCGTCGATGAAAACCTAATCATGGCCCTAATACAAGAGCCGTGGGTAATTGCTAGCCAAATTAAAGGTCTAGCAAACAAAGGATGTAAATTAATTTATCATCATTGTTCGCGGCCGAGGACAGCGATTATGATTGACAATTATACTAACTACTTTCTCATTTCATAGTTTACTTGCCAAGATCTAGTAGTTATTCTTGTGGAGGTATCGACACACGAAATTGTTTGCGCGGCCGCCTACTTTCCAGGTGACTCCAACAAAATATCTCTTATGGAAGTACAGGCGCTTCTTGGGCACTGCCACACACACAAACTAAATTCGCGACTAGTTGTGATGCTAACACGCATCATCCTGTCTGGGGAAGCTCGAACATTTACAACAGAGGTGAGTCTTTCTTAAGTTATCTCTTAAGTAAAATTATAAATATTCGTAATAAAGGTACAAAACCCACCTTTACCAACGCTGTTAGAGAAGAGATATTAGATCTGACTTTAACCAGCCCATATGTTTAAGCGGGGAGCGAGTGAATGCCGGTGGGCTTGATGCGATGTGTTGCACTTGCCTGAATGTTGTGTTGGTGGTAGGTGATATAGTGTCATACTGTTGGCGTATGCCGACGATATTGACATAATCGGCATGAACACGCGAGCAGTCAGTGCAGGATTCTCAGAGTTAGAAAGAGAGTCGCGTCGAATGGGTCTTACGGTGAACGCGGGCGAGACGAAGTATCTAGTGTCAACAAACAAAGAGTCCCGGCATCTTGGACAGCACGTCACTGTTGACAACTACGCTTTTAAAGTAGTAAGGGACTTTGTCTATCTTGAACCTCGCAAACAGGTTCTACTTTGGGCTAAGTAAGCAATTGAGAAGTCGGGCCCTCTCTCGAAGAACGAAAACTACACTCTACAAGTCTCTCATCATGCCTGTCCTAACATATGGCGCTGAAGCCTGGACAATTTTTTCCTCAGATGAGCGAATGTATAGAGTTTTCGAGAGAAAAGTCCTACGCAAGATCTTTGAACCTATTTACGTTGGTGGCGAGTACCGAATGAGGTATAACCATGAGCTGTATGAGCTGTATGCCGATATTGACATAGTAAAGCGCATCAAAATCAAGCGGCTGCGCTGGCTAGGTCATGTCGAGCGAATGGAAGAACACGCTCCAGCTAAGAAGGTGTTGTATTCGGAACCCGCTGGAGGACGACGCAGAAGAGGAAGATCAAACCTCCGGTGGAAAGACCAAGTACTGGAAAACATGACGGCGCTTGGAATTTCTAACTGGCGCCAGCTACCGAAGAACAGAGATGGCTGGCGAAGCATGTTATTTTCGGCCTAAATCGATATTCGGTTGTTATGGCCACATAAGTAAGTAAGTAAGTAAGTATTTAACTTAAATTTATTTAAGTTTACTTTATTTAAATTAAGTATTTATTATTTAAAAAAAATTCGGGAGGATATTGTCGCGCATTGCTTTGCTTAGGGAGTTGATATCAACAATAATAAATAAAGAAACAAAAGCAGTGAAAAGAAAAAGTAAAAAGAAAATATCGGGAGTTAAATTAGGGTTGCTAACCCATGCAGAATTGTATACGGGCAGTACACGACACACGTGTTCTGACGGAGATATGCCGCCCCCTTACAGGGATACTGCAAAAGTGATTGAAGCTCCACCCGAGAAGAAGGGAATGAGAGAAAAATCAAATAAAATATAAAGTAAATAAAATGTAAAAATACAGTATTTCATAGAATTTATACCAACCTTAAAAGTAATTAAAATTAATTCTAAAATATTCCTATGCGTGTATGTGCGTTGATACAAAATCAGGAAAAGCGGGAAATTGAAGTGGGAGGTTGACGTTCATACGAGTGAAAAAGAACACTTTAGGAGGGTTGACGCATGTTGATTGCTGAGCGCGGAAACAATGTTGATTGAAGATTGTTGATGTGTTGTATGTGGAATGTTGATTGGAGATCTCGGAACGAACGTTGCTCGATGACAGATGAGATGAATACTTTTTACTTGTGAATTTTTCGTCATTAAAAAAAAAATAACACCCCCACCGTTAGTTTGAGGCTCCGACGAAATATGCAATATCAGCGTTTTTCTAAGATGTAAAAATAGTGGTACAATAGATATTATTAATACAAATACAAATACAATAGTACTAATGTTTATAATATGACGTTTTCTATAATTACTTGTTACGTTTTCTAAGTTTCTTTCATAGCTTATTTGTTTTAAATATAATTCTTTTATTTTTATTTCAGGAAATGTATCCTTATTTTCTTTAATTTTTATTATTATATTTGGTAACACGAATTGGTCATACAATTTAAGGTTTGCATTAGAAAAGGTTTTATTTGCTGTATAAATTTCACAATTTTCAAATTTAATTAAGAAATTTACTGTTATTTTTATATCTATCTTGTTACAATTATGTGATATCTTGAAATAGAAGTTTTTAAATAAGAGTATTCCGGGGAGGATCTCTGTTACGTTCGTTGCATTATCTACTTGCATGTCGCAAGAAGCTTCTTCAAAATTCAATATATTCATTAGACATTTATCGTCTATTGTAATTAAGTTTTTCCTTAAATTGTCTTTAACATAAGTATCATAAATATTATTTTCTGGGTCTACTAGTATTTCATTGTTTCATAACATAATTGACTTATTATTTACATTAGGAATAGGCACAAATATAATTTTCGATAAAATGGTTTTATAATATTGTGGGATTTTGAGGATAATTATAATCGTCTCGTCTTGAAAAGCAACGGTTACTCTAATATTCACGTAGCTGTCGAAGTCTGTTATCAAATTTAACTCTGTCTTCGTCAATATATCTGTTGGGATTATTCCAAGTTTGCTTGAGAAAATTATTTGTCCAATATTGTCTACATGGTCCCGTAAAAGTGAAATATCATTGTTTATTTGGTAGGCTTGTCCCATAAATGTAACTTCATCCTCTAACGTTGCTATTTTGTTTTGTACAAAATCTTTGAAATTATTAAGGTAGTTTCCTATTATTGTTTGTTTCTCATTTATACGATTTGTGATATTTTGTATTTGTGTGGATAGAAAATTATTGAAAAATGTCAAATTGTTCATTTTATGCGTAGATGGTTGTTAAAACCGTAATTATTAGAATCCAGGGTGTCATCTGAAATAGTGTGTATTAATTCGTTTTATTTTTAGCTTTTATTCTAGGGTTTCTTTTATCTTGATATTTTTTGTTTCGTTTTATATGGGTTTTGTAGTACTTATGTCCTGTTCTTCTGTTTTCTATATGATCCTCATCAATCTTTTTGGTATCTATTTTCCTATATTTTCAATGATTTTTTCCTCCTCTAATTTCTTTAATATAGTTTATTCCTTCCTCTATTTCTACATCTGACCTATCCTTATTTAATTTATTTATATATTTCTCTTTTTTCTTTAAAATTGTCTCGTGAATTTCGGGATATCTTTCTTCGCTTATTTTCCCATTTATAAAGTTAATTGGTTTTATATTAGTAGTACTGTGGATTGTATTATTATAGAAACCTATTATTCTTAGCATCTTTTCCTCCATAGTTTCATGGCTATTCTTGTCATCATGTCTTAGAAGTCTTATATATTCGTTAATAGTATTATGGAGTCTTTCAATATCTGCGTTAGAAGTGTGGTTGCTATTTGATGTGTAATGTATGTTGATGTGTTCCTCCTTAAGAAATTGTTGCATAGGTATAGCTTTGAATCCTAATTCATTATCTACAACTATTTTTTCTATTTTTCAGTATGTCTTAATATAATGAAGTAATTTTGTCTTAAATTCTGTCCAGCTTCTACTATTAATTTTATAAGCTACTGCAAGTTTTGTAAATTTGTCTATTATAGTTATAAAAAGTTCTTTTCCTAATGTGTAAATACGTCCATGTGTACAATTTCGCGGGGTTTGGAAGGGGTTTCTGTAATTTTATAGGGTATTTTAGGCGGTTTCCTGTCATATTTTTCTAATGTACATATTTCACAATTATTTATAAACTGTGTTATTCTTAACTTTAGCTTAGGGTTGTAGAAATGTAATTTTAACTCTTCAAATACAGCTTGTATTCCTCTATGGTTTTAATCTAAGTGCTCTTTCTCAATTATTTTTGCTAATTTATTCTCATCTTCTATGTCTTCTACTAGGGTGAAGCATCTTATAATTTTAAAATTTCTATTGTTAGAGAATAGTTCTTCGTAAGTATTCTGTAACGTATCGTAGAATTCGTTGTCAATTAAATCCTTAATACCTATTGTTTTTCTTACGTTTTTAAATATCTTTTTATTTTTTATTCTAACTGCTCCTGAAACAATTTTGTTTATAATGATTTGGTTCTTAAATATATTTATTGGGGACGAAGTTTCTTTAATTGTTAGTGGATCTGATTCTAATGTGTTTATAGTCATTGGTTCACGTTCAATACGAGATAGTGCTTATGCGTTGTTATTTTTCGTTCCTTTTTTGTACTTAATTTCATAATCGAATTCAGAGAGTTTTAGCCTCCATCTAACGAGTTTTGAATTTGGTTCCTTAATGGAGAATAACCATGTCAGTGGTTTATGGTCGGTTTCGATTAGGAATTTTCTACCAAAGATATATGGTCTGAAATATTTGGTGGCCCAAACAATAGCCAAAAGCTCTTTTTCTATGGTGCTATAGTTACACTCGTGTTCGTTAAGTGTACGACTTGCATAACAGATCGGATGATTATCCTGTGATAAAACCGCGCCTAAGGCAAAATTACTAGCGTCTGTGGTGACGGTAAATTTCTTCGAAAAATCAGGATATACTAATATTGGGTCATGAGTTAACAGAGTTCTAAGAGTGTTGAAACTTTCTTGATATTGCGGATCTGAAATATTAATTTTACTGTCTTTCTTCAAGTATCTTGTCATAGGTTTAGCAATTAAAGAGTAGTCTTTTATGAATTTTCTATAATAACCAGTTAGACCTAGGAATTGCTTAATTTGTTTAGGAGTTTTCGGTATTGGAAAGTTTTTTACGCATTCTATTTTTTTTGGATTCGGTTTTATTCCAGTGGGTGTCACTATATGACCAAGGAATTCAGTTTCTATTTTCAGAAATTCTGATTTATCCAACTGTACCTTAAGATTTGCTTCTTGTAAACGGCGGAAAATTAATTTTACTGAATTAATGTGTTCTTGGAGTGACGTGGAGAAAATTATTATATCATCTAGATATACCAAACAAATTTTATTTATGTAATCTTTTAAAATGTCGTTCATCAATCGTTGGAATGTCGCTGGTGCTGTCTTCAGACCAAATGGTATTCGCAAAAATTCATAGTGTCCTCCTTCTACACTGAAGGCGGTCTTATGAATATCAGACTCCTATATTTCAATTTGGTGAAATCCCTTGGCTAAATCAAGGGTAGTGAAATACTGGCATCTTCCCAATTTTTCCAAGATTTCATCAATATTTGGTATAGGGTATTTATCATCTATCGTAACTTCATTGAGCTTACGATAATCGATGACTAGTCTCCACTTAGTTTTTCCACTTGCGTCGGCCTTCTTCGCTACGATCCATATGGGTGCAGAATATGGAGAATTACTATGCCTTATTATTTTATTATTGAGCATCTCCTGGATTTGCTCTTGTACCTCGTTCTTGTGAATATAGAGATATCTGTAAGATTTTGTGAAAATTGGAACATCGTTAACTGTCCTTATTCTATGTTTTATAGCAGATGTGAAGGTTAGTTTAACGTTTTCCTGGTAAAAAATGTCTGAATATTTCCTTATTACATTCATTAATTGTACTTTCTCCTCCGAATTGAGATGTTGAGTTCGAATCTGTTCACTCAGTGGTTTATATTCTTTTTTCTCTATTATATTGAAGTTTTCATTAGCCAACTTCTGAATTGATTTTTCTTCTTTGTTTTTATCTTTTTCCTTATTCACGTTCTCTTTATCTTCAAAGAACAACTGTAATGTTTTTTCTCCTAGTTGTAATATATTATCTTTATAATTTACGCACGCATTTAATGGTCTGAGTAAATCATTTCCAATCAAACCATCGTAAAAATCATGAAATTGTAGGATATAAAATTCAATTACGTCTAACGTGTTTCCTAGTTCCTTGAAACATGGTAATTTTACTTTCTTATTTGTATAAATTTTGTGTTGGAGTGTTTTTATAGAAAGGGGTTCAGTATCGCATATCCACATAGGGTGGCATATACCAGGATTTAGTATTGAATTAGTTGCTCCAGTATCTATGATTAATTTTATATGTCCTAACTTAATTTTTATTTTTATATGTGGTAGTTTTCAGAGGCAGAAGGACGAAAATTCTCGGAAGTTTTGTGGTTATGATTAGCTTCATGTTTGTTTATGTCCATAGGCTCAGGCAATGGGAAACGATTGTGCTGTTGAGAGGACTCGTTATATGTTGTGTTGAATTGTTGTGGAGTAAATGACCGGTTTTGTGGTTGGAAATTTTGTCTGTTTTTGGTGAAGTTCTGTCGATTTCGTGTATTGTTTCTGTTCTGATAAGCTGATCCGTTTTGTTGATTAAAATTAGAATAATTAGGGTTTTGATAGTTAAAGTTCTGTTGGTTGAAATTAGCCTGATTAGGATTTTGATTACTAAAGTTTTGTTGGTTATAGCTTCGATAAGTTTGTCGATTATTTGATTGTCTATTGCCTAAATGATTTTGTGAATTTATTCTTTGGAAATTCACTTGGTTTACACCTTGTCTATTATTTTGATTAGAGTAATGTTGTCTCTGAGTTTTTTGTACCTTGTTATTTCCTAAAAGAAACGTATTATCAACTCTAAGGTGAGCATACCCTGCTTCGAAAAGTATGTTCATCGCTCCTTCGAGTGTATCTGGATTTCGGCATGCTAGAATTGTTTTCATTGGTTCTGGTATCTTAGATTTAAATATATTCAGTGCTGTTCTAGCATTATTCTGAGCAACGGCATTGGCCATACCTTGTTCCTGTCCGACTACCTGTAGAGTTTTACTATTGAGGCGTCTAAGTTTAGTCTTTATTTCGTCAAAAAAGTCCACACTTGTAGTTTTAAAAATAGTTGCTCTTAAAGCATCAAAGAGTTCATCGCAACTTAATCGATCGCCAAAATTGTTTTGTAATATGGTCTTGATTTCAGCCCAAGATGTTGCCTGGCAATTGATTTCGATAATTTCCCTAGCTTTATGTTTTAGTTTGCTTTTAATTAAATCTGAAAATAATCCTTGCGATAATTCGTTGTACGTTTGTAGTATTGGGTGTACCCTATCTATTAAATTTACGAACGTCTGTAAGTCCCTATTATCTCCGTTGAATTCAGGAAGATTGGTTAAATATTTGATGGGTTCAAATTGTATTTGTGCCATTTTACAAAAATTTAAATATAAACTTAATACTTAGTGATATTAATTAATAGACTTATGAAATATTCTTAATTGCTTACGATAATTTATGTAGTTGCTGCTTTTTCTTCGTGTCGACCTTTTGCTTGTTTTTTTTTTCTTTCTGGATTTCTTTTATGTAGATGCACTTAATTGTTGTCGTAGGTGATTCTTTAATCTACGGCTGTGATTCTGGTAATTCGTGATGATGTACGTGTTTTTTTTTTTTTTTGAAATTCGGTGATGTTATAATTATGCGTGTTGTATGTATTTCGTTCTGTTATTTTTTTTTGTTTGCCAAAGGGAGATGTACTTCTATATTTTTGTACAGATATGGATGAATTATGAATTTGTAACACTTTTTCTTTTACAATATAGTTGCATTTTCACTGTGTATACAATTACACAATTTTTGATAGTTAATCTAGTAGGACAATCTCATGTACTAACTAGATTGCATATACAATCTTTTGTATTATGCTTTGCACAATCTTTTATGCAAACGCTTCAATATCCTAATTTATGTTGAATAGGATAATTGCGGATCCTACCGACTGCGCCACTTTTCACTTGTGAATTTTTCGTCATTAAAAAAAACACCAAATGATTTTTAAGAAGCTCTTGCTTCTTGCTTTATTGAATCTCCATCTAAGACTACAATTATAAATGTCTTAAGCTAAACTTTACAGTTATTGGAAATATATCGTATCAATAATAAATGCTTATGTTTATATTAAAAGAAAATGCCCATATTGCATGTTTGGTCTTTATATTGATTTGGTAAAACGATTCTTTGGAATTGTTTACCAAATCGATTTCATTGATTTGGATCGGAAATGTGAGTAAGTATTTTACGACACTAATTCTTATTAATTTGAAAGTATTGTATTGGAGTGAGTTTAATGCACTTGAGGTCAACTTGCATTGGAAATGCAAGTTCAACATTTATTTAATATTGAAAAGCAATAAAAAGAAATATTAAAATATTAAAAGTGAAATTTGAATTCAAAGAATAGCGTATGTAAACAATTCACATGCATGTATGTGCAATGGCTTCACTATAGCGCTATTTACATACATGTACATATGTTTATATGTAATGGCTATGCAGTAACAGTGCAATGACTTTGCTATAGCGTTATTTAGGTACATATACGTATGTTTATATAATGTGTAATGCCTTTGCTATAACAATGAATCTCCTCAAAGTGAGATAACCTTTGTTATCACCTCCACGCTTAGAGTAGTGATCTAGCAGTTCAGTTTAAGGGGGGGGGTTCCAAACTGTAAACTTTGTGGCTTCTCAATCTACTTTTTCCTTCCATCGTAGATAGATAGGATTAGTAGAGAGTATAAACCATAAGATGCACGGGATTTTGGGTCAACGTAGTTGCCAAACAAGTATCGAGTTGAGATATATGCGACGATGAAACTCGTAATTCTTAACGTCTGCTGCTCAAATACAGTCAATATAAATCGAGTGTATAGTTCGTAGAAATTTGTCTTCATTGGCTCGTAGAGCATATGAAAATTCAACGAAGATATTCGATATAGTTCACATATAGTAGTCAGCAATGCCAGATTGGCAGGATTAGCGCAGTATGTAATACATCCGACTAATCTAAAATGTAAAAGTTCGGGATCAATGATGTTACGGTGGTTGATTCTGATGATGAAAAAGTATTAAATAGTGGGAAGTTAACACTTGAGTCCATTCATACGCAGAAAAACTAAGGCAACCCACAGTTCCTTTGATGCTTCGTAGAAGCTAACAAACATGATGAGTGCAGTTACGAAGAACTGTACAAAGTAAGAGAGGGATTCGTATGATGGTCAGTATCATGTAATCTTGAAGAACGTTGTCTAAATGATGCGGGTGTGTCTCCAAAAGGTTATGTAATGCCCGAGCCACAATTCTCGTATCAGCATTGCCTTGATAGTAATCGTAAGGGGCCAGTATTTGGCGAGATCGAATGCGTTGACATTCGTGAATCATTTCTCTCGTCGAATGAACGAGACTTTGGGAATTGATGCTTCGATCTCACTTTTCTGCTGAGTTCCGTTGTAGGGAATGTATTACTACGAGTTGTAGACATCCTTGTCGGGAAATGCTTTCGCTTTCTACAAGATCTATTTTTTGCAGCTGGCGAGAGAGTTGAGAAACGGCGAACATTAAACTTCGGATTAGGGTCATGCTGTGCTCTGTGAAGCAGTGAGTTATGTTGCTTTCCACAAAGACGGCATGAAAACTTGCTGTGGCACCTTACAGGAGTATATATCAGCTCCTAATATTAAATCCACAGGGGAACATCTGCTAACCGTAAACCAGAGAGGTCTTTACGTAAGTTGGCAGATATCGAATGTGATGGGAGTTTTCCCGTAAGTTTCTTTAATACGAAAGTATCAACTTTCAATGAAAATCTCGGGTTAATCGCAGATCCGATCACCAATCAACACTTCTTCGTAGGATGTGCCGTAATTACGTCATTCAGGCCGGTGACTTCAGTTCGAACGTCGCAAACAGGAAGGCGCAACCTGCTACGTAAGCGTTCTGACATGAAGGTCGTCCGGAGCCTGAGTCGATCAAGGCACGGGCTTTAAATGTCTTGTTCTGATGTCGGATATAGATCAGTGCTGTTCCAAGGAGCACTGTGGAATCTGCTGTTGTAGATTTTGTTGTATTTTCAAGCTGTGTCAGGATTTTCAGTAGTAACAACTTGCAGCTGGGACGTGAACGACTGACAAGATCGTCCACATCATGTTGCAGCGGAAGATGGCACATGGGTTGCTTCACGATGACTGCTTGATGAGTTTTCCCGTCTGTGAAGAAGGGAATGATGGCGTTTTCTGCAAAATGAGCACTTGAACAAGCTCTTGCAGTTACTGTAGTCGTGGGAATTAGCGAGGCAGTTTGTATACAGGGTGTGCTTTCTCACGATATTGTATCTCTCACCGAATGACATTTTAAGAAAATCGGGACAATGACGAAGCGGGTGTATTTTTCGACACAATGGGCAATCACTATATGAAACGTTGGCGTGATATGTGTTTACTTTTCGGGGATTCACTGTAGGATTGTACGATTGCTTGGGAGGATTAAATCGACAGGGTTGTCGATTAGGTGGCTCGCTGAATGGCCGAGGACCACTTCGTATATCTAAAACAGACTCCAGTGTCTGATAACGCTCAGATAAGAAAGCATCAAAATCGCTCCACTTCGGAATTTCACGCTTATCCTTCAACGATTGCTTCCATAGACACAAGGATGTATCGTGGAGTTTTGTTGAACATAAGTACACGAAAGTTGAATCCCAGTGACTCGTGTCAACGTTCAAAAGTTTTAAGTTTGTGATGCAGTCGTTAATGGTGCGCTGTAAGCGCTTTAAATTGGGACCGGTTTCATGGGTAACCGATTGTAGGCCGAAAAGTGTTTTTAACTGGATATTTATAAGTATCCTCTTGTTCTCGTGCCTCTGTTCAAGATTGTACCAAGCGAGCGCGAAGTCATCATTAGTCAGGTACTTCTCCACGGGTTTTTGGAGTAAGTGGTACAATTTCTCGACTGGGGATAACCGGGGTTATTCCGATATAAGGCCGTAAACATATCTCTAAAGCTCGGCCAAGATACGTAGTCCTCGTAAAAGCACTTTGTGTCACATGGCGGCAATTGAATAGGGGGAAATGAATATTCATTATTTACTCTCTCAACGGGTGGATTCAGAATTGCCCGAGAAGAGGAAACTGCGGGGGTATCACTTCGGAACTCAATTCGTAAAGATGAGCGTTGATTGCAGAGAGGCACAGGACATAAGAGGTTAGGCACTCTCTATATGCCTCTTTAATTTGACTAACGTCAACGTCTTCAGCTACTTCCTCTGTTATGAGAGAGTGATATGCCGTTTTGCAATCACTCCATAGGGATTGAAATTGTTTTTTTGTGCCTCCAAACTAATTTTGTAATGAACTTCTGGATTGATGGCATGAAAATTGCTATCAAATTCAATAATATCTTCCACGGTAGTTCGGAAGAGATCGTAAGCTGACATCCTATTAGCAATTGTAGAATCACAGATGTAATACGGGATAAAGTTTGAAAACGAGAGAGAATTAGTGGCAAATCTGGAGTTAAGTTGCCTATTCGCACGATTTATCAAAAAATGGGTTGCCAAAATGTGCCCGGCAAGAGATTAATCCGAAAGACGTAGTCTTCCTTAGTAAAGTTAAGTGAAACCAGTGGGCAAACTTATGGGAGTACGATATTGAGCTTGTTTTAAATTCGTATTCGATTCCGCTGAATTTTGGAATTGATGTAAGGGTATGTAATACAAATTACTGTACAATAAATAAATTTCTCAATTCGTTAACACTGTAGCAACTTAGGGTTGAGAGTGACTATTTTTCTCACTGGGTACTTTTCTATAGTGGACAATTTCTATATTTTCTATATTTTCTATAGTGGACAATTGTTATTGCAATTACATTTCTTTTATAAAAAAACGCCTTCCAATGCAATTATATTTTGTTGCTATTGCAGGTATATATAAACAAATTTGGGAGATAGAAATTTAGCAACAATATACACTACCGTTATATTGTGATCAAACGCAGGTATAACAGCCGAGACAAATCAATGACTTTTATTGTTGCCTATGTATGACCAAATACCTTTATTGCTTACTTTTGGGTGTACTTGTTGTTGATGGTTTAGGGATACGCATGAAGGTAGTTGAAATTTAAGTGTCAACAACAACAAGTAAACGCATGTGCATTTGTATAATGACAAGGCGGTTTTTTTGAAAATACATAAGGCAAAGGTATTAAGTAAAAAAATGCAATTATTACAGAGAGATGTCCAAGGGATTAGTAAACAAAACTAATATAGTAATAAAAAAACAATATAAACAATGTAGTTTCTCTTGAGATCACTTGATATTTTTTATTGATCTTTTCTCTTATCAATATGTATTTATGTAAATGGTATGTGCAATATGTGAGATATGATTTCGGGTATTGTTTTTGCACATATACCAATTAACAACACTTCAATTAATGAGAAGAGAATAAGCGGGAAATAAAAAAAAAAATTAAAAATAAAATAGATCAAAAATTAAGAAACCAACAAAAACGGTGCTGCAACAATTTATTAAATAGTTTTTGTTGATTTTAACGGGATGCGACGGGAAATATGGATGTAAAGACAATCAACAATTGGATATACACATGCACCTTATTTTTCATACATGGATGTATGTAAAAAACAAGTAATACATGTGAGCTTTATACAAGTATGTATCAGAAGACGTACCCCGATCGGCAAGATTGTCTTACCACACGTTGCGAGCCTTATCCGGCTCGAAGGACCATTGTTTCAGCGGAGAGCGAGTTAATGCCGGTGGGCTTGCTGCGATGTGGAGCACTTGCCTGAATGTTGTGTTGGTGGTAGGTGATATAGTCGACGGTGACTGTGGGAGTTGTTATTGTGGTCACAAAAACACTTCTTCTTCACTTTAATATATTAATGTTTGGCACTTTATTTACTAATATATAAATATATTTAACTTAAATTTATTTAAGTTTACTTTATTTAAATTAAGTATTTATTATTTTTAAAAAAATTCGGGAGGATACTGTCGCGCACTGCTTTGCTTAGGGATTTGATCAACAATAATAGATAAAAACAAAAGCAGTGAAAAGAAAATGTAAAAAGAAAAGATCGGGAGAGCGAGAGAGTGAAAAATAGCCAGACGAAATGCGCGACACACGTGTTCTGGCGTAGACACCATACATCACTAATTTTATCAGAAACTGTCATGTGTCCGAGGAACCATCCTTGTCAGGCCACTTTCATATCCGATTTGATTTATCAGAAAAATTTTGCGAATGCGTAGTCGAATCGCAAAGCCTTAGGCAATGAACACTCTAATAGTGTTGCAACTTTAATGCTTCAAGTGCATTTCCCGGGGTTATTAAAAATGACAATGACAGAAGATCAGTCATCGTACGACCCATAGGTCGTATTAGACAGAAGATCTTGGAGTTTGACAGGGGTAATTTTTGCTCCAGACAAAGTTAAATGGGCTGTTGGGTCCTTTAAACAATTTAAATCACCAGGTGAGGATATTATTTTTCCAGCCATCCTGATATGAGGTCTGGAAGTATTACTTGAATCACTTGTTGCAATCTTTAGGAATAGCTTCATCAGGGAGTACATACCATCCATTTGGCGTAAGGTAAATGTGGTATTTATTCCAAAACTTGGCAATAGGTCCAGCGAGCTGCCTAAATCATATGAAGTGTGCCAGGCAAAGCTACAAGAGCTACGTAGTCCTGTCGGAGTCTCTTTGGTCTACACTCCAAAATGAAACACTGGTTGTATATAATGATGGTTCGACCTATCATTACTTATGCAGCCCTTGTATGGTGGCCAAAAACCTCACAAGAAACCGCTAAAAATTTACTTACGAGTTTTCAAAGGCAAGCTTCCTTGGCAATTACGGGTGCCATGCGAAACTGTCCGACATCTGCTATTGAGGCTATAATAGGATTATCCCCTCTGCACATTTTCGTAAGGTAATGTGCTGCTAGAAGTGCGTTGAAGACGCAAATCTTGTCAACAAAACAACCTCATGACTTTGGTCATATGAATATCTTAAGAGATATACCAGATCAAGATATTATCTGTTCAGTAACAGATTATATGATCGCTAAACGACGCTTTGATCCTAATTTTGAGATCATTATCTGAGACCGTGATGAATGGGACATTGGTAGGCCTTGGGCCCTAGAAGCCTAGTATGGTTCACTGACGGGTGAAAAACAGAGACTGGAGTTGGTGTAGGAGTCTATGGACCTAACACCAAAATTTCAGAGCCAATGGGAGAGTGGCCTAGCATCTTTCAGCCGAAATTCAAGCAATTCGATCTGAGCAAGGATAAATCTACAATGAGGCATCAAAGGCGCACACATAGCTATCTTTTCAGATAATCAAGCTGCATTAAAAGCTCCAGTGTCTTATTCTTTGAGGTCGAAGTAAGTGGAAGAATGCTTTAATAAAATCCAATCCCTAAGTACAACGAACAAGGTTGTGCTCTGTTGGGTCCCTGGCCATTCTGGGATTGAGGAAAATTAAATTGCCGATGAGCTGGACAGGGCCGGTTCCGCAGCAAACCTTGCAGGTCCAGAGACGTACTGTGGTATCAACTCGGCGGAGGCTAAAACGAAGGTGAACAAATGAGAGCATAGTCTCAGAGTATCCTACTGGGAAGGGATACAAAAACTTCGCCAAGCCAAAAGGTTGGTTAAGCCATACACCTACAAGAGAGAAGTGAGCAATATGTGCAAGGAAAATAGTAGGTTTCCTTTCAGGATATTACACCTGAAATTTCATCTCACTAAAATCCACATTCTTGACGATGCTGAACGTCGGCTCTGTCTTGAAGAGATGAAACTACAGAATACATACTGTGCGACTGTATTGCGTTGGTAAAAACAAGAATGCACATTTCCACCGTGATCAACTAGAACCCGAGGAAATAAAAAAGGCTCCTATTGTGGACATACTCAATTTCATTCGCAAAGCGGAAATGATACTAGAAGAACATGGATTCCAGCTGATCAGTCAGGTAATATCTAGGTAAAAAGAGATGTAATGCTATGGCTTACTAGAAACATTGGTGCTGGGCCTATAAGGTATAGTAGATTGGATGGTTGTGATCGCACGGATCAAAATTTTATAAATGTAGCGGGACACAAAAAATATTAGAGGTCGCAGTGTCGGCCTTTGGGCAACCTACGACAATAAATTATTATTATTATAAACACAGTATTTTTTAGCAACCCTACTACGTTCTTGGCGATTGTAGTTGCTACTGCACAATCAGCTAATTTCACTGCTTTATCATTGCGATTGTGCTGCGAAAAATTATTTACCATTTCCGATCGCCAGAGAATATGGAATTTGTAATTAACGGGTTACACCACTGTAGAATTTTCAAAAAATGGAAAAAAAATTTTATCTTAAATAGTCATTAATAGTCTCAAAAATAATATACTAAAGGATGGAATTCGGGAAAAATGTCTAAGTGTCTGAATTTCGAGTTTTGCCACAAGACGTCGCAGGTATTCTCCGAGCACCTTTAAACTTTAAACGCGTTTTTCTCGAAACCACTTTTTTTGAGCTGGCCGGAAACGTAACTCGAACAAATCTTAACCGATTGATTTGAAAATTTTTACAATACATTTGAAATCGTGCATATTTTTTTATTTATAAACAATTTTTTAACGATTTTTTCGGTGAAATTTCGAACTTTTTCTTCAAAGGGTCGCCATTTTACGAAAAATCAATTAATCCAAAAACCCCTACGTACGTCTCGTGCTATTGTAATATGGAATCAAAAAATATTCGGTTTTTTGTTCCAGTCGAAAATTGCGGGCGCTAGGTTTCCGGCCGTGCATCGCCGTGAAAAAAACGCATCAGCGGGGAAATGCTGCACAGCCGCCATTTTGTTTTTGAATCGCGCAACTTAATTCTTTTTTTGGACTTCAAGATTGACATTAAAAAATACTTTTTACAGAATTTGAATATCTCCTTTCGTTTGGCCTACGAAAATTCCCGAAATATGACTTTTTTGTGCTCTACAGTGGTGTAACCCCTTAACGTGATTATTGATGACCAAGAAACTCAGAGTAAGAATATTTTGTTGAATTACAATAATAAAAGGATAAAGCAGGTGAAGTGCTTTAAAAAGTAGGTTGGTACTATCCATAGTATTTTTAATAATAACAGAGACTTGGAAATATTAGAGGATCGGAATTGTAATGTAAATAGAAAGATGTCACTTTTAGTTTTAATACGCACCCTGAAAAACTAAAATCGGTTAAGTGGTTCATGAAATGTCACGATTTTAGCGAAAAATACAATAAATAAAATAATTCATATTTTAAACTTGAAACATTTTTTTTATAATAGTCATTGTGACGTTGTATATAAAATAACTGTCATATATATATTTCCAAATCAACGTTATAATTTCGTTAGTAGGATGCAAATATACTTTGTTTGTTAGTTTTTGAAGTCTTTTTTGCTTTCAAGACATGGTCTTTTTTACCGACTTTCAATCGTCACTGCCATAACTTGTGCTATAACTTTTCTATTTCCATTACAATTCCTATTCAGTAATATTTCCAAATCTCTGTTAAAATTAATTATACCGAGTACCCCAAATTTAATAGGAGCCTGGAGGCCTTTTTAACACAGTTCACTCTTACTAGAGTAACTAGAATCAGAGGAGAACATCTATCATTATATCAACTTACCTACTGAGTTACTGAACAAAAACATTTCTTAATTAATACAAAGTGGTTAATGTTTTCTTAATTTTTGCATAAGTCCCTAAATCGATTTTCGGTTATAATAGCCACATAAGTAAGTAAGTTCTATACGTTTTAAAAATCTGGAGGAAATATATTCAATAGACCGATAAGCAGCTTACTCTCATGACTGAAAACTAAGAAGTGTTGTAAAGAAATTAGTTTAAAAAGTAATACTCTGAAAAAAATTGTAGTTTAAAAATGTTTTTTTAGTGTAGAATATATGAAGACAAATATTTTCGAAAACTACTCTATTAAAGCTAGAATTTTGTACTTTTTCCAGAATTTTTAGGACCACACATTTGCCCACAAATTCAGGTGAAAGAAAAATTGCATTAACAACACTACGTTCATGGGGTTGCCACTAGGAATATAATTTTTTGTCCATACAATTCCCTACATTCTTCCTATTTAGCCCATCATGCTATTTATAAAAATCTAAAACTTTTAATTTTTGTGGGTAGCAATTTTTCTTGTTAAAATGCGGAAGGTCAAAGTGAATGTTAGACATATGGTTTCTTGGTCGAATTTACATAAAATTATCCGTATATTCCGTTTTTGCTATACGATTTGTCTACTTTTTGGCGCTCATACAAATTGACCCGACCTAATATACACATAATTAAATAAACTTTATAATCATTTTATAATCTTGGCTTCGGTTTCTCGCATTAAAAAAATTTACTGCAATTTGCCCAAGTACAGCCAATTGCTTGCATTAAAATCTTTTGACGAAAAGCAGTACTGCCACACGTTTTGTTTATGAACGTGTTGCTTCGTCAAAGGAGCAATGCAACTATACGAGCATTATTATGTTCCTATGGCAATCAGGGCTTCGTCCCGGAACATACCCTGGTCAGTCCAGGTCAAAGATTGCCAACTCAGCAATACAATTTCCACATACAAACACAAACATACACGTCGTGCTCATTACAGACATTACCGGCCACTCTACTTGCATTACTTCTCCTTTGTGCCAGAGTGGAATGGAATCCGGGCCCTACTTAGGTCAGCTTAGTCTGCGGTGCCGCTATTCACCGCAATGCGATTTCGGTAAGATGTAACAGCTGTGGCGGTTGGTGTTATCAGAGGCCTTGTCCTGACCTACGGAGTCATAGAGAATGGAATACTGGTTCCATAGCCTGCTGTTGCAGGTTGCCCGCTTCACTGATATCAGCTACAGTACCCATACGGACGCATCCCCCGCAACAATGGTCGCAACTTCAACTACCTACGACTAACAGCATATGGCTGTGCTCTGTTCAAAGAACTTGCTCTGATCTACACAATTATATAGACTGGAGTACAACTTTTATAGCCAACTGTTGCATATTGCAGACTTCGTCAGTGCAGTCCCTATCAGCCTCACGAGCACCATCCATATATGCTTGGGCATATATGGATGGTGCCACCTGCCAACAGCGTATTCACCGCAGCGCTGTTTCTGTCAGGTGCAACGGATGCGATCAATGGTGCTACATCAGATCTTGCTCAGACTTAAGTAGTCATCGAAAATTATACCAGGCCTTCGTGGACCCTGCTGGCAGTCACACCGGGTATTCTCCCGGTCTGCCGCATTACCAATGCGCGTCGCTAGTCGGTTCATCTTTTCAAATGCGGACATAAACTCCTATACTTGTACTCCATCGGTACATCCTGTCAACCAACTCTCTCACATAAAACATCCTTACTTACTTACTTATGTGGCCATAACAACCGAATATCGATTTAGGCCGAAAATAACATGCTTCGACAGCCATCTCTGTTCTTCTCTAGCTGGCGCCAGTTAGAAATTCTAAGCGCCGTCAGGTTCTCCAGTACTTGGTCTTTCCACCGGAGGTTTGGTCTTCCTCTTCTGCGTCGTCCTTCAGCGGGTTCCGAGTATAACACCTTCTTAGCTGGAGCGTGTTCCTCCATTCGCTCAACATGACCTAGCCAGCGCAGCCGCTGGATTTTGATGCGCTTTACTATGTCAATATCGGCATACAGCTCGTACAGCTCATGGTTGTACCTTATTCGGTACTCGCCACCAACGCAAATAGGTCCAAAGATCTTGCGTAGGACTTTTCTCTCGAAAACTCCAAGCATTCGCTAATCCGAAGTGGAAATTGTCCAGGCTTCAGCGCCATATGTTAGGACAGGCATGATGAGAGACTTGTAGAGTGTAGTTTTCGTTCTTCGAGAGAGAGCTCGACTTCTAAATTGCTTACTCAGCCCAAAGTAACACCTGTTAGCAAGAGTTATCCTACGCATGATCTCCAAGCTGACGTCATTACTGCTGTTAATGCTGGTTCCAAGATAGACAAAGTCCCTTACTACTTCAAAAGCGTAGTTGTCAACAGTGACGTGCTGTCCAAGATGCCGGGACTCTTTGCTGGTTGACACTAGATACTTCGTCTTGCCCTCGTTCACCGTGAGACCCATCCGACGCGACTCTCTTTCCAACTCTGAGAATGCTGCACTGACTGCTCGCGTGTTCATGCCGATTATGTCAATATCGTCGGCATACGCTAACAGCATGACACTTTTGTTAAAGATAGTACCATTATGTCGTAGATCAGCAGCTCGTATTATTTTCTCCATAATAAGATTGAAGAAGTCGCACGATAACGAATCATCTTGTCTGAAACCCCGTTCGGTATTAAACGGTGCAGAGAGGTCCTTCTCAATTTTCACTGCACAACGGGAGTTATGTGTCATTCTACAAAGTCGAATGAGCTTTGCAGGAATACCGAACTCAGACATTGTTGCGTAGAGGTAATCCCTTACCGGACTGTCGAAAGCGGCTTTATAATCAACAAAGAGGTGGTGTGTGTCGATCTGTTTTTCTTGGGTCTTCTCCAGGATTTGGCGCAGTGTGAAAATCTGGTCGATGGTGGATTTACCAGGTCTGAAGCCACACTGATACGGTCCAATCAGGTTGCTGAGCATAGGCTTCAACCTTTCACACAGTACGCTCGATAGAACCTTGTATGCGATGCTCAGGAGACTTATTCCACGGTAGTTGGCGCAAATTGTGGGGTCTCCTTTTTTATGTACAGGACAGAGAACACTGAGCCTCCAATCATCAGGCATGCTTTCATCCGACCATATTCTCCTTATGAGCTGGTGCATGCGGGTGAGCAGCTCATCGCCTCCGGTCTTAAACAACTCGGCAGACAGGCCATCAGCACCTGCAGCTTTTTTGTTCTTGAGCCTTGAAATTGCCGTTTCAACCTCGTCATTGTCGGGTGGTGGAACATCAACACCATCATCTGTAATTGGGGTTATCGGGCAATCTCCTCCACTGGCGGAGTTGTTCGTAGCATCGCCATTCAGTAACGTGGAGAAGTGTCCCCTCCATAGGCTCAGTACACTCTGGACATCTGTAACCAGATTCCCATTTCCATCACGACAAGAAGAGGCTCCGGGATTTAAACCTCCACTCAGGCGCTTGATCTTTACGAAGAATTTTCGAGTCTCATTCTTATCGGTACACATCTCTATCTCTTCTCTATCTCTTTTCTTGGTCACATTGTCCTTCTCATCCGTCGAAGCGTGGGCACATATAAGGCTGATGTTGAAAAATTTTGCCTTGATGCGGATTGTGGCCAGCCGTTCGTTGACAGGCGTGAACTGTGAGACAAGATGTCGTAGTCTCTTGCTGACCAAAAATCCACATCCTAATTCGTGCCTTTCAGCATGGCAACTATAGTAAATGTCACAAGACGCTCTTTTTGAGCAGCCCTGTCCTGTCCATCGCATTTCCTGGAGAGCGGTGATGTCAGCTCCGTATTTTTCGAGGACATCAACCAGCTGGATAGAGGCACCCTACCTATATCTACCTATAAAGGGACCGGACATTCCAGGCGCATATCCGTAAATTATTGTCCTTTTTTCGTTTGCGGGGGTCATCAACAAAAGCGGTAGTCCTTATCCGAGGCATATCTGTTTTTTTTCAAAGGGGGGTTTTTTATGTGGCGGGTTCCAAACCCAACGCACAACCTCTAGCCGAGGAGATTTTCGCCACTCACTTCAGCCGCCTCCCAGCGGGTGCCAGGAAAACGTTGCCCGGTGGTCGCCACATGGAGGGTCCCCATTAATAATAATGAAAGCGCCATCACATAGTAAGCAGAGCAAGCTATATGACTACCCCCCATTAACAAATAAAGGTATCATCACATAGCGCTCAGATCAAACTACATTACAGCCAGTGAGTTGACTTGCGATGAGTTCAGCAAGGATTGCGCTAGCCCATCACCAGACCACTACTTCAAACATCCAGTGCAGCTTTATGCAGCTGGACTGCAATGGTTTGTGGTCAAAAATATCCAAAATCACTAGCTATTTAGCACGGCATGGTATAACCATTGCTGCTGTGCAGGAAACAAACGGCAAACTGCACCCTCGCCATCCACGCTAGCTATAACATTATCTGGAGGGACTTTGATAGAGACACAGGAGGAGGCCTGGTAAGATCTGGTAAGATACAGATCCATCTCTCTTCCTATCCCAGCAGCTAGCGACCGCCACACAAGCATTCATCGACATCATTAATGTCTACATTACTCCTGTCACGAGGTGTAACGCTTTATTCCATCATTGGCTTACATTCTTGACGGTAAAATAGAATCATTCAGGGCGATTTCAGTGCACACCATGAGAGCTGCTTTTCCGCATTGGGTAACGATCGTCGCGGTATCTACATTTCTGACCTTATAGACAGCTCTCACTTCAGTACTATCAATGATGACTACCCTACAAGAATCAGCTCTAACTGCTTCAGTTCGCCTGACCTGACCATAGTGAGTTCCCTCTTACTTACGTTTGCTACGTGGATGGCAGACATTGCTTTGAGTCCCGACCACGTACCAATCATAATCTCGGTAGATAAAGCAGAAGAGTTCATTGCCTTCGAAAAACGGACGTATATCAACTTTATAAAGGCCAACAGGCCGAAATTCACCGAAGCCTCTGAGAGCATGTTTGTTCAGAAGAGTCTTCCATTCAGTGTTCAGGTGGGCAACGCAACACTCGGAAGAATTTTATTAAAAGCTATGTCCAGGTCGATACCGGTAGGTAGAGTACCCCGGCTTCTCCCGAATTTCCCGTGAAGCGGTGGTACTTCAGCGTGAAAGTGACCGAATCCGCTCTATGAATCCTGCTGACCCTAGAATTAACACCCTGAACTCCATCTATTTCGGAGGGCCTCCGGTAGACAGCGCAAGAAAGTGTGCATTATCTTTCTGCAGACAATTTGTTGAGCATCCAAATCGGCCCGATGTAACCATTCGTCCAAGGCGCTAAATTTCGATTCCCCATCAAGCACGTTTACCCCCGGAGAAGTCGAAGACGGTATCAAACGAGCAAAGGGCTCCAAACCATTTGACCTGATTGTCCTGAAACACCTGAAGCCCGGTAAGAACATGGAACTTGGTGCATCCTACCGCCCAATATCGCTCCTCTCTCTAGTCGTCAAGGTTTTGGAGGCTCTTCTGTTGCCTGACCTTGCTGTGCGTCTGAAGCCAGTACGTCAACAGCACGGTTTTCGTGGGATGCATAGCACAACAACAGCGTTAACAGAGATAGCAGCACTCATTAACAATGGGTGCTGCTACTATTGTTAACTATTATTAACTATTCTCGTGGCGCTTGACCTGTCAAAAGCATTTGACATGGTTAGCCACGCAGTTTCGCTTAAGGATTTACTAGATTCATCGCTTCTAAATGCAACCAAACGCTAGATTTGCAAATTATTTTATGAGCTGGCAGCCTTTTGTTTTACGAGAGCGATGCACAAGGTAAAGGAAGGTGAAGCAAGATGTGCCTTAGGGTTGCGTATGACTGCTCCACTCTGGCCACGGGTCATGATTTATCTGGTTTTTTTCCGGTCGAAAAATCTTATATTTTCACCTGGACCAGAGAGGTGAGAACAGCACTCAATATTATCGTGGACGGTAATGTCACACTAACTGTCAATAATCCCAAAATACAAAAGCGCAACAATGTGCTGAAGGCTCTGGCAGGTACCGATTGTGCTGTCAGGATAAGGGGAAGCCACGTATAAAGCGATTGGAAGATCAGTGTTGAACTGCAGCACCTCGGTGCGGACGACGGCAATTGGTAATATTCAGTGGCGAATGCTACAGGCAAGACAGAATTCCGCGCTGATGATCCGAACACAGACATTAACAATAACAACGATACTAATTAAGTCACACCTTACATAGTGTGTATGTGTTACACTGTTACAACAAACATAAGGAGTCGATAGATCAAATTTAGAGAATTCCTCGATAATAAAGCGGTTGGTATCACATTGCAGTAAATTTTACCTTGAGCGAAAATAAATAATTTATGAGTGTGAACACGACAGTTCAAGTGTAAAGAAAATTGCTCGATGGTATAGTGGTATTCTCGGATTATGGACCCGGCAAGGTAGAGAAAATTACTCGATAGTATATTGGTTAGCAGCAAAGTAACAGCAAAGAGGATGCTCTATTGGGCTGCGACGCCAATGCCAGACATGCGATTTGGGGAAGCAGCGAAACAAATGAGCGAGGTGAGTCTCTTTTTTATTTTATAATATCCTACGATCTCAATATTTGTAACAGGGGAGATTCACCTACCTTCACTTTTCCTGGTTCGGAAGCCTGTAGGGGGTGGGAAGAAGTCCTTGATATTACACTCACAACTAACTCTCCTGACCTTGTAATTCGTAACTGGATAGTTTCGAAACGAATCTCCCTGTCGGATCATCGAATGATTCTCTTTGACCTAGGCTGGGAGAGGGAGATTAGACAACCACATAGAAACCCCAAACGAACATCTTGGAATCTTTTTGACAAGGTAGTTAGCGATAGACTCCATAGAAATAGAACAGCCATAGAGTCCCGGAATAATCTGGAAGACAGGGTCAAGTCTCTAGAAAAAAGTTTTCAGGTGGCCTACAAAGTTGCCTGTCCTATATCGAGGAGTAAGAAGATCTTCCCGCCGTGGTGAGATAGGGATCTGAGTGACCTGAGGTCCAAGCTCAGAAGAATTTTTAACGATTGCTATGCAACGGGTGACTTTCAGGAGTATAGATATTCCCAGAGGGAATATAAAAAAGCTATACGGACTGCAAAGACAAAATCTTGGCGGGAACATTGCGAGTCGATAGAGGCCACGAAGGACTCAGCAAGACTCGGTAAAATCCTGGCTAAAGATCACTCAATTAAAACCTTTATAAAGCGCGCCGATGGCACTTGGGCGGAATCGGCGGCCGAAACTTTAGATATCCTCATAGATATCCACTTTCCAGACAGTCCTGTACAGCAGGAAGTATCGGCGGCGCTGCTGGATAAAATCATGACTGAGGAGAAAATAGGGTGGGCAATTAATAGTTTCTCACCTTTTAAATCTCCGGGGGTAGACGGTATTCTCCCTATAATGATGCAGAAGACTCAGAAATCTTTGGTTAAGGAGCTAAAGGAGATCTTCCGTGCTTGTATTCGCTACAACCATATCCCGACTACATGGAGGAGAACAAGGGTGGTTTTCATTCCCAAATCGGGTAGGAGAGGACATGAATTGGCCAAGGACTTTAGGCCAATAAGTCTTATGTCCTTTGTATTAAAAACTCTAGAAAGAATCTTAGACTTATATATACGGGAGGTTCTAGATAAGAAATCTCTCTCTTCAGTACAGCATGCGTACTTGGGGGGGAGGTCTACAGAAACTGCGCTACATGAGGTGGTACGCACAGTGGAGAGGTCCCTATTGTATAAACAATTCACTCTGGCGGCGTTTGTTGACGTAGAGGGAGCGTTCAATAACTTCAAGGCAGATTCCATTAGATCCGCCCTTGCCAGGACAGAAATAGCAGAGCCAATTAGAAATTGGATCTCATCCCTACTTATTAACCTCGAAATAACAGCTGAGCTAGGTGGTGCGAAACGTAGTAAGCGGGTACGTAGAGGCACGCCGCAGGGGGGCGTGCTGTCCCCCATGCTCTGGCTCATAACTATAAACGATATCCTTGTGGAACTTAACGCAAATGGCGTTAAGATTGTAGCGTACGCTGATGATGTGGCGATCCTAGTCTCGGGTCCCTTCCCTTCCGTGATGAGTGAAATCATGGAAAGAACATTAGCAAAACTAAGTAGGTGGGCACAAGATTGTGGCCTTAGGTTGAATCCGGATAAGACGGAGTTACTGCTCTTTACGAGGAAGTACAAACCACCTACCTTCAGACTACCAACAATAAATGGACAGCAATTAACCCTATCGAACAGTACCAAGTATCTGGGACTGACTATAGACTGCAAACTGAATTGGAAAACATGCATCGAGGAGAGAGCACGGAAGGCCTGCATCGCTTCTATGCTTGCAAATCGATGTTTGGTAAGAAGTGGGGTCTAAGGCCGAACATAGTACTCTGGATGTACCAAGCGGTAGTGAGACCGGTATTGACCTATGGCTCTGTAGTTTGGTGGGAAGAACTATAACACCAATAAACTACGGAAAGTTCAGCGCACTGCGTGCGCTGGTGCCACTGGGGCATGTCGCACCTACCCTGCAGCGGCCTTGGATCCTATTTTGAACCTCCTTCCAATTGACTTGCACATACTATGTATTGCATCGCAAACGGCACTCAGACTCAGGGAATCTGGATGTTGGAAGTGTACTCAACAAGGACACAGTAGCATCCTTAGGAATGTACCTATAGATTTAGTTGACAACAGGACGGACTTCTGCCCTCGCAAGCTGGCTTTTGAGAGGAGCATTAAGGCCGTATTTCCAAGTAGAAATGAGTGGAAGAAAGGTGGGATCCTGACTGGTAGGGATACACACATTTTCACTGATGGTTCCAAAATGGACTCTGGAGTTAGAGCAGGAATCTATTCGTAGTCCTTAGAAATATCAACGTCCGTAGAACTCCCTTCTTATTGCAGTGTGTTCCAGGCGGAGGTATACGCAATTCTGCAAGCATGCGAATTGCTCCAACAAAGGAACATAACTGGAAAGGCAACAATTCTCTCCGATAGCCAGGCAGCTATAAAGGCGCTAGCCGCGCCAACTGTTAGTTCAAAGCTGGTCGGAGAGTGTAAACAAATAATAACCGCAATATCTGCCACGACCTGCACAATTTCAAAAGCCACTTTGCCAGAGTACAGCGAGAAGAGGACAAGGAGCCTTCTGAGCAGATCTAGGGCCGTCACACACAAACTAATAGCAGTATGCACAGGCCACTGAGCCATTGGTACACATGCGGAGAAAATGGGTATCCCGCACAACGACCATTGCAGAAGCTGCAACGACATAACCGCCAAGGAGACGGTAGAGCATTTCTTGTGCAAATGCCCGGCCTTATCCAGAAACCTAGGACAGGCATCTAAAATAGAGATCTCCCATATCCTTCAGTTCATAAACAACTCCGGCTGGTTGTAAGATATCCTTCAACACTCAGTAGGTCTTAGCGAGATTTATGGCTCAAAACGGCATTTCGTTTGCTACTTGAGCGACCAGGGTCGCAGCCATTCTACCTACCTACCTTCCTACCTATATTGGTTAGCATCATATCGCCCAATTCAAAATTTTTTTTGTATAACAATTTATTGAATGATAAATTTAATGTAATTCCACAGATATTCAGTGTATACTTGAAATGTTATTTTTTTTTTTAATTTTGCTTCTCTAATGGGAATGTATGCTGCTTAAATATATTTATATTACTGTAATGCATAGATTATGATAAGTTTGTTTAACACAATAATTCAAGTTGAACTTATTTCAAATACATTTATATATAAAAAAGAAACGATATATATTATAGTAAATTGTAGTCGATAAGGTAGATATATTGTATTAAAATATTTATAGCATTCATCTTTTCTATAATATTGATTAAAAAATTTATGGTGAACGTATAATTGCTTCGTAGGCGGAAAAAACCATAGCTGCAACTTCGACGGAACGCGATTTAAGACTCAAAGTTGCATCCGGATTGCCAGGTTGTAATTTCAATTCAAGCAAGACCCATATGTTATTGGTCAACTTTAGCGATTGATATAGCATATCTTGTCCCTCAACATTACGCTTGGCAATAGTAAATATATTATTCGTGGTCATTTTCGATGCAATGCCATCAGTAGTGCCAATGACACCACTCAAACTGTACTGTAATTCATTAGCCGCCGGTATTTCTTTCCAAGTGTTCAAGAAAACGCGCTTATCTAACTGGCCGTCCTCAGCAAAGAGAACGTTTCCATGTATTAAACAAGCAAAGTAGAAAATATCGATACTATTCTTAACGGCCACTTGTAAATTGTTTAGTGGCTCCATACGTTGCACTGGGCCATGAGTGCCAAGTGGCAAACTGGCTTCAGTACTCTGATTTGGTTGCAAGGGTGCAACGTGCAATGGTGATGCTGGTATTAAACCAAAACTATTCTTATTCAATTGTATAGCGAATCCGCTCATTGGTTGCATGGCTTTATTAGTTAGCGTCATATCCATTGAGATTTCACCATTACGACGAGAAAATGTACCTTGTATCTCAAGTCCCTTGCCCTTCTCAGCCGGTAACCAAACTATTTTCGGAATTTGCACACCTACTGTGAGTGAGGCACCTGAAAGCCCAAATATATCGCCCAGAAGACTGGTGGCACCACCACCACCACCACCGACTGCAGCTGGATCGCTTGGACCGCTACCAAGCTGTCGAAAAGACAATAAATAATAACAATAATAAAAAACAATAATTTCAAAGATGGAAATACAATATTTACTAAAATATCCAAACCACCACCCAACAAGTCGACGTTGCTAGTAGTTGATGCTGCGACTGGTGCACTGGGTGCATTTATATCCATGGAGAGTAAATCACCAATTAACGATTCTTGATTTGGTATAACCATTGCCTCACCACCAGCATCTGCTTCAGCACCAGCGGCAGCGGCACGATTCGGCAATGATTTGCGGACACCAGCCCCACGGCCTTCAACAAAAGCAGTTGGTGGTTTATGGTAGACACTAGCCAAAGAGCTTATGTGACAGATTAGTTCATCCAACAGTGTTGGCTCCAGTAGATCAGTTTCCTCTGAAATCAACGGCTTATCGGCGAGAACAACCTCCTTAGCAGCGGCTGGATCGGTCGAGAGCAAACGCCAGTAGATAAAGCCACGATCTCGCAAATCCGGATTATCAGAATCTTGAGTAGCCAACGAGAGTACATGTTGAACAAGTTCTTGCGTATCAGATGGACGTTTTAAGAAGAGTTTCACTACAGCAGTTAATAGTTGCAGTTGTACTTGTGCGTTCTCATCTTGGAAGCCCTCCAAGAAACTATCCAATAACTCATCAGCATTATCAATGCGTTCGGCATATTCGCCAATAATCCAAACCATAGAAGCACGTGCTTCTGGCTCATCAAGTGTATCCAAATTCTCACAGAGTGTACTAATAATGCTCTCATACTTGTTGGGATATTTGCGGAAGATATCCTTGATGACGACAATTGCTTCCTGCACAACATAATTTACCTTGGTTTGTATGAGGTCGAGTAGAGTTGAAACACAACGTTCAGCAGATGGTTCAACCTGTTGGATATATTAGAATATGCTATATTTCTTGTTTCTCCCGTTATAACAATACTTACTTTAATAGCACAACGTCCAATGGCGCGCACAGCTTTACGTACAAAATCTACATCAACCTCTGTCGCATATTCCTTCAATTCACTGAGGACTTGTGCAATATTGCTTTGATTAGCCAATCGTATCATAATATCCAATTTCTCCAATTTTACATAGATGGGATCGTTATATTTGACAAAGAAGACTTTCATTTCATGCTTGAGAATATCGGGACGCTTTTGTACAATCAAATTGATATTACGCAAAGCAACATATTGCACCTCAGGTTCCGAGGACAGCAACGTAACCAATGGTGGTGCTAATTTCTTGGTTAGAGTTGCACAAAAATCACTATCACTGGATAGCATTTCGAGCAACTTCATGAGCACTTTGACAGCACTCAGCACTACTGCGGCATTGGCATGTGCCAATCGAGGTGTTATACGTTCACAAATCGATTGTGCTTCACGTTCATCTTTCGGTTGATAATTTGCCAATGAATCGAGAATGAAAACCTGTCCCCATTCAGTACATTCGTTGAGTGCAGTCAACAATTTGTTAATTGTATGCGAAGTCATATCAACAAAGGATTGTGATGATTGACTGGCTTCATTTATTTCGCTTAAAGCAGCTACAGCATTTGCAACCACCATTGGATTGGAATCAGAAAGTAACTCTTTTAGCTGATCCAAGAAACCTTGATCTTCCACCTATAATTGCGTGAATTATTACGTGACTAATTCTATGTCAAAAGCAATACAATACCATTGACGAAGAGATATCATATAATTTGGCAACGCATACAGCTGCAGTTTTACGCACATATGGATCTTCATCTTTTAAACATTTGCGCAATGGCTCACAGAGATATTCTGTAATTTTATCCACTCGTATACAACCCATTGTTCGTACAGCCAGTGCTCGTATTAACGGATTGGAATCTTCACAATCCTGTGGGGATTTATTGTTTTTAAATACCTACATATTTATTATTAATTGTTGTTACCTTCACAAATGTATTAACGGCCATAATAGCCATATCCGGTTGGGACTTGGCATAGTTCATCAAATATAAATATACCAATTTTTTCAATTCCAGATTATCAGTTTGCATACAATTTACTACATCTGGAAATAATGCCGATACATCCTTGCCAACAGTCATACTTGCAATGACCTGATAAATTATAAAAGGTAAATTAATTAAATATATTATAAATGAATATTTGCACAAACCTTCTTGACAGCTTCCTTCTTCTTCTCTTTTTTATCATTGTTCAGCTCTGATTTAAGCTCGAAAATTTCACCTTTTTTGGTTGTTGTAAAATACTTGGAATCAGTCATAGCTGCAAGTATAGCTATTTACATAATAAGAAAGGAACAATTGCAGAATGTCCCACTTAAAGGAAAAAAAATTCTTAGTATATCCTATTTCTGTGAATATAAATAACGAAAAATTTTTTATAGGCAACGCCCATATAAGCGTGTTTCAAGGTCAAAGATCAAATTAGCGATCGAAATTACTCAATGAATTTGCAATTTTTTTTACATAATATATATTTTATTTTAAAAGTTATGATAAAAAAACAGATTTTTTTTGAAAATAATCATAATAATCATAATCTACAAAAAATTTAGAACCATATTAAAGGCGTCACAATTACCTTTTCAATGGTATATAAAACATATCTTTACCAAATGTTTATATATTTTTAATATTTTTTTAAAGTTGATACTTCATAAAATTTTATTTCAATATGGATAGCTTACTTCAAATTTGGTTTTGCGACTATCAGTATTTTCGGAAGTCTTTTTTGATAGCCGACCGGCGACAGAAAAATAACCCTTACAGGCTCGACGCCGGCTTAGCGACCATAATTCTTTTACAATTTTTACATTTATCACTATAATACTCCTTTCTGTATACATTTAATTGCAGTAGACAAAGTAAGATAAAAAAAATTTTAAATACAAAAAAAAATGTATTTTTAAATATGTTTAGTTCACCAATGGATAGGTAATTGTATGGCCTTTAATATGGTGCTAAATTTTCGATAGGCTTTGAAAATTCGAAAAAAAAATCAGTTTATGAAAAAAAATGTTCAAATATTTCTTTTTGATCATAACTTTTAAAATGTAAAAAAAGGTAAAAAATGTTATATGTAACTGGAAAGGTATTAAAATAATATGGGTATTAAATTAGACTGTGTGCGAGTGTGTCTAAATTTCTATATTGGACATATGTCGATAATGCAATGCAAAAAATTAAAACTGTTAGCACAGAACAGTGAAGTTCATTAGCAGTTATTTTTCGTCTTCAAAGAGAACAAAATAAAGAAAATGGAAAAAAAGAACCCACATTCTTTATTTTCAAAAACTATAATTACCAAATTGCTGTTTTTTTTTTTGTTTGTTTCTCCATTTAAGAAATGACAAATTTAGAATCAAACTGGCACAATTTTGTCAATTATCTTTCCTATTTCGAAGCAGAGCTATAATATTAGTGTCATATCAATTTAGGTCCTAAAATTTAGACGAACTCGCACACGCCCTAATAAATGATGATATTGTAAAAAAATATTGCATTTATTGTGTAATTTCGATCGCAAATTTGAATGTTTGAGCCACGCCTTTTATGGGCGTTGAAGACAAAATATGGAATAAGTGCAGAATAGCCCACTTAATAGATAAAAAAAAAGAAAATTTATCTTCTAATGTGGCTGTTTTTGTGAATATAAACACCAAAAATCGTTTGTTGCTAATGCCCACATAAGACGTGGTCAAAGGTCAGAGTTCAAAATTGCGACCGAAAGTATTCAATAAATTCGCAATTTTTTCTTACAGTATGGGTCTCAAATACCGTTTCAGTGATATATAACGTTTACTAAAATTTTTCTCCTTTTCCTGCACATACGACCAACATTTTTTTGGTTTTTTATATTTACAAAAACGAAAACATTTTTAATTTTTTGCTTTAAGTGGGCTATTCTGCACTTTTGCCTGGAGCAATTTTCGGAATCACGCTACTGCTCGGCGGGGGCTCAGAACCTCAATCTCATTTGTGGGCGTATGCAACGAAATTGTTATCATACTGCCTATCGATTTGTTACACGTATTTGTAGAAAAATTTTTCTTTAACTTTTATCATAATGTTGAATTATTTGTAAATTACATTTTATTTCATAAAATATACATTTTTACCTTTATTTAATATTTGAAAATAATTAATTGATTAGCAATATGCACGCAGAACTTTTTCACTTTACACCAGTACGCAAATGAGATGCAAATTTTCAAGATGTGTTTATTGATATTTCAGTCTATGAGGAAAGCATTCGGAAATGGTTTTTATATTGTAACGAGTATCGATGGTTGGTTACTCATCACTATTATGACTGACACTAGGCGATAACCAGAACACGCCAACGAGAAAGAAAGAGAAGAATCTCGATAAAGGATGATTCTGGAGTGTTGCCAACAGGGTCTAAATAGAGCCAGTGTTGACAAATCCAAATCAATCAAATCCAGAACGTGATTGCGCAAAGATCGATACATTGTTATAGCCTATACAGACGGCAGCCTTAATCCGAATTACCGGCGCACTTAATCCGAATAAAATATTAACCTGACAGACGGCAGTATTGCCTATTAACTAAACGGCTGATTGCTGTTTTCTTAGGTCTGCTCACTTGTAAACTTGTAAATTGACATTCACAGTTCGTAATTGACAGCTGGATTTATTTGTTTGCCAACGCTTTTCATGTTGAAAACTGTTAACGATTGTTGAAAGTTTTTTATAAGCGAACACACCTAATATTTTATAAAATGGATCGAGAAAAATTCAATTTACAAAATTTTCAGCAGTGTTGCCATCGCAAATAGCCATTTATTTCGAGAATTAACTCATAGAGTTAATGCGGATTAGCTGCAGTTAATGCCCGAGATAATTCGAATTAACTCGGTAATCCGGAATTACGCCGTCTGTCTAGGATATTAGAGGCAAAAGATGCAAGTACATTAGAAGAGTTATTGCAAACAGAGTTGATTAAATAAATTGTTGCTGTATATAATTGTACAAAATAAGTGTTGCAATTATTATTGACAGCAAATAGAATTACACGTTCACAAAATAAAAACGTCACAGAGCTGAAAGAACATGTGGAAGATTTGGATAATAAGCTGAAGGAACATGTAGACAGATATGATGACTTGGAAGAAAAACTTGAGAAATTAGAGCGCGAACTTAATAAAATAAAAATAAGTGGAGCAATCACATTAGTGATTAGAGAATCAACAACAATTAAACTTAAGCCGTCAACATTTGATGGAACCACACCATTCAACATCTTCAAGCTTCAGTTCGAGACAACAGTATCAAAGAATCAATGGGACGATAGAAACAAGACTGCTGCTTTAATAGTCGCATTAAAAGGTAATGCTTCCGAGGTGTTACAGATGGTTCCAGCGGAAATATGGAAATTTTTTTTTTTACATATAATTAATTGTATCTTTCTTATTTGGAAATTTACAATTTATGTTGAAATCTTAAAAAACTATTATAATAGCAATATGCTTAAGGAATAACATTTAATGACATACTACAAACAATCACTAAGCAAAGATTTACAATTTACAACTGGATTTTTTTTTTTTTTTTTAATTTTGTTGACATAGGAAGCTTTCTCTTTAATCTATTGATTTTAGAAGCCACAAGCAGCTGTTTCGCCTTATGATTTGATGAAGTTCTAGCTTTGCTTTATACTTTTCAATGTTTCGCCGCACTACATCAGAGACTGTGGGAATTTGAAGGTCGTTATGGATGTGTATGTTTTTGATATACCATGGAGCACCAGTGATTTGTCTGAGCAATTTATTTTGCGCTCTCTGAATTTTTTCTGCATTTGTAGAACAGGCTGAACTCCACAGCTCTAAACCATAGCACCAAATAGGTTTTATGATGGCGTTATATATCAGGACTTTGTTAGGTAAACTGAGCTTAGAGATTTTATTAATTAACCAAAAGAGTTGCTGAGACTTTAATTTTATTTGTAGTTTTTTGTTCTCTATGTGTTTAGTCCATGTTAGTCTTCTATCAAGATGGATTCCAGGGTATTTAACATCATTTGCTTGAGGTACGATGATGTTATTCAACTTCACAGGGGGACACGTCTCTTTTCGCAGCGTGAAAGTGACGTGGACGCTCTTTGCCTTATTTACTTTGATGTGCTAGTTTGCAAGCCACTTTTCAAGGAGATCTATGTGAACAGAAGATTGCAGTATCATCTGCGAAAGTAGAAACTACATGATTCGAATGCAGTGGAAGATCAGCAGTATATATCAAATATAGGAATGGTCCTAGAACACTACCTTGAGGAACGCTAGCCATTATATCAACTTCTCTTGATGTAAAAGAATTGAAATTTAATTTAAATTTCCGGCAAAGTAAATAAGAACTGAAGAGCTTGTGAGTATTTTCTGGGAGATATTGCGTTATCTTATATATTAGGCCCTCGTGCCACACTTTTTCAAAAGCTTGGGCTACATCCAAGAATATTGCAGAGCAGTATTTTTTGTTCTGAAATGAGTTGTTAATCTCTTTGGCGATCCTATGCACTTGTTCAATAGTGCAATGGCCTTTCCTAAAACCAAATTGGTGATACGGTATAACTTTATTTTGTGTAACAATTGGCAGCATTTTC
Organism: Megamerina dolium; assembly: GCA_963854835.1. Lineage (NCBI taxonomy): Eukaryota > Metazoa > Arthropoda > Insecta > Diptera > Megamerinidae > Megamerina > Megamerina dolium. Next base: position 21,997,156 of record OY978527.1, read on the forward strand.
TCCAAAATTTTTGAAAAATGAGGTAGAAGACTGATAGGTCTATATGATGACGGCACAGTTAGGTCCTTTCCAGGCTTAGAAATCATTATTATTTTTGAGATCTTCCATTGTTTTGGGAAGTAGCCATAACGAAGAATACCATTAAAAATCACCGTAAGAAACAAATTAGCTATGTCATGTAGTTGTTGAATCATTTTACCCGATATATTATCGTGGCCAGGAGCTTTTTTAGGGTTTGAATACACAAGAACTGCTTCTTTGACGTCGTTATAACGTAAAATAATAGGAGTTTGAACTATATGCGGAATGGTGATAGTTAGTTGGAAATTTGTAATTTGTGGGTTTGGTTGAAATACACTTTTCAAGTGTTTGGTTAGATGTAGCCCCTTTCTTAATCAGCGCGCGCCCAGGATCCATCAGCTTTTCTAAGTGGCGGTTGGTTATCTATAAAAAAAAAAATATATGTGGCACTTAAAGCCCCAAAGGGCTCATTGGCCGAGCTTCTCTTCCATTGCTGTTGTGCGTCTTAAATTTGGACAGTATTAGAAGGGACCTACTTATTTTAACCGGTTCCGAACGGCAGAACACTTGTGACATCACTTTTTCTGAGCTTTGTCACAGAGTTCTTTTAGAAGCTTTTTCATGGCAAGTTGTTACTGTCGGAAGAATTGCCAATTGCTTGCCGACAGGTGGGTACCATTCGAAAGAAAAATCTTATCGATATTAAATTTGTTATGCACCAGCCGGGGATTGAACCACGACCTACAGATCAGAAGGCGAACACACTAACCACTGGGCTACGGCACCCTATCTATGGGAAACTTAAATTTTTTCGCAGCTCTCCATAAAGAAAAAAATTTTTTCCTTTTTGAGGGTCAAGCCTTTCTAGATATTCATTAACTGCTCGATTTCGGTCTTCATCCAGAGCTTTTGTAACTTTGTTTAGTTTCTGTTTCTGGAGATCTGATTCTTTGCCATTCTCGCCTAGCTTGTCTTTTGGTTGCTATGAGACTATCGATATCGGATTGAAAAGTGATAATATAATTAGCTGAGTGGCTTTTGCTCTGAGTATCCTCGGTCACTGCATCATTTAATGTTTTATTTAAACGATCTACTTCATTATCTATTTCTAGTGGCGAACTAAGAGATAAATCGGTGTTTATTTTCCACTTATTTTATTTCTGATTGTCTTCCAATTTATTAACTGATTGCTTTGGATATTAGGAATAATATTAAGTTTCGTTAATGTTATCAAAACTGGAGAATGAACCGATGATAAATCAAAAAACGGTTTTACTGCCATGTCTTCGCGTTTCATACCTTTAATGATTCCAAAATCAATCAAGTCCGGAATCTTTTTGTTGTCTGTCGTCCAGTAGGTTGGATGACCAGAAGAGATAACATCTAGATCTCTTCCAAGAGCATTATTTAATTGACGACCTTTAGGAGATATCAACCTAGACCTAGAGCGACAAGAAAATGAGGACCGAGGCCATTAAAAAAGTTACGAAACTGTTCTGTGCTCATTGTGAATCTAGGAGGACAGTAGATAGCACAAAAAACTGTTTTAGTATTTCTGCTATTTACGCAAATTGCTGTAGATTGAAGATACTTTTCACAATGTTTATTGAGTTCGTAATGCATTATGGTTTTTCTAACAAGCACGCCTGTGCCACCGCAAGCTTTTCCATCAAGACGCATCGAATGATAAAATTGTAGCCTAAAATTTTAAAACAATTTTTCTGCGTCAAATGAGTTTCAGAAATAAGCATAATATCAACGTTATTTCTTTTCAAAAAACTGGTAACTTCTAGAGTTGGCTTAGGCCGTTGGCATTCCAATGACACACTTTAATTGCATTAATTTGGATTTCAAAAGTTCAACAATAATATTTTGGTTTTGGATCATGCTTTGATTAAACTTACTTACTTACTTACTTACTTATGTGGCCATAACAACCGAATATCGATTTAGGCCGAAAATAACATGCTTCGACAGCCATCTCTGTTCTTCTCTAGCTGGCGCCTATTAGAAATTCCAAGCGCCGTCAAGTTCTCCAGTACTTGGTCTTTCCACCGGAGGTTTGGTCTTCCTCTTCTGCGTCGTCCTCCAGCGGGTTCCCAATATAACACCTTCTTAGCTGGAGCGTGTACTTCCATTCGCTCGACATGACCTAGCTAGCGCAGCCGCTGGATTTTGATGCGCTTTACTATGTCAATATCGGCATACAGCTCGTACAGCTCATGGTTGTACCTTATTCGGTACTCGCCACCAACGCAAATAGGTCCAAAGATCTTGCGTAGGACTTTTCTCTCGAAAACTCCAAGCATTCGCTCATCCGAGGTGGAAATTGTCCAGGCTTCAGCGCCATATGTTAGGACAGGCATGATGAGAGACTTGTAGAGTGTAGTTTTCGTTCTTCGAGAGAGGGCTCGACTTCTAAATTGCTTACTCAGCCCAAAGTAACACCTGTTAGCAAGAGTTATCCTACGCATGATCTCCAAGCTGACGTCATTACTGCTGTTAATGCTGGTTCCAAGATAGACAAAGTCCCTTACTACTTCAAAAGCGTAGTTGTCAACAGTGACGTGCTGTTCAAGATGCCGGGACTCTTTGCTGGTTGACACTAGATACTTCGTCTTGCCCTCGTTCACCGTGAGACCCATCCGACGCGACTCTCTTTCCAACTCTGAGAATGCTGCACTTTTGTTAAAGATAGTACCATTATGTCGTAGATCAGCAGCTCGTATTATTTTCTCCATAATAAGATTGAAGAAGTCGCACGATAACGAATCACCTTGCTGAAACCCCGTTCGGTATTAAACGGTGCAGAGAGGTCCTTCTCAATTTTCACTGCACAACTGGAGTTATGTGTCATTCTACAAAGTCGAATGAGCTTTGCAGGAATACCGAACTCAGACATTGTTGCGTAGAGGTAATCCCTTAACGGACTGTCGAAAGCGGCTTTATAATCAACAAATAGGTGGTGTGTGTCGATCTGTTTTTCTTGGGTCTTCTCCAGGATTTGGCGCAGTGTGAAAATCTGGTCGATGGTGGATTTACCAGGTCTGAAGCCACACTGATACGGTCCAATCAGGTTGCTGAGCATAGGCTTCAACCTTTCACACAGTACGCTCGATAGAACCTTGTATGCGATGCTCAGGAGACTTATTCCACGGTAGTTGGCGCAAATTGTGGGGTCTCCTTTTTTATGTACAGGACAGAGAACACTGAGCCTCCAATCATCAGGCATGCTTTCATCCGACCATATTCTCCTTATGAGCTGGTGCATGCGGGTGAGCAGCTCATCGCCTCCGGTCTTAAACAACTCGGCAGACAGGCCATCAGCACCTGCAGCTTTGTTGTTCTTCAGCCTTAAAATGACCGTTTCAACCTCGTCATAGTCGGGTGGTGGAACATCAACACCATCATCTGTAATTGGGGTTATCGGGCAATCTCCTCCACTGGCGGAATTGTTCGTAGCATCGCTTTGATTAAACTGTTCATCATATTTTGCATGAAGTCCATAAATTTTTCCATTTTTGCAGTACAAATTGTGAGCATTGACGTAAGGCCTGGAGCCGGCGGAGCGGCGGCAGAAGCAGGAATTTGGTTGGCGACATTCGCATAAGTTGCTTGAAAGGGTTGAGATAGTATAGGCTGTGGGCTCGAGCATGCATTTGTTGATAGATGCGGGACTTGATTCATTGCAAGATTTGGCACTTCAGAGTAGCGTGCGCGCCATGATTGAACGGCGGCATTAATTTTCTGTTTTAGGGCAGCAAATACTTGGCAACCTCTATAGTTTGCTGTGTGACTTTCACCGCAGTTAGAGCATTTTCTGGCAGCTGGATTTTCTTTATTTTCAGGGCATTTGTCTGTACTGTGGATTTTTGCACATATTACGCATATATTGACAAGCTTCCAGTAGGACTTTGTGTGTCCGTTTTCTTGACAATTATGGCACTGAACTGGATCTCTGCGTTTGTGTGGTTCTTCTACTGTAATTCTTCTGTTGAACAGGTATCGAAGCAGATAAATAGCATGCACTTCACCCCGTTTCAGCTTAGTCTTATAGCCTAGACAGACGGCAGCCTAATTCCGGATTACCGAGTTAATTCGAATTAACTCGGGCATTAACTGCAGCTAATCCGCATAAACTCTATGAGTTAATTCTCAAAATAAAAGAGGATTAGGGCAATTTGAGATGGCAACACTGCTGAAAATTGTCTATTGTGAATTTTTCTCGATCCATTTTACAAAATATTAGGAGCGTTCGCTAACAAAACACTTTCAACAATTGTTAACAGTTTTCAACATGAAAAGTGTTGGCGAACAAATAAATCCAGCTGTCAATTACGAACGGTGAATGTCAATTTACAAGTTTCTGATAGTTTTCAGTTCACGTACTTATCGTGGGCTATTATTGTGGCATAATTCAACCTTGTACATCGGTTGCAGCTTGCGATCTCTGTTTAAAATGTTATACATACTTTTAGTTTCAAAATTGTGTTCTTTTAACGCTTCTTTAATTTCTTTTGGAGTCTATACCTGCTTCAATACGACTGTTAGGGCTTTAGAACTTTTCAGTTGGTAAGGGTAAAATTGTTTGGTGTTTTTTTTCAAGAAATCTACAACTTTGCGATATTGGTCTTCATTAGTAATTTGTACTTTGGTTTCATCAATGTTACCATTTCTTAGAGGTACTACGAAAAAATTATTTTTCCCTATTATATTTGAAAGAGAATTTATTAAAGCGCTAGAATTTTTTTCTCTTAGATACACAGGTGGAGGCTTTATGATTTTTTCTTTAATTTCTTCAGCATTATCACTTTCATCTTGCAAAGCATGAAATCTCTTATTGTTGATTACGTTCGTTTGAACTTTTTGCATTTTGTATGGACTATTGATATTGTAACGAGTATCGATAGTTGGTTACTCATCACTATTGTGACTGACACTATTGGCAGCATCGACATGAATGTCAACAAAAAGAAGTAAGCGATAACCAGAACAAGCCAACGAGAAAGGAAGAGAAGAATCTCGATAAAGGAAGATTCTGGGGTGTTGCCAACAGAGTATAAATAGAGCCAGTGTTGAGCAGTGAGGATCAATCTAATTCCGAACGTGATTGCGAAAATATTGATAAAGAGGCAAAAGTTGCAAGTACATTAGAGTGTTATTGTAAGTAGTTGATTGTAAGCAGAGTTGATTGTAAATAGAGATTCTTAAATAAATTGTTGCTGTATATAGTTGCATAGAATAAGTGTTGCAGTCATTATTAACAGAATCCAGTGATCGAACAAGGTAATTCAAATAGAATTAAACGCTCACAGAATAAAAACGTAACAATTGGTGTCAGAAGTGGGATTCTGTAAAGATGGTGAAAATTGACCAACTAAAAGTGGACCAGCTTAAAAAGCTGTTGGTAGAGATGAACCTATCGTCATCAGGTGCAAAGGCGGAACTGCTGGTGAGGCTGAGGCAAGCTATGGAGGCTAAGGGAATTAATGTAGAAGAACATGAGTTCTTCGAGGAAGCCGATATACAAGCAGTTGTGCACGCTGAGGAAGAGAGCAAAATAGATTCGAGTGGTCAACTCATGGATTTCATGAAAACCATGATGCTGCAGCAACAACAACAGCTACAAGAACACTCGGCTGAATTGCGTACGGAAATTCAAGGAAATGCGTCTCGCATTGACTCCAAGTTTCAAGAACATTCGGTACGGCAAGAAAACGCTATGGGAGAATTCCAGAAAACAATTGACTCCAAGCTTCAAGAACATTCGGTTCGTCAAGAACATGTCATCGAAAAACTACAAAAGGGAATTGAGATTAAATTTCAGGAAATTTCCGGAGCTATTAATGACAAAGTCACAGAGCTGAAAGAACATGTGGATGATTTGGATGATAAGCTGAAGGAACATGTAGACAGGCATGATGACTTGGAAGAAAAGCTTGAGAAATTAGAGCGCGAACTTAATAAAATAAAAATAAGTGGAGCAACCACATCAGTGATAAGGGAGTCAACTACAATTAAACTAAAGCCACCAACATTTGACGGAAGCACGCCATTCAATATCTTTAAGCTTCAATTCGAGACAACAGCTTCGAAGAATCAATGGGATGACAGCGACAAGACTGCTGCTTTAATAGTCGCATTAAAAGGTAATGCTTCCGAAGTGTTACAGATGATTCCAGAGAAAGATCGTGGTAGCTACCAATCCCTGATGGACACACTCCAGCGAAAATATGGAAATGAATACAAGAGTCAGTTACATCGAGTGGAATTGAGATCGCGAGTGCAACGGAATAATGAGAGCCTGCAATTTTTGGAAACGAGTTAAGACTGCCAGCTGATTTAAAATTTGGAGTCGTAACACCAACGAGATCAACCGAAGGTAATTATACTAGCGAAAAGCGGGAACAGTTGGATGAAGTACATCGGTTCATCAGAGAGCGGTCGCAGATGATAAGCGATAAGATGAAGGCCAGGCATGACTTGAAAGCAAATTCAAAAGGGTTCTATGAAGGAGAGCTTGTAATGCTTCATAATCCACAACGAAAGAAAGGCCTGTCTCCTAAACTACAGACTCATTGGGAAGGACCATATGAGATTATAGCAAAGATAAATGACGTAGTGTATCGTATTCAACGTGCCTGGAATAAAAGAGCAAAGTTTAAAGTAGTGCACTTGGAGCGACTTGCGCCATATCGAGGGGAAGTATAAAAACTTGTTCGGGACGAACAAGGTTAAGAGGAGGGCAGTGTAACGAGTATCGATAGTTGGTTACTCATCACTATTGTGACTGACACTATTGGCAGCATCGACATGAATGTCAACAAAAAGAAGTAAGCGATAACCAGAACAAGCCAACGAGAAAGGAAGAGAAGAATCTCGATAAAGGAAGATTCTGGGGTGTTGCCAACAGAGTATAAATAGAGCCAGTGTTGAGCAGTGAGGATCAATCTAATTCCGAACGTGATTGCGAAAATATTGATACAGAGGCAAAAGTTGCAAGTACATTAGAGTGTTATTGTAAGTAGTTGATTGTAAGCAGAGTTGATTGTAAATAGAGATTCTTAAATAAATTGTTGCTGTATATAGTTGCATAGAATAAGTGTTGCAGTCATTATTAACAGAATCCAGTGATCGAACAAGGTAATTCAAATAGAATTAAACGCTCACAGAATAAAAACGTAACAATATAGTAACGAGTATCGATAGTTGGTTACTCATCACTATTGTGACTGACACAATTGGCAGCATCGAAACGAATGTCAACAAAAAGAAATAAGCGATAACCAGAACAAGCCAACCAGAAAGAAAGAGAAGAATCTCGATAAAGGAAGATTCTGGGGTGTTGCCAACAGAGTATAAATAGACCCAGTGTTGACAAGTGAGAATCAATCTAGTACATTAAAGTGTACATTAAAGTGTTATTGTAAATAGTTGATTGTAAACAGAGTTGATTGTAAATAGAATTTATTAAATAAATTGTTGCTGTATATAGTTGTATAAAATAAGTGTTGCAGTTATCATTAACAGAATCCATTGATCGAACAAGGTAATTCAAATAGAATTAAACGTTCACAGAATAAAAACGTAACAATATTTTTTTGAGGACTTAATTTACGTTTAATTATTTGTGTATATCTTTCAACACCTGTTTGCACGAGAGCTACTTTTTTAATGTTATTTGTGTTATTGTTTTGTTGTTGTTGCTGCTGATCTTGATGTTGCCGTTGTTGCTGCTGTTGTTGATGCTGTTGCTGATACTGCAATTGTTGCTGCTTCTGCTGTTGTTGTTGATGCTGTTGCCGGTACTGCAATTGTTGCTTCTGCTGCTGCTGCTGCTCCTATAGCTCTCTCTCCTCAGTGTTCGACATGTGAGATAAACATAGTTGCTGAACTAATGTTTCCGCAATGTTAACGTTTTGTGTTGGTGTTGCTTTTGGGGCATTGTGCGAAGTAGGTGTGGTATGGTAATATTGGGAGAGGAGCATTGAGCACTCCAAGATAAATGTGAAGGCTGAGGTTTTTGATGAGAGCATAACAGGATCTTCTGACCGTGAGAGAGTATTAAGCGTGATCTCACTATTTATATTTTTACTCGTTGTAGGTAACGTATTAGATTCTTGTACACTAGAGCGAGACGGACATAGATCTATAATTTTTTTTGTGCATTTGAAAAGGAGAGCCTTCGCTCGGGTTGGGGACAACGTTTAACACTCATCAATGCACTGTTATTTTTTGTTTTGATTATTGTTTATAATTTTTTTGTCTTTTATTTTTTTTATTTGTTTATTTTTAGTTTATTGTTTTGAAACAATACACTGTTGTGATGATTATTTATTTATTTTTTGCGTCTCTATCGCTATGTTCAGGAACATATATACTTATTATCACTGAGAATTTAGTCACAAAGAGCGGAGCGAAATAAATACATCTGCAAAAAAAAAATCTTTGCTTAGTGATTGAATACAAAAGCCTATTACATCGAGTGGACTTAAGATCGCAAGTGCAACGGAGTAATGAGTACCTTCGGGAATTCGCTTCCGATATCGAGCGCTTATGTCATCTAGCGTTCTCCGGTAATTCGGAAGAGTTCGTTGAAAAAAATAAAAATAGAGGCATTCATAGATGGCATACGTGATGGAGAGACAAAGCGTGCCTTAGTCAGTAACAGCCGAAACAGTCTGTAGTGGCTTGACGTATGAAGCCGCCAGTTTAATGTGTCGACCACGTGTGCCACGTGTACGCCAACTAGAAACAGAAACAGCAGATCTGGTTGAAACAGTGTGTCAAGCATTCAAGTCCGTAGTGCAACCTGAAGGAAGAAGAAATCCATCGTTAAACTAAATCGAGTCAGTTCAGCGGGGCGTGAACTGACTCCAGCAGTGGGTTGCCCCATAATTCACATTTTACAACTACAACTACAATTCATGTTAACCCTGGTTACTGGTGCATCACATTCTATAATTGTTGTTGTTGTTGCTGAGCACGGGGCATCGTCTATTAAAAAGAAAAGACACACTGAATATGCTGTGAAAATGCTATACCTCGCGACTCAACAAATTGTGATGGAACGTTGGGAATATCACATAATTTTAGTTAGTTTGTAAGATTTGATTACTTATTGTTAGTTTCTAAGTTTTATAGAAATATTCAATAAAAAAACTTTTTTATAAAAAAAAAAACATTCTATAATCAAGAGCGATTTGGTAAAGAGGTTTGTGCCTTTAATGGGAATAAAATTGCGTACAGCAACGGGTGTAGATCCACAAATTCTGGGTAAGATAAAGGAAACAGAATCTATTGGAAATTGCTTGTGGGAACATGAATTTATTGTGACTGACATCATCGATGACGTAATAATTGGTTTTGATTTTATGATTGACAATGGTTTACGTTAGATTTAAATCAACGGATACTACGCTAAGCAAATGTCGAATTACCATTGAACATCGGTTACAAGCGTAGTGGTAACATCAAACGAGTACTGGCATGTCAGCGCCAAGAGGTTCCAGCAAAATCAGAAGCGGTGATTTGGGCACAGATGAATGTGGATGATGGGATAGGCAAGTTGTGGGTAGTGGAAGCAGATAAAGAAATACCAAATAAAAACATCATACTCGGTAGGACGTTAATGGAACCTAAAGAAATGGGAATGGTACAGGTGCGAATATTAAATCCAACTAATACATCTAAAGTTGTGAAGAAAGGAATGATGATTGGTCACTGCCAGGAAGTTACTGCCGTAGTAGATTGCGAAAGGGTTCGTCGATAAAAGGTGGAAGATCAGGAAAAACTGGAGGACGTACAGCCATCGTGAAGCATCACATTGACACCGGTGCTTCTGGAACAATTCGTCAAGCACCACCAGTTTCATTGGCCAAAAGAGATGAAGCCATTAAGCTGATTACCGATATGCAGAAACCAGGTGTTATTGAACCATCAACGAATCCATGGAGTTCACCAGTTGTGCTGGTAAAGAAGAAATATGGAAGTACTTGATTCTGCGTGGATAACAGAAAGCTAAATGATATTGCGAAAAAAATAGCTATCCACTGCCAAGAATCGATGACACTCTGGACACGTTATCTGGTGCGAAGTGGTTCTCAACTCTTGATCTGCAAAGTGGCTACTGGCAAATGGAACTTGGTAAGGAGGACAAAGAGAAAACAGAAACAAAATTAGGTCATACATTATTCCGACAAAAAATGTATGTTAATTAAAAGTTAAAGTAAATTTAATCATATTTATCGAAATATCTTATTCCGAGTTTAAATGTATATTTCATATTACATAAAGGTGACTGCCCGTATAATAGGGTGTAAGTTACAAATGGTAGGTTTCATTCAAGATTTAAAATTAGGTCTTATATTATGCCGACAAAAAAAATGTAAGTTAATTAAAAGTTAAAGTAAGTTTAATAATATTTATCGAAATATAAATCTTATTCCGACTTTAAATGCATATGTCATACTAAGTCGCTATGAAAGTGAATATTATATAAAGTAATAATTTTGGCAAATATAGGTTTTAATTTTCTAAAGTATAAATGATATTCTCTTGGACATCATGATTCGTTAGCCTTTTTCAAAGATCTGCGCTGCATGATCCCTAATCCGTGCTGTGTCATTTTATTGTGTGTGGACCTCTTGTGTCGTTTGCATGTGTATTCACCGTTTCACCTTTGTCTTCCTTTTTTTCACATTCAGTTGTCTTTTCTTGTTGTTTATTCTCTATTTTCTTGGTTCTTTTCTTTTGTAGGTCTGTGAATTCTGGTTTGTTTTATCGTCTGCATGTTTTCATTTCACAAATTCATATATTTTTTCTTTTCTTTCAAGATTTCTTTTCTAGTTGTCTACCCCTAATTGCTTGTCTTGTAGTATGTCTGTTTATATAGGTTTAGTTTGTCATTTTTATATTTTCCACAAATTCACATTTTACTTTTTCTTTTCTTTCACGATTTTTTTTCTTGTTGTCTATTCTCTAATTTCTTGTTTTTTTGTATGTCTGATTACATATCTTATGTTCTTGACGCATGGGGCGAGACTGAAAGCGATCAAGATCGAACTCTCCAGGAAGAGAGAATGGGAATAAAATTGCGTACAGCAACGGGTGAGAATACACAAATTCTGGGTAAGATAAAGAAACGAGTATCTATTGGAAATTGCACGTGGGAACATGAATTCATTGTGGCTGACATCATCGATGACGTAATAATTGGTTTTGATTTTATGATTGACAACGGATTCATGTTACATTAAAATCGAATTACCATTCAAAATCGGTTACAAGCGTAGTGGTAACATCAAACGAGTACTGGCATGTCAGCGCCAAGAGGTTCCAGCAAAATCAGAAGCGGTGATCTGGCAGCTTTCAGTATTGACAATGGTCTATGGCATTTCACAATGATGCCATTTGGAACGTCTGATGGAGCATGTACTCAGAGGGGTACACTGGAAAACGTGCTTGGTGACCTCGATGACATTATCGTGATGGGAAAAAATTTTAACGACCACCTGGAAAAGTTGAAAGAAGTATTTGAGGGTATACAATCGGCAGGGTTTAAACTGAATATAAAAAAGTGTTCACTCTTCAGGCGAGAAGTTAAATATCTTGGTCATAAAGTAACAACAGAAGGTGTACATATCGACGAAGAGAAAGTAGCAGCAATACAAGAATGGCCTATTCCGTCGAATCTTCACGAGTTAAGGAGCTTCCTAGGCTTATGTACCTACTATAGACGATTTGTTCCTAGATTTGCAAACATCGCCAGCAGTCTGCAAGAGTTAACAAGAAAGAACAAACCATTTTTGTGGGGCGAGGAACAAATAGCATTCGAACAGCTGAAAAAAAGACTCTGTTCAGCACCAGTGTTAGCGTATCCAGTGCCTGGTCAAAAGTTTGTGTTGGTCACAAATGCGAGTGGCTATGGAATATGTGGTGTGCTCTTTCAGATCATAGATGGGCAAGAAAAGTAATAGCTTACTACAGTAAAATCCTGTCGCAGCCAGAAAGAAACTACTGTGTCACTTGAAGAGAATTGCTAGCAATACTGGAATGTGTAAAGTATTTCCATAAATATTTATACGGTCAGTCATTTCGTCTACGAACTGACCACGCAGCGCTAATGTGGTTATAACAATTCAAAAACCCAGAAGGATAATTGGCGCGCTGGATTAAAAGGCTGCAGAGTTATGATTTTACTATCGAGCATCGTAGAGGTGGACATCACGGCAACGCGGATGCTCTATCTCGTCGTCCTTGCAAAATGGAATGTAAACATTGTTCTCGAGTGGAAAGCAAGGAGCACATTGTCGATATGCGACTTGCGAATATCTTGCCGGAGGAGTCATGGACCACCGAGCGAGTGCAAGAAAATCAGCGAAACGACCCAGATCTCGTAAAGATTATGGAATACAAGGAGCAGGGCATACGTTCAGATTGGCAAGGAATGGCTATTGCGAGTCCAATAGCAAAGCCATACTGGGCCCAGTGGCACTTATGAGACAGATGTTTATCCCGAGCATGGGAAAGTGAAGATGGAAAAACCACTAATGATCTTCTAGTGGTACCCAAGGCAAGAATAAATGAAGTGATAGCTGAGTATCACAATGCCTCCAGTGTAGGGCATTTGGGCATCACCAAAACCGTAGAGAAAATAAAGAAACGATTTTATTGGGTTGGATGTCACGACCATGTCGCTGATTGGTTTCGTAAGTGTAAGCAATGCGCAGTGGCCAAAGGTCCCAATAAGAAAAGTCGGATGGATTGCTGTGGACATAGCTAGACCATTTCCAATAAACAACTCGGGGAATAAGTATGTTCTGGTGGTTATAGATTACTTCAGTAAATAGCCTGAAGTATACCCCATTCCAAATCAAGAAGCCAGTACAGGTGCGGATGTATTCGTCAACCAATGGATTACTCTTTTTGGTGTACCGATGGAGTTACACTCAGACCAAGGTCGAAATTTCGAATCAGTTGTATATACAAAACTCGTATAACACCTTTGCATCCACAATCTGATGGTATGGTAGAACAATTTAACCATACCTTGGAGGAATATTTGAGAAAAGTCGTAGATAAATACCAAAGAGACTGGGATGTACATATACAGTGGCTCACAGCTTATTTCGTACAGTGTATATATTTTTATGTACATGGCTGTAACATCGAAACTAAAAAACTTATCGATAAGTTTTGAATGTAGATGTCTGTGTATGTGTTTATTAAACCTAATAAGAAAACGGGGAACCCCAAAAATTTTTCTTTTTGTTATGCAAGAGAGAAAAACTATTGATCAGCTGATTTTCAGCTCACATCTTATTTCGTACACAAACTTCAATGTAAGTAAGTTTCATTCTGCCGCGCAGTTACAAAGTTTTTTTGAATTGTATGAGTTTTTGGACCTTTTTAACTATTATAACAATTTTTATTATTATTATTTTAAATAGTTAAAGTGCTGTAAATTAAACATTTAGCTTTATGGGTCATCGTACAACGATGGAACAGCGTAAACTGGTAATTAACCATTTTAGGAAAGGTCAGAGTGTGCGAAAAATTGCTGAAATGACAAATTTAAGTGCCTCAACTGTCCAATACATCATTCAACGCTTCGTTCGCGAAAATCGGTTGGAGAACAAGGGCAGAGAAGCACCTAATAAGATTTTCAACGCATCAGACGAGCGTTATATTGTACGAAAAATTAAGAAAAATCCAAAGTTATCCGCTCCGAAGTTGGCTGCAGAGGTTCAGCGTGAAATAGGAAAATCATCCAGTGCTGAAACTGTCCGACGTGTGCTGCGCAATCATGACTTGAACGGTCGAGTAGCCCGAAAGAAACCATTCATTTCGAAAATGAATATACAACGCCGACTTGACTTCGCCAAAGAGCATATTATTAATACTCCTGCGTTCTGGAATACCGTTATTTTCGCGGATGAGTCTAAGTTTAATATTTTTGGCTCGGACGGAATGTCATATGTTTGGCGTAAAGCTAATACCGAGCTAAACAAGGAGAACCTTAAGCCCACAGTGAAGCATGGTGGCGGTAGCGTGATGGTTTGGGCCTGTATGTCAGCAGCCGGAGTAGGTGAATTGGTTTTTATTGAGGGAACAATGGACAAAATGAAGTACCTCGAGATTCTGAAAAACAATTTACTTCAAAGTGCAGACAAACTGGGTTTGCGGGAAGAATTTCGGTATTACCAAGATAATGACCCAAAACATAAATCTGAGATTGTGCAATCTTGGCTTATTTGAACTGCTCACACTTGATGTCTCCACCACCACAGTCACCTGACATGAATGTGATTGAAAATCTTTAGTCTATTTTGGACAATAAAATAAGAACACACAAGATTTCTAATAAGCAAGACCTAAAGAAGGTACTGATGGAGGAATGGAAAAAAATCACACCAGACATCACTCAAAAATTGGTGGATTCAATGCCAAGTAGACTCCAGGCTGTCATTAACGCTAAGGGATGTCATACTAAATATTAAAATCAACTTACTTTGTTTTTAGTTTGAACTTAAAGAGACTGTACGAAATAAGCTGTGACATGAATTTTCCTATTTTTTTCTTATTTTATTTTTTTATAGTGTCAAACACTAAAATTTTGAAAAAGTAAATTTTGGAAAATAAAAAACAAACCTTCCTTTCAAAAATGGCATTTATATTTTGTTCAAATTTTTGCTATATTAGGAATTACGACTGCAGCAATTTTTAAACTGTCACTGTACGAAATAAGCTGGGAGCCACTGTACCAATGTTCCTCATGGCATATCGATACACACAACATGATACGACGGCTACTACACCAGCAATAGCAATTTTTGGAAACGAGTTAAGACTGCCAGCTGATTTAAAATTTGGAGTCGTAACACCAACGAGATCAACCGAAGGTAACTATATTAGCGAAAAGTGGGAATAGTTGGATGAAATACATCAGTTCATCAGTGAGCGGTCGCATATGATAAGCGATAAGGTGAAGGCCAGGTATGACTTGAGAGCAAATTCAAAAGGGTTCTATGAAGGAGAGCTTGTAATGCTTCATAATCCACAATGAAAGAAGGGCCTATCCCCGAAAGTACACACTCATTGCGAAGGACCATATGAGATTATAGCAAAGATAAATGACCTAGTGTATCGTATACACTAAATAAAAGAGCAAAGTTAAAAGTATTGCACTTGGAGCGACTTGCGCCATATCGGGTGGAAGTATAAAAACTTGTTCGGGACGAACAAGGTTAAGAGGAGGGCAGTGTAACGAGTATCGATGATTGGTTACTCATCAGTATTGTGACTGACACTGTTGTGAATGATGACACGAATGCATCGAAACGAATGCCAACAAAAAGAAAGAGGCGATAACCAGAACACGCCAACGAGAAAGAAAGAGATGAATCTCGATAAAGGAAGATTCTGGAGTGTTGCCAACAGAGTATAAATAGAGCCAGTGTTGACAAATGCAAATCAATCTAATCCCGAACGTGATTGCGCAAACTTCGATACAGTTTCAGACGCAAAAGTTGCAAATACATTAAAGTGTTATTGTAAAGAGTTGATTGTGAATAGAGTTTATTAAATAAATTGTTGCTGTATATAGTTGTATAAAATAAGCGTTGCAGTTATTATTAACAGAATCCAGTGATCGAACAAGATTAATTCAAATAGAATTAAACGCTCACAGAGTAAAAACGTAACATTTCTTGCCCATCGGACGTACGCCCTGCTCTTTGTATTTCATGATCTTTGCGAGATCTGGGTCGTTCCATTGATCTTCTTGAACGCGTTCGGTGGTCCATGACTCTTCCGGAAATACATTCGTAAGTCGTAGGTTAACAATGTGATGCTGGCTTCTTACCCGAAAACAATGTTTTCTATCCACGGTGCAAGTAAGACGAGATGGAATATCAGCTTTACTGCGATGACTGACATCACGGTCTTCCTTTCGTTCTCCTGGTGAATTCGATATTTGCTGCTTGCTTCGTAGACGACAATTGCGCGCCATGTGTCCTCTTTGATCGCATATAAAGCACTTACCGGCAAATTTATTTTTGCGTTTATTCCTTGTTCTGCCTTTAAGCTTCATATTGGATTGATTGCAATCACGCGCTATATGCCCTCGTTTGACGCAAATGAAGCACTTACCATTAAATTTGTTTTCGCGTCGACCTGCTGTTCTTGCTTCAGGCTGCACTACTCACTTAACTGGCTGACACACTGCTTCAACCAGATCAGATTTATTTGCCTCTAGTTGGCGTACACGGGCAGTGCGCAACACACGTGTTCTGGGGTAGACAGAGTTCGTGCTGTAATTTCTCGAACATATCTTCCAAGTCATCTACATGTTCCTTCAGATCCGTGACTTTTTAGTTAATGGTTCCGGAAATTTCCTGAAATGTAATCTCAATTCCTTTTTGTAGATTTTTGATGACGTATTCTTGTCGAGCCGAATCTTCTTGAATGCCCATACGCAATTCAGACGAATGTTCTTGTAACTTAGCATTAATTCCTTGCAGTTGCTGGTGCTGTTGTTGCATCATGTATTTCATGAAATCCATGAGCTGACCACTCGAATCTATCTTACTTTCTTCTTAAGCGTGCACAACTGCATGTATGTCGGCTTCCTCAAAGAACTCATGTTCTTCTACGTTAAAACCCTTAGCCTCCATGGCTTGCCTTAGCCTCTCCAGTAGTTCTGCTTTTGTACTAATGACAATAGATTCATCTCTGACAATTGTTTTTTCAGTTGAACCACTTTTAGTTGGTCAATTTTCACCATGTTTACAGAATCCAACTTCTTACACCAATTGTTACGTCTTTATTCTGTGCGCGTTTAATTCTATTTGAGTTAACCTTGTTCTATCACTGGATTCTGTTAAGAATAATTACAACACTTATTTTGTACAACTATATACAGCAACATTTAATCAACTCTATTTACAATCAACTATTTAGAAAAACTCTTTTAATATACTGGCAACTTTTACCATTGAAACAGTATTGAAGTTGGCGCAATCACGTCCAGGATTTGATTGATTTGTATTTGCCAACACTCTATTCATGCTCTGTTTGCAACACTCCAGAATCTTCCTTTATCGTAGTCGAAATTCATCTCTTTCTTTCTCGATGGCGTGTTCTGGTTATCGCCTAGTTCTTTCTGTTGATATTCGTTTCGATGCTGCCAATAGTGTCAGTCACAATAATGATGAGTAACCAACCTTCGATACTCGTTACAATATTAATATATGACAGTTGATTTACGAGCTTAATAGCCTAGACAGACGGCAGCGTTAATCCGGATTACCGGAGCACTTAATCCGAATAAAATATTAACCTGACAGACGGCAGTATTGAGGATTAACTAAACGGCTGATTGCTGTTTTATTAGGTCTGCTCACTTACATTACTATCACTATCAATTTCTGTCCTTGTAAATTGACATTCACAGTTCGTAATTGACAGCTGGATTTATTTGTTCGCCAACGCTTTTCATGTTGAAAACTGTTAACAATTGTTGAAAGTTTTTTGATAGCGAAGACACCTAATATTTTGTAAAATGGATCGAGAAAAATTCACAATAGAAAATTCTCAGCGGTATTGCCATCGCAAATTGCCCTAATCCTCTTTTATTTTGAGAATTAACTCATAGAGTTTATGCGGATTAGCTGCAGTTAATGCCCGAGTTAATTCGAATTAATAATCCGGAATTAGGCTGTCGTCTGTCTATGCTATAAGATAACATTTACGCGGTTTACGTAGCTTTTATATAATTATAAATATGAATCCCACCTCTCTAAAAAGTGTTTTAAATTGAAACTAACATCACTGGCATAGCATAGAGCGTTGCCAACTGAATTTTGTGTGCTTTTCTATATTTTCTACTACTTTCATCGTGGTCTCTTTATCACGTACTTGTATTTATTATTCAGTCGTCAGCGTGTAGTTCTATATATCTTGAGTTGAATATTTGGTATTTTATTAACATGCTTTTATTTACAAAGTAACTATGGTTCGTAAACTAAAATACCATGAACAGAAGCTGCTTAAAAAAGTCGATTTCATGACTTGGAAAGTAGACAATGGTGGAAAGGAAAATGCATTGTTACGCCGGTACCATATACGTAAGCGAGAGGATTATACCAAGTATGTACCTACTATGTACGTGAAAACTAAGTTACTAAATATGTTATTGCTTTTCTTTTGTTCGTTATTATTATTCAGATACAATAAATTAGCACGTGAAGTACGGGAGCTGGTGGAAAAAATAGCTTCACTACAAAAGACAGATTCTTTCAAAGCTGATGCATCTTCAATGTTGTTGGAGAGACTCTTCGCGATGGGCTTAATTAAAGATACATTGAATTTGGAAGGTGCTAGTCGAATTTCGGCAGGTTGTTTTTGTCGACGACGTCTACCCATTGTAATGGTGAGATGTAAGTTGTAACATGGGCCTAAATTGGTGTAAGTTTTACTTAGCTATTTTACATTGCAGGCAAAATGTCACAAAACATCAAAAGTGCTACCGATCTCATTGAACAAGGTCATGTACGGGTTGGTCCAGAAATGATTAAAGATCCGGCCTATTTAGTATCTCGCAATCTGGAAGACTTTGTAACGTGGGTAGATGGTTCCAAAATTAAGCAACATATACTTAAGTATAATAATATGCAAGATGATTTTGAATTGTAATAAAATTATGTCTATATATATATGAAAATATTATTTCTGTAAAATGGAATAAAAATAAATATGGATAAAATGAAAGCAAGTGTTTAAAGGCTAACAAAGAAAACTCCAGTTGTATTTTCCTTATATTATTTATTTAATTTGGAAATATTAAGTGATTATAACACATAAAATTAAAATTAAAAAGAGAAATATTTGTTGCGGTTCTTTTCTTTTTTGCTCTTTGTAATGACAACGATAATGTTGTAGCAGCAGGACAATGACAACGATAATGCTTTGTTTTGGTTAAACTTCCTTGTAGTTATTTTTGCTTTTTATATTTTTCTTTTGTTGTTTTTATTTGATAAAATTACAATAGTGGATATTGTTGTTACATACGTACATATGTATTTGGTTGCAATTGGTAATTACCTTGATTTTTTATTTCATACATGTTTACCATTAAAAATTTTAGTAATAATACTTTTTATAATAAATGTTTAATAAAAATTGTTGTTTTTTTATGTTTTTTTAAACTTTTATATCTTTATACTCGTTTATCATAATTATATATTTTTGCAGAGAATATATATAATATATGTATATTTTTTTGTAGATAATATTGAATAAGTTAAAAAGTGTTTTCTTCCATCTGCCTGTAGTCAAATAAATAAATAAATAAATTATAAATATGTATACATGCATGTGTATGTATTTAATAATTCAGTCTTATGAAATAAATAAAAAAACTTAGGTACATTATTTTCAGCAGGAAAATTAAGCTATCAATCAATAGAAAATGAAAATAGTTTCAAAAAATAGTGATCGTTTTCAGAGCATATTTTTTACATATTACTTATGCATTTTCCTATTTTTCTTGTTATGTATGTTTCATTGTTACGCTTTAGAGTTTTTGTAAATGTTTTTAAGTGGTTTTTCACAAAAGTCAATATATGAATGTACTTACATAGCAAACTTTTGAAGTAAATTTCTCTTCTTTTTCTTCTGTATTTTTTCTTTTTATATAGAATTGTTTTATTTAAGAGAATGTTTGTATGTATTTACGGTGGCTATGTGTGTATGCATATAAATTTATGTTATTTTTTAGATTTGTTTATTTCATTAATAGATCCTTGTTTAAATTTAATTGGATTTTTTTTCATTCTTTTAATTTTCTATCAGGTGGTTTCGAAATGAGCTCCCAGAGTCAAAAATGGTCACACGAGTACACACAAATGTGTGTGTATGTAATCAGAAGTGTTTATAGGTAGATGAAATAAATGATTGGTTGAGAGCGTTTTCGGAAAAACAAATTAAACGTTAAAATGATTAATTTCCCATGGTATATTTAAAGCTCTACACAGATGTTGAATGCAATATTTAAGTATTTTACATAAAAGTAAATTTCTCAAATGGAAAATAAATTATTTAGATTGCCAAATACCAAATAATATTGTAATTTTTAATTAATCATTAAACATTCTTCAGTCAAATTTGTGGCACAGTTTTTAAATAATTAAGGATCAATTATAGAAATTTAACGTAACTTATCTTAGATATCAAAAATCTTAATAATCTGCTTTACGTGTATCTGATTACTCGCTTAGCACAGATGTCTAATGATTTTTAATTTCCATGTTAAGTTACGTTATGTTTCTATAATTGAGCCTTTACACTTTTCTCTAAGTACGAGTTGGACCTAATGGCAATGTCAAGAGCAATACAAAATATATTGATTCGTCAAAAATGAAAAAAGCAAGCTTAAGGAGAAGTGGAGAAGTGTTAAAAACACTTGGTTTCCTAAATACTAAAATGCAATATAACGAACAGTGGAAGTGACAATAAAATCTATTCAAGCGATGAGACGGGTTAATCAAAATCCAAGCATGTGAATTTATACCCGATTATTAAACTAAATATTCTTTTCTTCTCTTTGAAAGCGAAAGTTTTCGAACGAGCGTTCTGCCACTTTGAAATATGTTAAAATATTTTGAACATTTTCACTGCATTGAATTTCACGCATTGCATTGTACCCGAAAAACTTACTCAATTATTGACGACTGCATTATATGTAACTTTTCTTATATAATAATAGATATGGCTTTTCTCATTTCCAGAAATATGTTTTTGTTATACAGTAAACTAATTCTGGACTTTCTTAAAAATTACTCTTTAAATTCACTTAGTGCAACTGTGCGATCGAGATAGGTAGAAAAGTAGGTAGTCAGAAAAAGATGGAGTTCAATTTAAAATTAGGAATTTGTGTAACGATTCGATCGAAAGTGTTTCGATTTTGACAAATATGCTTACAAATTTTTTGACGTTGAAGGGATACCATCATTAAGAAGCGCCCTATATTAGGATTATGCGATGTTTGTTCAAAAAGTTTGATTTTTCAAATTATCAATCAAAATTGTGATTTATCAAAATTATAATTATTCTTATATTTTTTTTCTTTGTTTTTGAAATTTCCTTTGGATATTTTAATCACATCCTCATATTCATAGTTTTGGAAAGCTTCATTTCTACTTTGTATTGGAAAAAATATTATAAATATTTTGAACATTTTATTCGAATAATATTCTTGTTAATCAATATTCTGATTAATCGAATAATTTCAATTTTTGAATATTCAAAATCATGATTATCTCAATTATTTTATAATTGATTAATCGAATATTTTGATTAATAAAAATTTTTGAACAAAGGATTAATTGCACATTCCTACTTTATTCCAAAATTCCAATTCCACTGTAATATTTCAATTTAAATTAAATCGGCGCAATTGCACTAATGTGGATACAACATTCATGGGCAGGCCAATGTAGATAGGCACTTATTCATGATGTTTTTATTATTACTCTCGTAAATATGAAAATTTTATAATAAATTTTGGATTCGGCGGTAGGAGTACGGTAAGGTGGAGTAAATTAATAGTAAATATTAGCGAGGGGAAAAAACTCTGTTTTTGGATAATTTTTCAGAGAGATAACAGTAAAAGACCTACATTATTCACATATTATTCAAATTTTTACAAGTTCTAAGTTAATGTTACGAATATTTTGCCAAGTATACGAGTACTGCATCATTTTAAAGAAACGCAATCCCGAAAGAAACTCCACTTATTACTTTTGAATAGGACAACTCCTAAAAAGAGATTAAAGATTTAAGAGATATAATCAAAATTAAGATCCCTCTTAAATTTTGCACCGACTATTTGCCATTCAAAAATATAGGTTTATTGTTTGGTGTGAATTTTTTGACGTTTTTTCTAACATTTAATTTCATCACCTCGATTGCTTAAAATTGCATTCTAATGCAAATATTTCATTGACAATGTTTGCTGTCAAATTAATAAAATTATTGTTGTGCTGAAAACTGAACACTGACATCACTTTAAAAAAAATGGTATTGCTTGGATAAAACCAAAGATGGACATTGCTCAAAAATTTGACCGTGAAATGACCATCATTCGAAATCACCGACAAGAGAGTAAACAATAGAAAAACATTGACGGCAAACATTGATAATAAAATATCAGTTCAAATAGAGCTTTATGGCTTTATTGTGTTATTGTTTGATCCTACATGTGTAACTTTATGTATGCATGTGTGTGGATTAAACAATTATTATTGCTTGGAATGACATACGAATAATTCTCACAATTGATTTTTACTTAGTAAATTGTAAAATATGTATTGTAATTTTTATTATACATATAAATATTAAATATAAAATAAAAATAAATTTGTGTATAGTATTTCTCTTGGAATTTTTTGCTATCTTCATGGTATTTGCTTCTTTTGCTTGTTTACTTCGTCTGCAAATATAGCTATATTTTTGAATTGAATGCTCAGTTTGTATAGTATGTATGCAGTTAAATATTTGTTTGACTCTGCTTGAAATTACATATGCAAACTTGTGATTTACTCTTTTAAAGGGTTTTTCATTAGGGACATAACAATTTCGTATCTTTATATGAACGCACCATTAAATTTTTTTAATCAACTGTCAATGTCGAAACGTTAGTTAAAGTCAACATTTTCATCATGGTAAAGTTCACGAACCAGCAACGTTTGGAAATTATTAAAAATTACTACCGAAATTCTGAGTCGGTGGTCGCAACTCTAAGAGCGAAAAATCATCTTCAGCGATGAAGCTCATTTCTGGCTCAATGGCTTTGTCAATATGCAAAATATGCTTTATTGGTCAGCAACAAACCCACAAGTGCTTCTTGCACCCGCAAAAAGTTACTGTTTGGTGCGGTTTTCATGCCGGAGGTGTGATTGGGCCGTTTTCGTGGATGAAAACGACCATCATGTTACCGTCAATGGAGAGCGCTATCGTGCTATGTTGGAAGATTATTTGTGGCCAGAATTGGATGAACTTGACATCAGCGATATGTGGTTTCAACAAGACGGTGCCACTAGCCACACAACACACGTCACAATCGATTTATTGCAAGGCAAATTCGGTGAACGTGTTAACACGATCTAACACCATTGGATTTCTTTTTATGGGGCTTTATCAAGTCACTGGTCTATGCCAACAAGCCAGCAACTTTGGAAGAGCTCAAAGACAACATCCAACGCGAAATTCCCAACGATCCGGCCGAAATGTGTGCTAGAGTGGTGGAAAATTGAGTCCAAAGAATTGACCGCTGTAAACGTGCTCGTGGTGGTCATATGACCGAAATCAAATTTCATTCATAAAATGTAATGCTTGCAATATACCCACAATAAATTTGAACTCAATATCTCAAATATTTTTGAGTTTTATTAATAGATAAAATTGTTATGTCCCTAATGCAAAACTCTTTATATGGATTTTATGCTTCGCATATACATTCAATTAATTTTTGCTTGGATTTTGTATGTAATTATGTATAATTTGTTTTCTTTTTTGTTAGTACTCATAACTATTTGGTTTTATATAATATGTATAATATTTTCAACAATATATTTATTTAATTTTTTTTTTTAATATATTTATTTCTTTTTTTGCTTTGCTTTTTAATTAATATAATTAAGTTAATTTTTCTTTGCTATCAGTTTTTGTTGTAATAATTATCTAAAAAGAAATTTATAACAATAGTACATTCTTCTTGCTGTAAATTAGTAATTCATTTCTGTTTTGTTTTTTACTTTTTTATTATATTTTATTATACCTATAATGTACAGAGTTTGGTTTTGTTGTCCTTTTTTCTTTTTTTCAAACGTTTAAATATTATTAAAAAGTATTAATATGGGTTTTAATTAGAGTTAATTGTATATGGAAATATATAGAATCTGATTTAAAAGATTTCGGAGTGGTGCTCAGAGGTCTTAGTGAGTTTTAAAGCCTATAGCTTCACGCCTATGAAAAAATGATCACATTTGCTGGCCAAAACTTCAATGTTAAAGTATTCTATTCTGTTATTCTATTCTAGTTTACTGCAAATTGAAATGTAAAGTAGCCGTGTTTTATTCAACAACTCACAATGTTTGCGCCAATAAAAAAACATAAATGCTAAGGGCCAGTTTCAGCATCTAAACTTAAGATTAACTTATGTTCTAGTTGACAAAAATCTTAGCTAAGAACAATTGAAGATTTTACTCAAGTTTGCGTTTTGCAATGCAATTTAATTCAGTAATATGGTAGCACTGCAACGAAACGCTTCGTTTACATAAATATTTTCACAGTTGTCTAAATACAAAGTAACGGAAAGAGATTTCGTGTATTTTAACGTTCAATTATAAAGACTATTAACTATAATATATTATTGTATAAATGGCAGAATATAAAAGAAGAATAAATATTGCTCCGAGTGAAATTATGGAAATTTACTGCATCTTTAATCAAAGTAAGGGCGCTCCAAGCAGTTTGTTTATTGACCCAAGACGGGTCAATCGGTATTCAGGTATTCAAAATGTTATTTTGCAACTAATAATCAGCAGTTCACAAAGATGAAAACAAGTTAAGTCGCGACTTAGCTGAACTCAAGTTTTGCTAAGAAAATAGGTGGTAAAACACAAAATCTTAAACTAGATTTAAGTGTAATTTAAAAATACGTTGTAATTCCGACCCTTAGCGTGAATAGTTATACTTGCTAAAGTTAGTACCCTTGTTGTTGGTTTGTCATGTATTTTTCGGTGCTAGCTAAATACGAGTGTCGAATAAAACACGCCTAACATTAGTATTTCGTATCTTTTGATCTTAGTTTTACTGCCTTCTGTCTTCGTCGTAATTAAATGAAAATAATCTCTGTTTATTTTCGTAGTGTAAACAAATGTCGATATGGCAAAACCTATCAACAATAAGTAAATAAATGTATGCTAAACATATTTGAAAATAGCAACAGTTTTTATTTTTGATAGTAGATAATGTTCCACCAAAACACACAACATAATACAATATAAACATTTATTGTGAAAGGCATATATATAACAGAAATTCGGTCATTTTATCTGCACATTCACATCTAAGGCACAAAAATGCTCTCATTTTAATCATTTGCTAGATTCATAAGAAAAAACAATTGTATCAGAAACGGAAAAAGTATTTTAATGAACATATCCAAAAATATAGCCAAAATCTTAGCAGAAAGTTTGTAAAGGCTCATAAAACTATGAAGAGGTTTTAGGTGAAATTTAATTATTGATCAGGAGACGAAAAACTAGTATACATAATTTAATGAATTTGTTTTACTAGACACATCCGATTTTCTCATATCCAGCATAGACCTTAATAAGCGTATACAGCACAGAACACGCTTAGGGCTTCTGGCTGAAGTAGTACAATTATTACACTGTGACGCTCCAGAAGCCGGAGAATACCGTAGATAGTAATTTTGATATGACGCCAATGCTTGTTGTTTAGCGCTCTAATTTAGTTGTTAATGGAATGACGATTACAAAGTGTCAAAATGTTTGTGGAAGTTCTCGTACCTCAACAGACAGTGGTACTGTGTAAGCCTACTGGAGCACCAGTCCGGAAAATGTTTAATACACAGTGGATATTTTAAAAGAATTACTTTTACTATTCCATTCCAACACTCTACAGGGCATCATTAAATATATGTAGTAATTCACATAAATGGAAAACAATATGAAAGATCGAATTCAAACGTTTTTCAAAAAGCATATATGTTGCTAAATTTGTAAGATATATGTTATCTCTTCGCTAGAAATTTGCGATTCGAATCAAAATTTTCATATTACTTTACATACTCTCAAGTTGGACTTTAGATAACGTACATAAATATAGTGTATATATGTATTATTTAATGTATAAATATATTTTTATGCTACTACAAAGAAAAAAAGAGGTATTTATATTATGCCTATGGTCAAACGAACAAAGTTGGGTTTTCGTAGCTTTGGTATGATTTTGCAGAGCAACAGTAAATATACATTATGAAGGCATGTGAGTATGTGAGTATGTATTTATATTCATGTAGGTATATTTTTCTTTTGCAAAAAGAAAAAGTTTTTATAATAACATAGTACAATAAATTAAATTGCAAAGAAACGCCTATAATATAGAACAGGGATGTCCAAAGTACGGGACAATTAACGAGTGTCATGCAGAGCTTCTGTTACAACTTAAAAATAGTACTATAGTTTTAATAATTTGCAAATTATTGCATAGTAAGGACTAACAAATGCTGTTGTGTTTTAGCGAGTTCAGCAAAGATGTTTTAATCTGGCATTTTAGAGAAGATTGTAAAGCATTTCAACAAAATTTGTGCAAAAGAAACCTTGAAAAAAAAGTTCAATGGGTGCAATAATTATTATTTTCACAATCCCATTAATGGGCTCGACTTGAGGCAGAGTGCTTTGAGATACAAGTTGCTTGAGACTGCCAAACATTAGCTCTCACTATAATGAAAGTATTTAGCACGTCTTTCCTCAGTCCACCTGACATCAAATTAGCTTTAGCAAGATATGTCTTAGCTTTAATTCGGAGAGTCGGAACCCTTTCGCCTCAATAGGGTTATTGTTAGCATGAAAAATCTTTTAGGTCGCGGTACTTGTCAATTTTTGTTTACTAATAATAATAATAAAGCAAATACATCCATACCTCACTAAATGATCTAGATATGTTTCGAATTAAATGTAAAATGATATTAAAACTGAGTTGAAGGCCGCTAAGTGCGTTGTTACACAGGCAGTCATTTAAATACCGTTCATTACTTTTTATGCTCAATTTTTCACCCAATATTTTCATTTCGATATTAATTTATTGGTGTTTTATGCTTGTCAAATTTTACAATAATGAAAAAGTAGTAACAAGAATTTTGTAACAAATTTAACTAGCCAACCAATTTGTGACTACTGATGCCCATTCATTTCGTGACTGGTTGCGAGAAGATTTTAACATCTTTTTTACATGCGAAAATGTTAATTTTGTAGTGAAATCAACAACAACAAATTAGTGCTATGAATGCCTAGCCTAGTGACTTTTTGAATGTACCCTTTAATGCATTTACCGTTTACAAAGGGGTAAAGCTTAGTAGGACATGAGAGGAAAATGACGTGTTTTAGAGACAATACTATATGTGGTACAATTTATTATCCTAATCTACTACAATTTTCGTCGCGACGCTGCTGTTGTAAGCATTGTTTCCAGTTGAATTTAAAATGAAAGTTGAAAAAAATATGTTCCTCATATTTTTAATAATAAGAACAGCGTTGCTTTGGAATTAGAATTGAAATTTTATTTGGTGAGTATCCTGAAGTGTGTTGAATTGAAAGAAATTGTTCTACAATTATATAATATTCGTGGTACTAGTGAACGGTTGTCGCTGTAAACGTATGTAGGTGGGCGCAGCAGTGCGTTAAAAAATGTGTGCTACTTATCTTACTTACTTATGTAGCCATAACAACCGAATATCGATTTAGGCCGAATATAACTTCGCTAAGCAGCTTTTTCCTTAGCTAGTTGGCGCCGGTTAGAAATTCTAAGCGCTGAGAAGTTATCCAGTACTTAATCTTTCCACCGGAAGGTAGGTCTGCCTCTTATGCGTCGTCCACCAGTGGGTTCTGAATATAACACCTTCTTAGCCGGAGCGTGCTCTTCCATTCGCTCGACATAACCTAGCCAGCACAGCCGCTGAATTTTAATGCGTATGTCAATATCGACATACAGCTCGTACAGTTCATGGTTGTACCCTATTCGGTACTCGCCACCAACGCAAATAGGTCTAAAGATCTTGCGTAGGACTTTTCTCTCGAAAACTCCAACATTCGCTCATCCGAGGTGGAAATTGCCCAAGCTTCAGCTTCAGCGCCACATGTAAGGACAGGCATGATGAGAGACTTTTAGAGTGTAGTTTTCGTTCTTCAAGAGAGGGCTCGAATTCGCAATTGCTTACTTAGCCCAAAGTAGCACCTGTTTGCAAGAGTGATCCTTCGCAATATCTCCAGACTGACGTCATTACTACTGTTAATGCTGGTTCCAAGATAGATAAAGTCGCTTACTACTTCAAAAGCGTAGTTATCTATTGTACACCCTCAAGTATATTGAATGTGTTACATCTCGTCCTAGTAGACTGTGTTTAGGAATTTTATTATTTCCGAAACTTTTATTTCCGGGTAATCTTCTTACTCCATCACGTGTTTGCCAATTCCCTTCTTCCTCTCTTTGAGAAAAGCTGGGTATTTGGCAATAATGTGCTCCATTGTTTCATCTTTCTCTCAGCAGGATTTACTTAGTGTGTCCTCGACGATCCTCATCGCACGTAGATGGTAGTTGCAGATTCAGTGTCCTGTCAATGCCTTACATAGTAGTATAAGGTTGTGCGGTTTAGGATTAGGGCACCCCTGCACCATTTCATCTGTTGATTTCATATTTCTATCTTTCGTGGCTTCGTTAATCGCGTATAATTTCGCTAAGAAAATGGTGGCCTCCTTGTCCATAAGTATGTGTAGGTCCTTTAGGTTTTCTCATGAGTGCGAGTGTTGAATAAAACAAAGTAATTATTGCAGTGTTTAGTGTGTTGGCCTTCCGATCTGTAGTTCGTGAGTTCCAACCTAGCTGAAGCATAAATTTAATATTGAGAAGATTTTTTTTCGGACCGCCACCTGTCGGCAAGCAATTGGCAATTCTTTCGGTAGTAAGAATTTACCATGGAAAAGCTTCTTAAAGAACCCTTTGAAAAAGCTCGGAAAATGTAATGTTACAAGGGTTTTGCCGTTCGGAACCGATTAAAATGAGTAGGTCCCTTCGAGCACTGTCCAAAATTTAACAAGCACAACAGTACTGGAAGGTCGACCAAATTTAATTATTGCAAAACTTTTTCGATATTGATGTTGTATATTGGCCTTAGAGCCGATATTTTTTTCTGGCCCCGAAGGGCCCTTTGACAGAGCTTCTCCTCAAATACTGTTGTGCGTGTTAAATTTTACGTAGAAGGGACCTACTTATATTAGCAGGTTCCGAACGGCAGAACTCTTGCGACATCACTTTTCTGAGGTTTGTCTCGGAGCTCTTTTCAAAGCTCTTTCATGGCAAATTGTTACTGCCGGAAAAATTGCAAATTGCTTGCTGACAGGTGGATACCGTTAAAAAAAATCCGTTCGATTTTAAAGTTGTGATTCAGTCATGATTGAATCCACGATCATATGGCCAACGCACTAACCACTCACCTACGGCACAAATTAGCTGTACATAAATCGAATAAATAAACGAATCATTGTGGGCCATAAATCGAGATAAATCCATAATTAAAAAAGGCCATATAGCGAGGTTTATTTTATTTATTTATATAGCGAGGTATGAATAAATAAATATGTGGCACATAAAGCCCCAAAGGGCTCATTGGCCGAGCTTCTCTTCCATTACTGTTGTGCGTCTTAAATTTTGGACAATATTAGAAGGGACCTACTTATTTTAGCCGGTTCCGAACGGCAGAACACTTGTGACATCACTTTTTCTGAGCTTTGTCACAGAGTTCTTTAAGAAGCTTTTTCATGGCAAATTGTTACTGTCGGAAGAAATGCCAATTGCTTGCCGACAGGTGGGTACCGTTCGAAAGAAAAATCTTATCAATATTAAATTTGATATGCATCAGCCGGGGATTGAACCACGACCTACAGATCAGAAGGCGAACACACTAACCACTGAGCTACGGCACCCACTATAGCGAGGTATGGGTATATTTTAATTTCTGTTGATGTTCAAATAATTTATAAAATTTTCCTTTATATGTCATGCGATGCGGGTAAATATTTTGTATGTGTTTGCGCGTGTAACTGTGAATGTGCTGATGTGTGTGCGTGTAAGTAAAGTTTGTAAATAGTTGGAAATAGTATGGAAATAGTTTTGATAATTAAATATGTATGTGGTTTACAAAAAAGCGAGAATTAAATGCAATCACTGACTGATCACTGTCAGTCATTGGAAAGATATCGTATCGTAAATTTCTTTTTTATATATTCACATAAATAGTAATTGTAATTAAATTAATTCCCTTTGTT
The DNA here is from genome assembly GCA_963854835.1 of Megamerina dolium. Classification (NCBI taxonomy): domain Eukaryota; kingdom Metazoa; phylum Arthropoda; class Insecta; order Diptera; family Megamerinidae; genus Megamerina; species Megamerina dolium. Next base: position 22,027,308 of record OY978527.1, read on the forward strand.
GTTGAAACGGTTTTTTGAAATTTTTCTTTTATATATGAATATCTATATGTATGTATACGTATTTTGCATATTTATCTACATACATTTAGGTGATTCATAAGATCCCATAAAGTTATATGTCATAACTTCAAGTTGAACGAAAATATCAAATATGTGAACATCGCATAATATCGTCGCCATAATAGTATGTGATATTTCAATACTTAGTCAGTTGATTTTCTTCTACGATTTTGACCGTAGCTTAAATTAAAAAAAAAAAATATATATATATATATATATATATATATATATATATATATATATATATATATATATATATATATATATATATATATATATATATATATATATTTGTGAGTGTGTGTGATTAGTATGTATGTATATATGCAAGGCATTAATATTGGATATGAAAATGCTTGAATTATCGAATGCGAGCTTTATGCTATACTAGTACATAGATCAGTTATAAAATTCTTACTGATGAAATAAATATCGCTCGCTACCATAACTGGACAAGCTCGTTTAACATTAATATCTCAATATTAATCACTCATGTTATTTGATAAAAGTGAAAAGACATATTAAATAACAGTACGATTTACACGAAACAACAATAAAAAAAGTGAAAAGTTTTTGTTTTCTATTCATCAATTTACATACTTAGTTAGACGTATGTATATATACATATATATGCAAATGTATCTATTATCCACAATAGTTATTACGTTCATATCATATCTATTCATTAATGTGTAGGTATATATGTTTATTCAATATATTAAAATTACTAATTATAATAGTAATAATAATAATAATAATAATAATGATAAGATATAGCAGTATTTTAATGTATAACTAGCATAATAATTATAATAATACTAATGCACGTATTATGAAATTTGTACGTAATAATAAGAAATTCATATAATACATATATAGTATATATATATATATATATATATATATATATATATATATTTATATATATATATATATATATATATATATATATATATATAATGTATGTATATACTTTTTATTTACAAAATCAATTTATGTATATATATTGTATATTAAATCAATATTTTCATACATCATTTTGCTATAACTACATTTTTACTTAGTACTTTATTGTGTTTGTCGATTGTTAGACGATTCAAATCGCTTTAGTGCTGCCAAATTATAACACGTTTTATACAAGAATTCATCGTATTAGGAGAAAAGACGTTACGTTGGGATGTTTGGTATGTTTCGAATATTAAACCAAACAAAGAGAAATATGAATATAAATTCACAAAAAAAATACTATTCGAGAGTACTGTGACATTAGTTATTCATTTTTGTATTAGTGTGGCTATCTGCTGTAAAATTATACCACATTATAAGTCTAAGTCTAAGTCTAAGCTATTCCTAAGACAGTGACAGTACCGTCAACATGGTCTTGCAGCCTTTTTTAAAAAATATTATTGATTAGTGGAAATAAATCGAAATTGTTTGGCCATCTATTTTGACGAATGTAATCTAATAAAGTAATCCAGAGTCGTTTCAGGCTCATAACGCGAATATCGTCCGATAAGATAAGATAAGCCATTTGTAAGATAGAGCTAGAAACCGTCAATAAGGTTTGGCAACATTTTTAAAGGTAATTCATAATATTGCAATAAAATTTTCAAATTATGAATCATATATATGCATGAATAGCATTTTAAGATGTGAGGAAAGAAAATTGCTATAATTCTGTTTTTAAATATACTTATACTTTGAATTGTCTATCCTTAAAATAAATTGCAGCACTTTTTTACTCTACATTGCATCTAATCTAACTTAAGAAGTTTTTTTAAATCAGCGCTTTAAATTATGAAAAATATAAAAATGCTTTTTTTTAGGGGAGAATAGTAATATTCCCATAGATTTCTCATTTATGTTACATGCCCCATTTTCTTTCCATGTATCAACCAACGTTGTACAAAGTACTTGGCGTATTTAAGTTACAAACGCCACAAAAAACGTAGGTACCATCACGAAATACGTGCCTAGTTATGAAAAAAAATTTTGTTAATCCACTAATCAGCTATCAAAATTGTGAAATATCAAATTTTTAAACTTTTGTATATATTAGTATATCAAATTATAGGCCCCGTAGGACCCTCTGGCCGAGCTTCTTTTCCAGTACTCTTGTGCGTGTACTTACTTCCAACGGCAGAACCTTTGTAACGTCACTTTACTGAGTTTTGTCACAGAGTTCTTTTAGAAGCTTTTTTATGGCAAATATTACTGCCTGAAAAATTGTCATCTTGCTATTTTACAGCGTAAATATGTTGTTTTTATCAAGACAAATGCTAAAGTGTTTCGACGATAGCTAAATTCCAAGAAATTAAGTAAATTTCTTTTTCTTATCCACCAGATTTGACTTCCAACGACTATTATCTATTTTTAAGCTTTAAATAATTCCTTGGCGCAAAGCATAATTCATTAAATTACTAAGCTTTTGCAGGCGCGTTGAGTTACTTGGCGGACCATACGAAAATGATGGTATGGAATTGATAGAGATTTGTTAGAGTAAATGTATCAAGTTTTGGGAGATTGTGCGTATTGAACAATTAAGTGATTTGCAAACCGCAACTAAGGGTTTCTCTGCTTTCGGCTTTCCGAACTGCCGGCCGAAACATGGTAAATGCCACTTATAAAAAAGTTAAAAACAAAAAATAATTTTTTAGCAATCATGTTTTTATATTGCAAACTACTAAGGAAACGCAAACTTGCAAATTTGCACTTATTACGTTTTCACCGCATTTTCTTTTATGAATTTATATACATTTATATGAGTTCAATGGCCAGTTGAATCAGTTATCAATTTACAATCACAATAAACGTACTACTAAATATGTATGCATTTGTAATTTGTTTTTTGCCCACTCATCTCTTGTTAGCATTGTTTATGTGTTTATATGTATGTAGTTTTAAGCTAAATTACAATATCATTTCATGTGGTTGAGAACGTGTGAATGTGTTTTATTTTTATTATTTATTTATTTATTATTATTTTTTGCCCTATTTTTGCTGTTATTAATATCATTCAAGCTCTATCTATATGTAGTATTACCCATAGTTACATGTACATATTCTTATTAAATTCAAGGTAATGCATTTTGTATATCTACATGTACGAGTATTTATCTATGTATGCGAGGATATGTGTATTTAATCATCCCATGTGGGGAATTGTGATTCATCGACAAACATACCAATTGTCCCATCACTATTGATTTGTTTTCCTCTTGCCCCTGTTGTTTTTGCTGCCCCTGATGCTGTTGTTGATGATGATGACGATGATGCCTTTGCAGTAGAAGTATTTGCAGAATTGCCCGTATTTTTATTATGTTTCTGTTTTTGTAGATTTGTTGAATTACTTGTCGCTGCTGGTGATTTATTGTAATTCGTACGTGATTCTTTCGACAGAAAAAGAAGAAGAAGAAAAAAACAATTAACAGCTAATATTTTAAACTGCTGTACTACAATTCTCGTTTACATTTTACTCCATGTTGTAAATAGTTGTGATTAGGTAGAATATTAAATATTAAACATTGTCCTATAACGTTAAAAACCAGTGAAAACATAAGAATTGTAAATGTAGAGTTTATTCCCAAATTAGTATAAGGAAATCGTGCACTAAACTGGGTCATGAAAATAAGTTTGCAATTGCCCACGAGTTTGAAAGCTTTTTTTGAGATGATGTAAGGGGGGTTGGTTGTTTTTTAGGTTGTGGTGCGGCAATTGCAAAGTTTATTCTATCGTATGGGTACCGATCTGTTTTAACGTGCGCACGACCGTGAAAATTATCATGAACACAACAGTAAAACCAAATTAAAATTTAATTTGGTTACAATAATTAATTCTAATCAATATGATTTAGCTAAGTGAATTTCAAAAAGAGATCATCCCATATTTACCTTCTGCAAACAAATCTACTCTATCATATGTTCTTTTCTAATTGCTCTAATTTTTTCGTTTTCTACATATGAATGTGTAAATATGTATTTTACGTAGTAAAATAGAAAACGAAAAAATTAGAATAATTAGAAAAGAACATATGATAGAGTGATTTGTGTGCAGTAGGCAAATATGGGATGCTTCTTTATTGAAATTGAAATTGAAATTCACTTGAGTTTCTATATAGAAACTCATGGTGGTCTGGTGGTGTTTTCGCAAGGTAACGTGTCTAACTGCCTCAACCGGTTGGGGCTAGCGCAATCCTTGTTGAACTCATCTCAAGTCAACTCACTGGCTGTCATGTAGTTTGATCTGAGCGCTATGTGATGATACCTTTATTTGTTAATGAGGGGTAGTCATATAGCTTGCTCTGCTTACTATGTGATGGCGCTTTCATTATTATTAATGGGGGCCCTCCATGTGGCGACCACCGGGCAACGTCTTCCAGCCACCCGCTGGGAGACGGCTGAAGTGAGTGGCGAAAATCTCCTCGGTTAGAGGTTGTGCGTTGGGTTTGGGACTCGCCACATAAAAAACCTCTCAATGAAAAAAAAAGATATGCCTCGGATAAGGACTACCGCTTTTGTTGATGACCCCCGCAAACGAAAAAAGGACAATGATTTACGGATATGCACTTGGAATGTCCGGTCCCTTTATAGGGAGGGTGCCTCTATCCAGCTGGTTGATGTCCTCGAAAAATACAGAACCGACATCGCCGCTCTGCAGGAAATGCGATGGATGGGACAGGAATGCTCCAAAAGAGCGTCCTGTGATATCTACTACAGTTGCCATGCTGAAAGACACGAATTAGGATGTGGATTTTTGGTCAGCAAGAGACTACGATATCTTGTCTCACAGTTCACGCCCGTGAACGAACGGCTGGCCACAATCCGCATCAAGGCAAAATTTTTCAACATCAGCCTTATATGTGCCCACGCTCCGACGGATGAGAAGGACAATGTGACCAAGCAGAGCTTTTTTCAGCGCCTCGAAGAAGCTTATGACCGCTGCCCCCGCCACGATATCAATATCGTGCTTGGCGACTTTAATGCCAGGGTGGGCAAGGAAGGTACCTTTGGTCCAACTGTCGGAAAATTCAGCCTCCACCAGAACACCTCCGATAACGGAATGAGGCTGATCGACTTCGCCGCAGCACGAAACATGGTAATTGGTGGTACCAGATTCCAGCATCTCGACATCCACAAAGCGACATGGCTGTCTCCAGATCAACGTACAAGAAACCAAATTGATCATGTGGTGATTGACGGAAGGCATGCTGCCAGTGTGATGGACGTGAAATCGATCCGTGGTACCAACATCGACTCGGATCACTACCTTGTTGCAGCTAAGGTGCGCACACGCCTATGTGTCGCAAATAACAAGAGAAGTCCCACACAGAGAAAGCTCGACGTCAGTAAGCTGCGATCACCAGAGACAGCAGATGCATTTTCCACTCGACTATCGGATCTGCTTATGCAGAACACTCCCCCACTTGATGATACATGCGCATGGTGGACACATATATCCCACTCCATGACTACTGCTGCCGAGGAGGTAATCGGTTACTACCGGCCTCTGAGGAATGAGTGGTATGATCAGGAGTGTCGCGACGCTACCGCAGAGAAAGACGCCGCCTACAGAAGAACCCTGCGTGCAGGCGCAACGCGAGCTCTTAAAGAGCGGTACAGAGAGAAAAGGAGTGCAGAGAGACTTCTTTTCAGGCGCAAGAAGAGGGAGTTGGAAAGACGCGAGTGTGAGGAGATAGAGATGTGTACCGACAAGAATGAGACTCGAAAATTCTTCGAAAATATCAAGCGCCTGAGTGGATGTTTAAATCCCGGAGCCTCTTCTTGTCGTGATGGAAATGGGAATCTGGTTACAGATGTCCAGAGTATACTGAGCCTATGGAGGGAACACTTCTCCACGTTAATGAATGGCGATGCTACGAACAATTCCGCCAGTGGAGGAGATTGCCCGATAACCCCAATTACAGATGATGGTGTTGATGTTCCACCACCCGACTATGACGAGGTTGAAACGGCCATTTTAAGGCTGACGAACAAAAAAGCTGCAGGTGCTGATGGTCTGCCTGCCGAGTTGTTTAAAACCGGAGGCGATGAGCTGCTCGCCTGCATGCACCAGCTCATAAGCAGAATATGGTCGTATAAAAGTATGGCTGATGATTGGAGGCTCAGTGTTCTCTGTCCTGTACATAAAAAAGGAGACCCCACAATTTACGCCAACTACCGTGAAATAAGTCTCCTGAGTATCGCATACAAAGTCCTATCGAGCATATTGTGTAAAAGATTGAAGCCCATGTTCCACAACATGATTGGACCTTATTAGTGTGGCTTTAGACCTGATAAATCTACCATCGACCAAATTTTCACACTGCGCCAAATCCTGGAGAAGACCCAAGAAAAACAGATCGACACACACCACCTATTTGTTGATTATAAAGCCGCTTTCGACAGCCCGGTAAGGTATTACCTCTACGCAACAATGTCTGAGTTCGGTATTCCTGCAAAGCTCATTCGACTTTGTAGAATGACACTGCATAACTCCCGTTGTGCAGTGAAAATTGGGAAGTACTTCTCTCCGTTGTGTAATACCGAACGGGGTTTCAGGTAAGGTGATTCGTTATCGTGCGACTTCTTCAATCTTATTATGGAGAAAATAATACGAGCTGCTGATCTACGACATAATGGCAATATCTTCAACAAAAGTGTTATGCTGTTGGTGTATGCCGACGATATTGACGTAATCGACATGAACACGCGAGCAGTCAGTGCAGCATTCTCAGAGTTGGAAAGAGAGTCGCGTCGGATGAGTCTTACGGTGAACGAGGGCAAAACGAATTATATAGTGTCAACAAACAAAGAGTCCCGGCGTCTTGGACAGCACGTCACTGTTGACAGCTACGCTTTTGAAGTAGTAAGGGACTTTGTCTATCTTGGAACCAGCATCAACAACTGTAATGATATCAGCCTGGAGATCATGCGTAAGATAACTCTTGCTAACAGGTGTTACTGTGGACTGAGTAAACAATTGAGACGTCGAGCTCTCTCTCGAAGAACGAAAACTACACTCTACAAGTCTCTCATCAAGCTTGTCCTAACATATGGCGCTGAAGCCTGGACAATTTCCACCTCAGATGAGCGAATGCTTGGAGTTTTCAAGAGAAAAGTCCTACGCAAGATCTTTGGACCTATTTGCGTTGGTGGCGAGTACCGAATAAGGTACAGCCATGAGCTGTACGAGCTGTATGCCGATATTGACATAGTAAAGCGCATCAAAATCCAGCGGCTGCGCTGGATAGGTCATGTCGAGCGAATGGAAGAACACGCTCCAGCTAAGAAGGTGATATATTCGGAACCCGCTGGAGGACGACGCAGAAGAGGAAGACCTAACCTCCGGTGGAAAGACCCAGTACTGGAGAACCTGACGGCGCTTGGAATTTCTAACTGGCGCCAGCTAGCGAAGAACAGAGATGGCTGGTGTAGCATGTTATATTCGGCCTAAATCGATATTCGGTTGTTATGGCCACATAAGTAAGCAAGTACTTGTAAGCCGGTTAAGTCGGAGACAATGAGGTATTTTTCGAGGACATCAACCAGCTGGATAGAGGTACCCTCCCTATAAAGGGGATCGGACATTACTGGTGCATATCCGTAAATCGTTGTTCTTTTTTCGTTTGCGGAGGTCATCAACAAAAGCGGTAGTCCTTATTCGAGGCATTTTTGTTTTTTTCTTTGGGGGGGTTTTTTACATCATCACATAGCGCTCAGATCAAACTACATGACAGCCAGTGAGTTGACTTGCGATGAGTTCAACAAGGATTGCGCTAGCCCCACCCGGTTGAGGCAGTTAGACACGTTACCTTGCGAAAACACCACCAAACCACCACCGGGTTACAAGTGCTCGAGTTAAAATTAAGCCTTATCCTATCTTCAATGATGCTATTAATATAAAATATTTTCCAAAAATATGGAAAGTAGCAGAAATAATCGTAATTCCGAAGCCAAATAAAGATACTACTATAACGACATTATCAAAAGAATTATCGGTCGATGTCTTTTTCCGACCATTTCAAAAGTTTTTGAAAAACTGTTATTTGGCCGTACAAAACCTATACTTAAGCAAAAAAAATTAATTAATTAACTATACAACAAATTCACAGAGTAATTCATAAAATAAATGACGATATAGATCAGAAGAAAGTATGCGTTACCGTTTGAATTGACGTGGCAGAAGTCTTTGACAAAATATGGCACAATGGACTACTCCATAAAATCAAATCCTGGTTACCATACAATTATTTTTTAATGCTAAAAAGTTATATTGAACGTAGGGGGGCGTTCCTCAAGGCAGTGTCTTGGGACTATGCTATACTTGTTATATACGGCGAACATTCCTACACCAACATCAAAAAGCAATATGATTGTTACATTCGCCGATGACACTGTCCTTCTGATGTCAGACAGCAATGAAAAGAGGGCAACTAATAACTTACAAAGCGAAATGGGGAATAGAAATAAATGGTGACAAAACTGTCCAGGTTAGCTATACAAACAGAAAACTGATAGCAAATATTAACACACTACAAGACACAAAAGCTAAAAGCTAAAAAGTATTTAGCTTTTGTGTCTTAACACAAAAGCTAAACTAAAAACATTATTAAAAAACGAAATGAACTAAACAACCGATTTAGACAACCATACCGGCTACGTGGACGACAATCTAAGCTATCCCTTCAAACAAAATACTTGTTTAAAAGACGATAATTATCCCGATTTGGGCGTATGGTATAGAAGTATGGGGAACTGCACCTAAGTCCAACCTGGACATGCTACAAAGAGTACAATCAAAAATTCCTAGGACTATTACAAATGCCCCATGGTATGTGTCAAACGTTGACATTCATCGTGAGTTGTCTATAAATACTATTGATGAAGTGACACGCAACGCAAATTTAAAGCACTCAAATCGACTACTACTTCATACAAATGAAATGCTCAGATACTTGCCAACACTAGAAATAAGTAGATAAGAACGCCTCAAACAAAAGTTGCCATATTTATCCAAAACTTGAATTTTATACTATTTTTAAAATTTTTGTTACTAAGTAATCTGTATTGTAATCTATGTCACTATTAATCCATGTTATTTTAATTATATGTTTATTGTATAAATATATATGTATGTATCTAATAAGAATCTGAACGGCAATGGCACCAAGTATAATTTAAAATTCCTATCTAATAGCCTAGACAGACGGCAGCGTTAATCCGGATTACCGGCACACTTAATCCGAATAAAATATTAACCTGACGGACGGCAGTATTGCCTATTAACTAAACGGCTGATTGCTGTTTTATTAGGTCTGCTCACTTACATTACTATCACTATCAATTTCTGTCATCTGTCACTCTCGATATGAGAAAATCTACAAGAAGTACGTCAACTGAAATCTACCAGAAACTTGTAAAATGACATTCACTGTTTGTAATTGACAGCTGGATTTATTTGTTCGCCAACGCTTTTCATGTTGAAAACTATTAACAATTGTTGAAAGTTTTTTATAAGCGAGCACACCTAATATTTTGTAAAATGGATCGAGAAAAATTCACAATAAAAAATTTTCAGCAGTGTTGCCATCGTAAATTGTCCTAATCCTCTTTTATTTTGAGAATTAACTCATAGAGTTAATGCGGATTAGCTGCAGTTAAAGCCCGAGTTAATTCGAAATAACTCGGCAATCCGGAATTAGGCTACCGTCTGTCTTTGCTATAAGATAATATAAAAATTTCTGGTTGTTATATATGTATGATAGTTGTAATAAGTGTGGAAGTATACAAAAAAAATCCAGAGCCACAGCCACAGCACGTCTTGATATACGGCCACAAAAGCAGATACAATCTTTAAAAAGAAAACGCACAAATTGGGATAAGTATAGGACCACCCTGAATAAATACCTCACTCACATGGGGCTCTCAAGAAGGAGCAACTCGAGGATGCCGTTCACCAAGTTATAGAAGCCTGTAGGAAAGCTACTCTAGCGTCCTCTCCATTTAGAAGGGCTCCCAAGATATCTATACATCTCATCAAGTAGGTATTACGCTTGAAACATGCAGGCTTTTCGCCACACAACATTTTCTCACCATAGCCAATAGAAGATGGCGGAATGAGGGGTCTTGTGTGGCCACTAGGAAAATCTGGCCAACTCTTGACAATGGAAGAACTCACACCCTCTTATCAGTGATTAGGAAACCTATTAGTGATATAGTTGCCGTACTCGCGGGCCATTGGCTTGTGGGTAGGGATGCCACCAGGTTTGGTTTACCGGTCTTTTTTGCGAATATTACTGAGCTAGCATCCGTGAATGTCAGGCACATTGCTTTATTCATTAGGGAATTCCAATGGTTTCGTTCGATGGAAGGAACAGTATAGAAGCATCGTTGATGATAATGACGAAGGACACCAAAAGATAGGAAAATACCATAAATCAAACTGGCAAATATATCGTCGATTAAACTATGTTCTACTATATACATATTTAGCAATAGTGGTCAGTATTAACCACTATTGATATTTTTTCGACTTACTTGTTGGTTGCTTACTATCTTTATGTGCCCAAACGGGTTCATTATTTTGATTAATATATGATTGTTGATCCCAAACAGCTTTCTCTTCAACATTTTTACTCTGAATTAATAGTGATAGAAAATTAGCAAATTATTACATTAGAATATGAATAAAATGTGTGAAAATTTTTATCGTACATAATCTTTATCTACCCTCAATTCCAATTCATCAGTTGTCTGATCGAGCATACTGTGAGTGATGCCATAATAGAAATACATAATAAACCCCAATGTCATCCATATGGTGAAACGCACTAAGGTGAGTATGCTTAATTTAAATATTAAATAAATATTAACGGTAATGGCAATTGTTGGGATAAATGGAAGTCCAGGCGTTAGAAACGCTAGGGCATATCTGAAATGAACGAAAAATAATGACAAAGATAGTAATAATGATAAAAGAATGATATTACCTATTTTGGGGTTGCCTCGATATAATTAATAATATCACAAGTATACCGATAAATAATACAAAATATAAGAATGCGGCAAAACCACCAGACCAGCCAATGGCCGCAAATAGATCCAAAAAGAATATGAGACCGAACATTATACCGACAAGTTTTGTCACATACATACCTGTAATGTTTGGAATACATTTTATTTATGAGTATATGGAAAAGAAAAACGTAATTTACCACTCTCTGTGGTGGCTTGACCAGGATTAATCCATGGAAAAAATCCAGGACATAAATATGAATATTCATTAATCTTGCGCGAGACGAAATTCAAGCCCATTGTATCAAAAGCATTTGCTTGACCGGTGGGTCCTGTCGGTGCTCCATGTACGGTGCCATAGAATTTATTCTCAGAACGATCTGATACTAGAAATTGATCATCACGTCCTAAGTAGCCCTCTGGGCTCTCATCGATAAATGAATCGTCTGAATCGGACATGCCACGTGTAACACGTTTTATGGTCAGTTTATTCGATTGCAAAACTTCTGCTGTCGTAGTATTTGGATCTGTTGCAGTGCCAGGTGTTAAAGGTGCGCGTAACTGTGCTGGCAGCAAATCAACTAACGATGTACTGTGCGGCTGATAACGCAACACGAGTACACAAGTTGAGACCAGCGTATATGCGAGCAATGTGCCAATGGACATCATTTCGACAAGTATTTCCAAGCGCACAGTTAAAGCTACCAAAGCGGCTGCAATACCACTGCCGATGGTAGCCAATCCAGGTACATTAGTGCGTTGCCACAGTTGGGACAATTGCCTGTGAATGTTCATTACAATTTGAAAACTGATAGACTTTTGCGTAATGTTGTATTAACTTACTTAAAAATAAGACCATCCTGTGCCATTGCATAAATAACGCGAGGCATTGGAAACATTGAACCAAACATTGCTACAGATAAACCGGCTGTTGCACCAATTGTTACAATAGCACGACATTTTGGTGCTCCCACATAAGACCACATTTGTACTAACGCCGCACCCGAATTTATATGATCAAAAGGAACTGAAATGTTATAGAGATAAATGAATATTTGTATTATTAAAAGTCGTTTGGATTGAACACACATAGAAAGAATGAAGTTTTATCGTCATATTCAGTGTATATTAAAAATAAAATCATTTTTGCGCCTATTTAACCCACAATAAGCCAAGAAATATTTTTACACATTTCTGTTGCGTCTACCTAGTCAAGTACACAGAAAAATCGACGCCAAATTTTTTCTTTTTATTGGGTTATTCAATGCTTGAAGATGAACAACTTGGCACAGTTAAACCCGCCCACCGAAAGCCATGGATCTCTGACCTCACTTGGGGCATCATACAGCGCAGAAACGATCTAAAAAGGCAGCTTAACAACGACAACTCATTACGGCCATCCTACAGAGAAACAGCTAAGATGGTCAAGAAAGCGGCCAGAAGGGATAAGAGACGTTTCATGGAGAATATCGCTAGTGATGCCGAGGCCGCAGCAGGAGCAAATAATATGCGACAGCTGTTTCGCCTGATTGGCAGCCTAAACAACCGGCAAACCAACAGAAATCAGCCAATAAAAGATCAAAGTGGCACCTTACTAACGAGTAGCGATGAACAAATGCAGAGATGGAAAGATCACTTTGAAGCAATCAGCAACACCACTCTCACTGAGGATAGTAATAGCTGTCAACTCGACAACACCAGAGTCAATAGCAGAATAACAACTTCATGCCCAAGCATAGCGGAAATAAGAGACGTAATTAAGAAGCTTAAGCTTAACAAAGCAGCGGGCATTGACGGCATTCAGCCAGAATTGCTGACAGCCGACCCACAAACATCAGCTGAAATTCTGCACCCTCACATAGCTGCTGTTTGGGACAGCGAAAAGCTACCTCCCTCTTGGACGAAGGGCATCATCGTTAAGCTTCCGAAAAAGGGTGATCTGCGCAACTGTGGCAACTGGAGAGGAATAACCTTGCTTAATTCCATCTACAAAATTTTGGCATCACTTATACAGAATAGACTCCAGTGCGTTGAGAATGCTTTAAGGGACGAACAGGCTGGATTTCGCCCGAAACGTAGCTGCGTTGACCAGGCTAACACACTTCGTATCATCTTCGAGCAATCGATTGAATGGCGCTCCCCACTATACATGCTGTTCGTCGACTTCAAGAAGGCATTCGACACACTTAGGAGTAATTCCATCTGGATGGCTTTGAGTAGAAAAGGTGTCCCCCTGAAGCTGATTCGTCTCATAATGGCGCTTTACGAGAACTCTGAGTTGGCGGTTCTACACAATGGTAACATCAGTGATTCATTCACGACCAACGCTGGAGTACGGCAGGGCTGCCCTCTCTCCCCGCTTCTCTTCGCCATTGTGCTGGATGACGTCATGAGCAGCCTCAATCAGCACAAGAGAACTGGCATTGTGTGGAATCTCGCGCAGCAGCTTGAGGACTTGGACTTTGCCGATGACATTTGTCTCCTCTCGCACAAATTCTCAGATATGCAAGCGAAGGCGAACAGTTTAGTTGCGCTGGCACGCACCGTCGGATTAGAGATAAATATTGCGAAGACCAAAGCTATGAGAATCAATCATTCCAATAGAAGTCATATAATGATTGACGGCTGTGCGATTGAGTTCGTCGAAAGTTTCTGCTACCTCGGTTGCACGATAGCAACAGACGGGGGAGCTGAGGAGGATGATAACTGCAGGCTAAGCAAAGCAAAGACAGCATTTGGCCGGCTTAAATCAATATGGGCAAATTCCCAAATATCCAGACGCACGAAATTACGAATATTCTCCGCATGTGTGAAATCGACAATACTGTACGGAAGTGAAACATGGCTGATCTCGAACTCCATCACGCAGAGACTGCAAGCTTTCGTCAACAAGTGTTTGAGGATCATTTGTAGAATTTTCTGGAATAACACTATTTCAAACGAGGCACTATGGCGTCTGACGAGCGAAGAGCCCATACTGATCCAGATTAAGCGTAGAAAGTGGCGCTGGATTGGCCACGCGCTAAGAAAGCAGCCAGATAGCATCACGCGAATGTCGCTTGAGTGGAATCCGCAGGGGAGCAGAGGCCGAGGACGACCAAGAATCACCTGGAGACGATCAATACTGGGTGAGCTAGCTACTACCGGCATCACATGGGAAGGCGGTAGATCAACTGCCAAAAACCGTGTGCGATGGCGAAGCCTTGTGGAGGCCCTATGCTCCAAATAGGAGTTTAAAGGAGAAAAAAAAACAAACAAAATTCAATGGTTACAAATCTTAAAACAAGTTATTCGAAATTACTTCCATTTGCCTTCCAGCATGACTTGAGACGATCTGGTCACTCATCTATCGCGAGACGCACTTCATGCATGAGGAAATTGTCCACTGCACGGACAAGGGCTCGCTACAACGACTTAATATTTGAGAACAAGCCATGCTCTCTAATACGGACCACAACTTGCAATGCAACGGGTTGAGGTTTGGACTACCAGCTGGATTTTGATTTTCGCTTGCGTTTCCCTCCAATGGGGCCGTGAGCAGGTGCACAGTGTGTCGCTTGCATGCGTTGAGCCCCAAGTCTTCATGGTCATGGATTTTTGCGAAATTTGCATTTCCCGCGACAAGATATTCTGTTTTCGCAGTGGTTTTCGGTCGATTCGTTTTTTCACGGCTTTGATCGCTTTCGGAGTTCTCAAAATGCGCGGACGGCCGGATATTTGACGGTCCCGTACTCCACCAGTATCCTCAAACAACTTCACAGCACGATACACAAAATTGTGAGTGATTCCAAGCGGTCGCAACGTCCGAAAGATATAGCCTTTTCCCATGTTGCATTTTAGTAGCCCAACTACAACAATACGATTTTCGATGTCGCCCCATTCCATGATTGTAAACAATTGATGCCAACAACTTTTTACGTGCCAATGAAGCATAAATGTCAACTGTCAAATTGCAGTCAAGATGAAATGGCTTGCATTCGTAATGAATGCGTTTAGTTGTGTTTACGGATTATTGCACCTTGAATTGGTTATCGTTGAAAACCTAAACTCTACGATTTTCACCGATTCGTCCAAATAAAAAATCTTAGGAGAAAATCTACCCGGTGAACCTGGACCATCCCAGCCAAAGCAAGTTATGTAAGGTGTGGCGTATTATGAGTTGCTGAGGCAGTCTGAAACCATCACCGGCAATGTCTACAGAAAAATTACCAGAATGGTTGAATAGGAATGATAAGTTGATTTTCAACATGATAACGTCAGAATGTTGCTTTTGAAAGTATCAAAATTTGATAAATACATCACCTTCAAAGATGGACACTTCTACAGATATGGAATCCGTAAATCAGCGATAGATTATACATCAATGCTACACACATATTTAATAAAAGTATACTTTTCGTATACTACGAAACATATTGCTCAGGGATGACGAAAGTATTAAGCGAAATTGATGTAGTTTTTAGGAAAAGCATTTATAATGTGAACAAGAATACTACAACTGATATGAAATTATTTTTAAAATAACGTGATGTGACCCTCACCAATTTACTTACCTACTAAGGTTAATATTAAACTAACGGTCACATATGCAATCAAAACAACCACCAATGAACCAACTATTGCTTTTGGTATACTCTTTTGTGGATTGTGCGCTTCTTCGCCTGTTGTTGCAATAATATCGAAACCAATGAATGCATAAAAACATGTGGCAGCACCAGAGAAAACCTATAAATGGAAAATAATCATGTTGAAGATGAGAATATGAACGAACGAACAGCAGTAGCAGCAATAAAGTACGGTTATATAAATAAATAAAATCGTTACAATATCCAATAAAAATAATCATAATACTTGCTAAGAGTAAATAATAATAATAAAATCAGTACGAACCCCACTCCAGCCAAATGGTAGAAAGCCTTGATGCTCAGTCCATGTGCTTGAATCAGTATAGAATAACCCAGCCGACATTACGAATACCCACGACGCTAAATTAATAGCATTTAACGAATGATTGAATATAACTGATTTACTGGCGCCCATTGCCAATATGCAGGTCATTATAAGTGTTATGCCAAATGCTATGAAATCAGGTGGTTTACCTATGTGCATATACAATATTAAATGGAAATGTGACGATATAATGAATGGTAATGATTGCTCATGTCATAAAGTATTTCACTTACCAAATATAGTACCAAGCGTTTCGCTCATTGTTCTTGCTATGGCTCCACCAGTTAATGAATCGAAACTCGAACTTAATGCACATGCGCAGGCACTTGTTCCTGTTTGTATTAGCAGAGTAGAGTATGTATTTTAGTACCAGAAGATTACGAATAGATTTTCATATAAATTATAACAAGTACCGAGGATGAATGCACTTGTACGTACGTTGTTATTTGTGTGTATGCAGATTATTTATCATTTTTAATTTTGGACAGTATTAGAAGGGTCCTACTAACTTTAGCCGCTTCCGAACGGCAGAACTCTTGCGACATCACTTTTTCTGAGCTTTGTCACGGAGTTCTTTTAGAAGCTTTTCCATGGCAAAATGTTACTGCCGGAAAAATTGTCAATTGCTTTCCGATAGGTGGATACCGTTCGAAAGAAAAATCTTTTCGATATGAAGTTTGTTATGCTTCAGCCGGGGATTGAACCCACGACTTACATATCAGAAGGCCAATACACTAATTATACATATCTTTTAGAAGTAGGCACCTATTGTTATTATTTTTTTTTTCAATTTCTTCTATTTATTGTATCTTTCTTACGAAACTAACAATAATTATACAAATCTTATATACTAAAAAATACATTTTGTTGATTCTACACCAATGTGTACATCATTCAAATAAATTAAAGCAAACAAATATAACATGTTGTCTACGCCAGACTATTACATCACGCGCACTGTCTGGTGCCACCTTTATAGAAGGCGAATTCAACTCTGACTTGATCAGTCAGCAGTCGATTCGTTATTCTTGTTCTTCTTTTTTTTTCTTATATACATATTTTTTCCCGACAAGAACAGTGCGCGTAATTTCTGTTCATTTATTTCTCGTAGTTCTTTTGTATAAAGTTATATCTTTAAAAAGTTCCAATTGCGGAACATAGTCAATTTAATACTAATAAATTAGTGCATGTTTATATATATATATATATATATATATATATATATATATATATATATATATATATATATATATATATATATATATATATATATATATATATATATATACAGTGGCTCACAGCTTATTTCGTACAGTGTATATATTTTTATGTACATGGCTGTAACATCGAAACTAAAAAACTTATCGATAAGTTTTGAATGCAGACGTCTGTGTATGTGTTTAATAAACCTAATAAGAAAACGGGGAACCCCAAAAATTTTTCTTTTTGTTATGCAAGAGAGAAAAACTATTGATCAGCTGATTTTCAGCTCACATCTTATTTCGTACACAAACTTCAATGTAAGTAAGTTTCATTCTGCCGCGCAGTTACAAAGTTTTTTTGAATTGTATGAGTTTTTGGACCTTTTTAACAATTATAACAATTTTTATTATTATTATTTTAAATAGTTAAAGTGCTGTAAATTAAACATTTAGCTTTATGGGTCATCGTACAACGATGGAACAGCGTAAACTGGTAATTAACCATTTTAGGAAAGGTCAGAGTGTGCGAAAAATTGCTGAAATGACAAATTTAAGTGCCTCAACTGTCCAATACATCATTCAACGCTTCGTTCGCGAAAATCGGTTGGAGAACAAGGGCAGAGAAGCACCTAATAAGATTTTCAACGCATCAGACGAGCGTTATATTGTACGAAAAATTAAGAAAAATCCAAAGTTATCCGCTCCGAAGTTGGCTGCAGAGGTTCAGCGTGAAATAGGAAAATCATCCAGTGCTGAAACTGTCCGACGTGTGCTGCGCAATCATGACTTGAACGGTCGAGTAGCCCGAAAGAAACCATTCATTTCGAAAATGAATATACAACGCCGACTTGACTTCGCCAAAGAGCATATTATTAATACTCCTGCGTTCTGGAATACCGTTATTTTCGCGGATGAGTCTAAGTTTAATATTTTTGGCTCGGACGGAATGTCATATGTTTGGCGTAAAGCTAATACCGAGCTAAACAAGGAGAACCTTAAGCCCACAGTGACGCATGGTGGCGGTAGCGTGATGGTTTGGGCCTGTATGTCAGCAGCCGGAGTAGGTGAATTGGTTTTTATTGAGGGAACAATGGACAAAATGAAGTACCTCGAGATTCTGAAAAACAATTTACTTCAAAGTGCAGACAAACTGGGTTTGCGGGAAGAATTTCGGTATTACCAAGATAATGACCCAAAACATAAATCTGGGATTGTGCAATCTTGGCTTATTTGAACTGCTCACACTTGATGTCTCCACCACCACAGTCACCTGACATGAATGTGATTGAAAATCTTTAGTCTATTTTGGACAATAAAATAAGAACACACAAGATTTCTAATAAGCAAGACCTAAAGAAGGTACTGATGGAGGAATGGAAAAAAATCACACCAGACATCACTCAAAAATTGGTGGATTCAATGCCAAGTAGACTCCAGGCTGTCATTAACGCTAAGGGATGTCATACTAAATATTAAAATCAACTTACTTTGTTTTTAGTTTGAACTTAAAGAGACTGTACGAAATAAGCTGTGACATGAATTTTCCTATTTTTTTCTTATTTTATTTTTTTATAGTGTCAAAAACTAAAACTTTGAAAAAGTAAATTTTGGAAAATAAAAAACAAACCTTCCTTTCAAAAATGGCATTTATATTTTGTTCAAATTTTTGCTATATTAGGAATTACGACTGCAGCAATTTTTAAACTGTCACTGTACGAAATAAGCTGGGAGCCACTGTATATATATATATATATATATATATATATATATATATATATATATATATATATATATATATATATATATATATATATATATATATATATAGAAACGTATTTGTGTACGAAATAAAATACATTAAATAAAAAACAATTGTTTGTGATACACATACATTTCTCTTTCGTTTCAATACGGAATTTCTTCCGATAACGAAAATGAAGAAATTCATTAAAATTTGATTTAAACATACATTTTGAATAATGGTATTGGCCACCAACGAAAGGCTTTACAATTTGGAAGTTGATGGAAAGTGTGCTAATGCTAATACAACAACTGCCACAAGTATTAGCAGCACCACCATCTCATCAACCATAACAATAACAACAACAGTTAATAAAGCAGAACAAACAGAAGAAAATCACCGACAACAACATCAAGATTTGTCATCAAGTATTGACAGCAATAGTTTGATGTTGGAAAATACGACAGTATCCAAATATATCACCCGAAATGAGCGAACTGATGGACACCACATTAACGCAACCTCTAATATGTGGATCAAAAGAAGTGCCTCACCCACAATAACATCATCAACAGAAGAAGCGCCAGCGGAACGTCAACAACAACAAAATCCCGACACAATCTCACATGCCCAAGTAGATTTATATTTATAATTGATTATTTCTTATTTAAAAAGAACAATTAATTCTCACACAATTTTAATTTTTCAGAAAGCAAGAAGCAGTCGGTAATTGTGTTAGCAGGAACATCAACTCAACCAAGGTATGAGCCCACCGGCATCTCTCTCACACGTTCACATGTGATGTCATGAAGGACATATATAATAGTAATGATAGATTATGTGAAATATATATTTAAAACATTTTTCCTTTTTAGTCTTTTAACATATTTAAGCTTAAGGAGCTCTCTCGCTAGAGTATTAGGATGATTACTTAGTCGTTCAGAGTAACGTTGGCAATGTTTCCCTATGTCTATTTTAATAGTGTCAATCTGTAGGTCCTTGTGTATATTTGTGTTACTGATGTACCAAGGAGCTCGGCAAAGACGTCTAAGGATTTTAGATTGAACACGCTGAATTTTCTCAATATTAGCCCCAAAGCTGAATGCCGTAGTTCCAAATTGGTTCATTTCATTTTATTATGAAGTGACAATTTCGAGGCGTTTCCAATCAACCAATGAAGTTTGGCTGCTTTTAATTTAGCATGCGTGCGATTGCTTTGTTTCAATGTGTTCTTCCAGGTTAGCCTTCTATCGAGATGAAAGCCTAGATAGGTCACTTCGTTTTTTTTGTGGTATTTTTTACCATTAATTTGTAGTTGAGGGCATGTTTTTCTATTCAACGTGAAAGTCATATGGACGCATTTTGATTCGTTGATTCTAATACGCCATGTCTCCAGCCAGTGTTGTACTCTTTTTAAGTGACTTTGCAGTTTTTCCGACGCTTTACTGGGATTATCATCGACGCTCAAGATTGCTGTATCGTCTGCAAAAGTTGATGTGAAAAGATTGCCATTTGTTGGTATATCTGAAGTGTAGATTAGATATAAAAAGGGACCTAAGACGCTTCCTTGCGGGACCCCAGCCATTATCGTACGTGTTTGAGTTAGATACGATCTTTTTTTAACCATAAATTTCCTATTCAACAGATAGCTCTTTAATATATTGCAAATGTTATCAGGAAAGAGACAACCGATTTTGTGAAGTAGGCCATCATGCCAAACCTTATCAAAAGCTTGTGCGACATCCAGAAATACTGCTGAGCAGTACTGCTTTGCTTCGAACGCTTTTGTAATGTTAGATACTATTCTGTGAACTTGTTCTACGGTACCATGTTTTGCTCTGAACCCAAATTGATGCAACGGTATAATGTTATTTGCTTCAACAATTGGCTGTATCTTCAACATTAATAGTTTTTCACACACTTTGGATAGGATAGGCAGCATGCTAATAGGCCTGTACGACGATACATTAGTTGAATCTTTTCCAGGTTTTGCAATCATAATTATTTGGGAAATTTTCCATGCTGAGGGGAAATAACAAAGGCGTGGTATTGCATTCATTATGTGTAACAGCTGTTTTACTGTAATTTGAGGTAGCTCGGCGATTATTTTGGCACTTATTTTATCATACCCTGCAGCTTTTTTGACGTTTAGTTCATTTATGATTTTTTTAAGTTCCTTTAAAGAAAATCTCACTAAGGTAGTAGAGCTGTTATTGGTCATGATTGGTAATCCTCCATCTCTTGTAGATTCATTTGGTTTGAAAACGCCTTCTAAGTGATTTGCAAATGCTTCTGCTTTATCTTGATCGCTTCTTGCCCATGATTTATCTGGCATTCGTATTGGAGCCTCTCTTATTATCGGACACTTTACACCTTTGACTGCTTTCCACAGAGAATAATCTGTATCTTTTGTGGCAGCAAGATTACTAATATATACGTTTAAACGTCTCTCTTCGGCTTCTTTTAAGATTCTTTTAAGTGTTTTAGTGCAGTCTGCCAATTTTTGTTTTAGGTTTGGTGATCTATGCTGCTGCCATTCTCTCCTGGCTTTCCTTTTAAATTTAATTAATTCCTCAATATCGGCATTTGTATGCTTTTTATAATCTTGGAATTTATTTTGAGGTGTTGCAATTTTAGCAGCTTCATGAGCCAACTTGGTGAAATTTTCAACTGCACTGTCGACTTGCTTTACTGTCTTAAGAGGTATTTTAAGGCCAATGTGAGAACTAATATATTTTTCATAATTTAGCCAATTAGTGAATTTGTTTGTCAGATACTGGCTTGATTCACTGAAACTAACTAAAACATTTAGTAAAATGAACGATGGAGATTGATCAGATGAAAGTTCAAAGGATGGCCATGCCTATTATTTTAATGTAATAATTTAAACACTTATGCTGTAAAATTTTTTAGTTACGAAATCAAAGTACTTTATAATATTTAATTTAAAACTACACTAACAAGATATTCGATAATCTTTTGTTCTTCAGCATGACCGATGCCTAATCGAACATTCATGAGCCTCAGTTCCACATGCATGGAAAAACTATCCACCGCCAATGCATTTTGAAACGCACAACAACTTGTAGTTCCATGGATGTAAGTATAGGCTATCAGGTGGCCTATCTCGAAACCTAATAAAATTTGTTAAACAGGTTTCTAAACACGTTTGGATTTTGTTTGTTGGTATGACGCTTATTGTGAGGAGTACGAACGATTCTCTTAAGTACAGCATTTATCTTTAACAAACAGCAATCATTTATGGATAATGATTTTTTTTTTTTTTTTTAACAAGCTTTTTTATTGGATCTTTCTAAAATTACATAGAAACTAACAATATGTAATCAAATCTTACAAACTAAATAAAATTATGTGATATTCCCAACGTTCCATCACAATTTGTTGAGTCACGAGGTATAGCAATTTCACAGCATATTCAGTGTGTCTTTTCTTTTTAATCGACGATGCCCCGTGCTCAGCAACAATTGCCTAGCAAGGGGATTCGGATGACTGTGTAATTTTTGAATGTAGCTTCTGCAAGACATTGCAACTTCCTCAGAAATTGTGGGTACATTTAAATCTCGATGGATGTTAACGTTCCTCATATACCAAGGCGCGTTTACAATAATTCGCAGACACTTGGATTGTATTCGCTGCAATTTTTCGATATTTGAGGGAGATGCGGTGCCCCAAAACTGAATACCATAAGTCCAGATTGGCTTCAGGATTGCTTTATATAATAGCACTTTGTATTCGAGATTCAACTTTGATCTTTTGTGTATCAGCCACCATAACTGATTAATTTTAAGTTTGATCTGGGTTTTCTTTGCCTCTATGTGATTTTTCCAGGTCAGCCTTCTGTCGAGGTGAATACCCAAGTACTTTGTTGAGGAACATTGTGGAACTGATTGGCCATTAATTTTAAGTGGGGGACATGTATCTGGCCTTAGCGTGAAGGTTACATGTACGCTCTTTGATTCATTGACTTTTATACGCCATTTTGATAGCCAGATTTCGAGAGAATCGATATGAGTCTGCAGGAGTTTAGTAGCTTCTATGGGGTTAGAGCGAGAGCACAATATTGCCGTATCATCTGCAAAGGTCGATATAAATGTATGGTTATTGCTGGGCATATCTGTAGTGTATAAGAGATAAATAAGCATTTTATATTTTTCTTGCATTTCTACTTTAAATTATGTGTGTGGAGGAATATATGTGCAAACACTTACTACATAAGTAGTATCTTACAGCGAAGTAAATACAATAGAGTTTGTTAGATCATCCTGATAATAAATATAATATTCCTTCATTAGAGTTAACTGTTACGCATTGCACACATATACATACGCAAACACACACAAATTTAAAATAAATGGAATGAGTCGCTAGATTACAAATCGATTCCAACCTGGTCAGAGTGCACGTAAGTTTTGGAACTCCACTGTCATTTATCTGACTCGTCACTGCAGAATAAACCGAAATACGGCAAGCATAATCGTGTCACCAACCGTGTCCAAAACTTGTTGGTTGCTCCCAATTCAAGAATATGAACACGAATCAACGTTTTGACACCGCCAGGAAGTATGGCTTCTACATTAACTGCAATCGAGCTTATCATACATCGCTGCGTCATGATAATACATCGTCGACTACGTAGACACCTCAAACGCCGGCTATTGCGCCACAATCATCGCAAGCAACTCCAAATTCTTGGCAAGCACCGTCGACAACATACACAGCAGGCAGACCACAAGCATATAACCAACAAGCAGCTACACTTCGCACTTGGAGGCATCGGACTTAGGGCAAGTCATTCTGGCAACAGCTTTGGTTCTAGTCAAAGACTCCACAGGAGCGTCTAAATTGTGCGCTATTTGACTCGTACTCCCAAGTGAACTTCGTAACAGATGACTTCGCTCAAAGACTACGACTTCGTCGAGAAAAGCATCACATCGGCATGCGCAGTATTGGTGAATCACTTTCCAACCTCAAGGAGCGCACCACTATAACTATCAAATCGCGCACATCTGATTTTCAGCTATCGCTTCAGTTTGGTATTACATCACACATTGCGTACCAACCTGATAGAGTAATCGACACAACGAACTGGAATTTATCAGCCAACACAACGCTGCCAGATAAAACATTTTCAAACTTCGCCGTTTCAATCTTTTGCTTGGTACAGAGGCATTCTTCGACGTGCTTGCTCTGGGCCAAATTCGACTTGATCCAAACTTGCCCACACTTCAAAAAACATTGTTTGGTTGGGTGGTTTTAGGGCGGTACCAGCGCCAGCATCATATGCCGTCACAGTCTTGTTTGCAGGATAGTGTAGATTTCATCGATTTTGGCAGCTCGAAACAATCGAATTGCCAACCTGTCAGTCAGACATCACAACGGCAGACATCACTTCATGGTAAACTGTGATTTCATGACAAAATTCTACTAGCCGAGGAATAATCAATTGCTTGTCGACAGGTGGGTATCATTTGAAAGAAAAATCCTTTAGACATTAAAGCTGTGCTTCCAGCCGAGGATCGAACTCACAACCTACAGATTAGAAGGCGAGCGCACTAACCACTGAGTTACGGAGCCATATAAAAATGTTGTATATTTTTACATATATCTCTACAATTAACAATGCCAACCTCAAAATCAGTTTGCCACCTTTTTGATTTTCAATTTAATGCTGCTGGGCGAAGAGAGTGAACTATAAAATTGTGTAGATAAATCGCGTTGGCCCTTTCTTCATTTCAAAAAAGTGCGTGGGTGTGTCAGTGAAAA